>CAIGQZ010016425.1:3667438-3692219 GCA_903798205.1 Danio tinwini
AACACACACACACACACACACTTACACACACACACACACACACACACACACACACACACACACACACACACACTTGGAGTCCATTATTATTTTTATAGATTTGATGTAAACATTGTGAAACTTGAAGATTATCTAGACCAAAAAGTACAATGTTAACACGACAATGACATATATATGACATTGCACAGAACTGCTTTGCAAAACAAACAGAAAAATAAGCCTCAGAACCAGTCAAACCCACTGAGCTGTGTGTATCAATGGTATAATGGTAGATGAATGAATCTGATGATAGTCTCATGAAATCAAAATGTCTTGTGTGGAATTCATGTAGTTGTTTCATTAGCCACTAGGTGTCACCACAAACAAAGGGTGAAACATTCTTGATTTATTAAAGAGAGATACCCAAAATGTAGTCACCCTCGGATTATTACAAACCCAGGTTAAAAAAGGTAAAAAATTGAACACAAAGGAAGATATTTGAAAGAATGTCTGCAGCCAAACAGGTCTCGCCACACATTTCCTGCCATAGTATTTATTCAATGGTGAAATTAAATGGTCAAATATATTAAAGTGAACTGTGGTGTACCGCAGGGATCAGTTTTAGGTCCAAAACTGTTTTGAATTTACATGAATATATGTATAATATTAGTGTTGTTAAAAATAAGAATAAATAAATGAGAAATGTAAATAATTGTCACAATGAAGGTGATTACAACAGAAATGAATAAGTTAAAATTGTGGTTTGATGGTAACAAATTGTCATTAAACAGGTAAAACAAAGGTTATGTTATTTGGGAAATTCAAAAATAAGTGTTTTAAAATATTTGAAAATGAATAATAAAGGTATAGAAAATTTTATACAAACATGCTCTTTGGTGTTGTATTCGATCATGACATTATTTGGAAAACAAAAATAAAAAATTGGTAAAAGCTGTAGCAATACTGTTTAATGCAAAACATATCTTTGATAGTTATGTAATACATTTACATTGCCATATATGAGTATTTGTGAGGAAAATTTGGGGGTATACATACTGTACATCACATCTAATTTAGAATGTAAGATATTTGGAAAAAGTTTATTTTTAAAGATACTTAAGTTCAATGATTTGATTAAATTAAAAATGGTGCAGGTTATGTTTAAAGCTGGGGGGTGTAAATAATACAGGCCCGTAGCCAGGCTGGTGAAAAGGCTGATTCTTTTTTTCTCAAAAAGTGGACCTTTTTGCAGTTATACGCCTCAGCTTCTATGTAACTATGAGATTTAATTACTGCATTTTAAGCAGTGCTTTTTGCTGGATTAGCTAGTCAGATGTCATCATAACCACACTTTTTGATGTACTAAAAATATTTCCTAAAGATTTGCAATAAAGAAAAATTAAAACAAGACAAATTTTTAAAATACAAGTTTGTTACATCATATATCATTAGGAAAAAATAATAATCTGTAAAAGTTTTAAAGTAAAAAACTGTAGCCTACTGTCATTTTTTTAGACTAAAAAACAAACTGGCCAGCATGCAACTGTCCTCAGTCACAATTTGGCCATTTTAATAAAAAATAATCATAAAATAAATAAAATAAAATATAAAATATATAAATAAAATAATAATAATAATAATAATAATAAAACAATAATAATGAATTCTTCAGATTTTTTCTAGCCTCTTTGGTAAAAAAAAGTACATTTGAAAATTTCTGGATATCAACAATATCCAAAATATATTAAAATTAATTTCATATGCTCCGCTTCTGGTGCTAAATTCACACCTTTTTATTGCTCATTTTTATTTCAGGAATAAGGTCCAAGATTTAGAATAAAAGTTACTTGCAATTGTTTTCTCTGTTTTTAAAACAATAGTGAAAGAAGACGTCTCTTACATCATGTTATAGTCCCACCGAAGCAACAGCGGACAGAGGATTCCGTTTAATCTAAAAGCCTTTTTCAATTGATTATTTTCACTATTTATGATAGCATAGCAGTCAAAATAGAACTGTTACACCATATTCTGTGACCATCGAAATCTGTAACCCTAGAGAGCGTGGCTGCGTAATCTACGCAACCTAGGCAGCCGCCTTGGGCGGCAGAATAGTAAGCGAACCTCCTGGTCCTCACTTTCATCCGCAAACCGGTCACTTTCTATTTCACTTTCGGGTCGAGGGCGGCGTGATTGCCGTTCACCTAGAGCGCCAGTTCAGCTGCCCATAGCGTTACTCAATATGGATCTTGGATATGGATCAAAGATTCAAATGTTACCGCTCAGTGGGTTAGGTCTCGTGACTTGCGTCACATTATTGTGGCATTGAGGCTCCATGGGATTCGAATTACTGGCCATATTTAAAATTACACTTTATTACAATATATATTGAATATAATATATTAATTAGATAATAAATATATTATATAATATTAAATTACATAAAATAACTAAAAGGACAAATTCTGGACCTTTTAGCCGTGGGGGCTGGTTTGTTCGAACCACCTGAACCCCCCCTGGCTACAGGCATGTAATATATAATAGACATTAGTAATCAAACTATTTGCCTTAATCTAAATAAGACATTAATATGCTTAAGGTGTTTACACGAGTTGCTTTTTGAATGTTCCTTTCATGATCCCGTTTTACATGTTATAGCACATAATGCGATTAACGTCATCTAACGTCACTATCCACGTTTCCTTCAGAGTTTCATGTCATTTTGGGTGTTTCTTTTTTAATTTGTCGACTTTAACTGCAGTTTGGTACTTTCACTTTCATTCAGGAACATTTCATGCATAACCCCCCGTGACAAACTGAGGTATTGAATGAGAATATGAACTGCTGGAAGTGTTGTTTCAATAGAATTTGATTTCACATGCTGTATGGGAAAAAAACCCTCCGCGTTTCGCGATGCAGGTGTTTGTGATTCTTTACTCACTTAATAGGTGCAGAAAATAGTGTTAAACAGCTGTGTATCCTGTCGCAAAATATGGCAAAAATCCTACCAGACAGTAATAGTTTGATTGCGGTGTTTACATGTCTGTACTGCACTTCAATAATTCCACTCAAATTGGCAAACCACATGTCTTAATTCCATTTCTGTTTAGTTCGATTATGGCTTTAGTTGGATTAATGTCATCCAAAATTGCTAATTAAATAACCTCAGCACTCGATAGCTCCTCCCCTTCCACAATACTATTTATACTCCAAAATGGCTTATAAATAGTGCATATGAATGTGAACTTATGAGTTGGCGAGTTGTGATAGAATGAAAAGAAGATGTGTTCTAATATCAACTCATAGTAATAACTGTGAGTCATATTCTATGACTGGTTGGAATCTAATTATGATCATCCACACAGTCTGTAGACTGGATTTGTTTATAAATAACTAGAGTTTACTCCTCACTATTATAGATCTGGAAAGTATAGACCTGGTCGGCATAGCCGGGAACGCCCACAAAAACGCCACTACTGTTTGCGCAGTGGGAGAAAACAACTCATTAGAATGTTACATTACGTTTTTCACCTATGATCAATTTAAAAATCCCGATCTTAAGTTTTACATACTGCCAAATGAACATTCAAGCTGGTACGCAGGTAGGAAAGAATTCTGGCCCAGATTTGGCATAAATCTGGCACAGCAGGCATTTATCCGGCACTGGCATACAGCATGTTGGCCAAACATGGCCATGGTTTGGCAGAGATGGCACCGCCGTTAATGCGGCACACAATACTTAAGCTAGATGTAAAATGTAGTATTTGGCCCAGATGTTAATAATTGATTTGTGGGCCATGTAAGTTTGGCCTATCTTGACCCACATTTAAAATACATTTTTATTATTTTCAAATAAAGAAAATTCTACCAAACAGGTCGCTTCGAGAAAAAGCACGCCCATAGCACACCTAAAGCACAATGATTCATGGGTTTATTAATTTTAATGGCAGTCGTGACACACCAACATACCTGGCCCAGTTCAGGCTCAGTTATGGGTTATTAACTTGGCTGATTCTTGACCCAGATATGGTCCATGTTTGGCCCTTGTCTGGAAACCAGACTTGTTCCAGTCATGTACCGTAATTCACTGCGGCATGTGGGCCAAGCAAAAGCTGATTGTGTGGGCAAGAGCTTGGTCAGAGATATATTTGCTATGTGGGTAGGTTGACCATCCGCTCCATTTTGCATCGTAAAGCACAGTATTAGTCCCGCATGTGGTGAAAATATCCCTTTTTATTCATCAGTCTTTTGGTTTAATTTCATTAAGAATATCTACATATGCTCTTGGCTTTTATTGTGAGCCAGTCATTCCTTTATGTTGTAGTTTGTGCGACCTGTTTGACAGTTGTCTAAAATGTGGAGCAGGTGATTCCCTGAATTTAAATTAGATGTACAATAAAGACATTACATTGCTTTGTATTGTAATTGTGTAACTGTCACAATTGATTTGACAGGCAGAATACAAGTTGGACGCAGTTACAGGTTATGTTTTAGTGTTGGTAATGTCCCACATTGCCACACACAAACTAAATAATTGTCCCACAAATAGTTTGTTTGGTGATAAACATGCTAGAAGTTAGTATACTGCTGAAAATGCATCCCTGTCAGATTATGCAACAACTCATTCAACAGTATAAGAATTATTAGATGAATTATGTAATGGTGACATTAATATTAGGTGTCATTTTTTGGTGTTGCTATTTTTGATGTTGCTATTTTGGTTGCTATTCAAATTTTTTAAATGGAGGAAGAATAAATTTTTCCCCCATGCCAACACCACCCCCAGGCCACACCAACAGCTATGACATGATGCTGATCAAGTAACCTTAGGGGACTGTTGTGGAATGTAACAAAACAGTGTTTTAAGGAAGCTGGTATCTTCATACCATCCAAATTTCCCCTTTGCAATCTTTAAACTCAACATGTAGTTACACTACATAAATAACTGGCAGGCCCGCATTCAATCTGCGCTCTGAAGAAACATCAACATTTCTACAGAACTGGATTTGGGGTTTGGTTTCTAGCTAAAACCAAAGCATGTTTTACTTCCCTTCTACATTCTGATACCTAATACCTGCTGCTAGTAAATGATGTTTTTTGTATAATCACTAAGCTGTAAATCATACGTACACATTATAATTTCAGCTGACCTTCCTACTGTTTTCAAGATCAGTCTTGCTTTTTTTGGAGGTGTTTCTTTTTGTTTTTTGACCTTT
Organism: Danio tinwini; assembly: GCA_903798205.1. Taxonomy (NCBI): domain Eukaryota; kingdom Metazoa; phylum Chordata; class Actinopteri; order Cypriniformes; family Danionidae; genus Danio; species Danio tinwini. The sequence continues at coordinate 3,672,631 of CAIGQZ010016425.1, forward strand.
GACAAGATGTGTTACTCATGTGGAAATGTTTATGGTTAGATGTAACGATAAAGAAATACATTTCAACAACCATGGCATCTTAAACTTTATGACTTTGGATGAGCAAATCAGATTTAGTTTAGTAGTTGGACAAAATCTAAGCTCAATCTGAAGCGTTTTCGAGGTTCTTTTTCAGTTCTTTACATTTGATATGATAATTAGTCAACAAACTAGGCCCAAATGTGCTTCATCCAATCAGATATAGAACTTAATTTTTAAGTGGACACAGTTGTATCTAGAGTAAAGAGAGTAACCTGACTGTCTAACTGCATTTAAAGTAAAACACAAAGGTAAGCACATACTGTTATCATTGTCACTTGTCTTTCTGAACACAACTGACACATGTTTGGTTATGTTATGGTGTACATAAGCGTGCGTGAGAGCACGGTCAACCCAAAATGTTAGTTTATTGCACTAATAACATTATTTATACAGTTGTCTATAGGATAAATGACTAGGAACAATTTGCTTGCAAGTTGTAACATATGAAATACTGTTTCCGGGAATTAAAAAAAAATGTTATGACCACTATTTAGTCATATCACACATTAAAATAAATGTTATCTAAAATCATGGTGCGCACAACAGTCTGTGCACTTTCTGCACAGACAACAATATTTTAACAATTCATAAAAACATTATCACTTTCTGGCTATCTGATATTAGGCATGGATATTTATATTGCGATCGTGATTTTCGAAAGTATCAGAGCGCTTTGTAAATGTTTATTATTAGCATTTGTTGAGCCTTCCCATACAGTTTGAAAGAGCGCTTGGACCCGGAGGCCGCTTTGCGTGACGTCACATTTAATAAGTGGATAAAGGCAGAAAATGATCAAACGAATTTCTTTAATTTTATTATTAATAGTGTATTTGAAGGGAGTTAACCCAATTAATATTAACTATTATAGAGTTCCAGAAAAAATTGCCTCTAAGAGTAATTTATTTTGCTTCTGAAAATGTTACGAATATGTTTGTTAGTGAATTTTTTATCAGTCAACTCATCAGGGTTTACAACAAATAGAAAATTATAGCAAATATGATTTTTAACAAGTTGAATAATTTTATAGGGAAAGATTTAATAACTAAATTAAATTAAACAATATTGGGAAATTGTGAATAGATATAAATTGTTCATATGATAGAATATTCCTGGAACTGTGAAAAAGTTTTAAAAGATGATTAATGTCTCTATTAAACCAATTTACTAAGAATAAATATTTATATGAAGAGGTTATACCATTATTCCAAATAAAGGAGGTGTGAGGAGAAAAATTGTGAGTTACAAATTTTCCAAGCAAGAAGGGCTTGTTGATGGAATTTAGAGAGTTTAAAGGGGATTAAAAATAAATAAATAAATCACATGTTAAAAAAATTTTAAGCCACCTATTTGGTTAAAAAGATTATAAGGAATATGGGTCATAAGGAATTGGGGGTGGATAGACATCTCTTAATCCAATTGACCCTAAATGTCTTATTAATATCCTCAAAATAAAGCATCTCTAGATCTCCTTCAGCTTTCTAGTGGGAACTCTTTTTTGATTCTTTGGGATTTGTTTTTCCAAAAAAATAAAATAAAAGAATAAGTTATTGATATCTCTGCAATTAGGATCTTTAACAAATAAAGAAATACTACATACAATTTACCCAGTAAAATCGGTATTATCAAAGTACATTGAAATGGAGGATATCTGTGGTTTCTGCAATGTGGATAAAGAGAGCTTTTACATGCAACATGATAAACAATTTCTGGAAGGATCTAGCCAAATCTATTTTTAAAAAGACAAAACATAGTTATTATTTTACATTAAAATATATTATTTTTTATTATGAAAACAAATCCAACAAAAGTCTTGAATACATAGTTAATCTCTAGTTTATTGGCAAAATTTTACATAAACAAACAGAAATTTGCTAAATCATCTCCCACATTAACAGTTTTTTTGTATCGAGTTTGACATCTTTATTTCTACTGTGAAATTGTTGAAAAGCTAAATATATGTATCAATTATTATAACACTTTTTTGATTACCCTGTCAATTCTTAAAATTATGTAGAAATGCTGTACACTATGCTGCATATTTAATTTAATTTGTTATTTTTATTTATTTATACTATTGTATCATCTTTTATATTGTGTTGTGTGTTTGTTCCTGATGGTTATGCAATAATCTTTTTTTAATGTTGCCCTTAATGTGAGGACAGAAACTAAAAAATAACAAAATTAAATAAAAAAAAAGCTCTTTACATTATCATTCCTGAATATATTTAATAAAATTTGTTAATTTTGTGTGAGTGAAGCTGAATCAAAAATCTTGTTGTACAAATCTGTACAAAAATAAACGAGGGCGCGTGACATATTCGTATCACTACTTTAAATTGCTTATTTCTCTGTATTGTATTGCACATTCTTCAAAACATTTTTGGATAACGTAAGTACACGAGTCAGCAAAATATATAATGCAGCAACTGTGTATGTTTTTTTCGGGGGGGTGGTAATGATATGGGTGGCACGTTTGCTCAGTGGTTAGCACTGTCCCCTTCGAGTCCTGGCTGGGCCAGTTGACATTTCTGTATAGAGTTTGCATGTTCTCCACGTGTTGGCGTGGATTTCCTCTCGGTGCTCTGGTTTCCCCACAGTCCAAAGACATGCGCTATATTTGAATTGGATTAACTAAATTGGCCGTTAGTTGATAGTTGGCAGTTCATTCCACTGTAGCGACCCCTGATAAATTAGGGATTAGGCTAAAGGAAAATAAATGAATGAATGATATGGTCCCTTCGAAATAAGATAAAAATAATTCAGACAGGTCAGATTTTCAGAACAACAGATCGTAATACAAACACCCAGAGGTAGTGACTTCATCAAGCTGCATAGATAAGATCACTGACAACTGCATTAGTTTGAATTGATTTGCTCATTATAGCTGGAGTGGTGATAAAGACCCAATACATCAACAGACCACAAGTGAAACAACACCTTCCCAAAAGAGCGGAACAAAAAAAAGAACAAACAACAAAGAGATTTAGGCACATAACTCTGTATCTCATAACTCTGTATTAAATGTATTTTTTGAAGGACTGGAAAATATCCAAAGTAAACACTTACAGTACAGGTGTCAAACTCAGTTCCTGAAGGGCCGCAGCTCTGCACAGTTTAGTTCCAACCCTAATTAAACACACCTGATCAAACTAATTAAGTCCTTCAGGTAGGGGTGTTGGAGCAGAGTTGGAACTAAACTGCAGGGCTGCGGTCCTCCAGGAACTGAGTTTAACACTCTTGACTTACAGTCACACCTTTAAATATACATGACTGGGTGACTGTCCTGTGAAAAGCACACCTGTGACTCTTTCCTGGGTGTGGGGGTATAGCTCAGTGGTAGAGCATTTGACTGCAGATCAAGAGGTCCCCGGTTCAAATCCAGGTGCCCCCTTTTTTGTGTTTTCCAAAAAAGTTATAGTCAAATACCATGAAATGCAGCCAATAAAAATAATTTAATAACTACAAATTTGAGCAAGAGCACAGGATATATATTTTTTTCAGAAACTTTAGCTTCTTTCTTTATTTCTGTCTGTTCATTTACTCTCAGGAAAAAGGTACGGTGGTACAAATAATGTTTCTTAAGGAACAATTTTATACCTTTGTAAAAGTTGTACCTTATATGGTACAGAAAAGACTTCTTATGATACCGTTCTGTACCTTTTATGGTTGAAATGAAGGTACACAATTGTTCTCATATAAAAAGGTACATAAGTGTTGGAGAACTCTATAACAATATCTATGAAAATAAATATAACTGGAAAGGCAAAGTGCTTTTATGAATTTCCATATTAAAAATGGAATCATCATTTAAAAGCAAATGTTTAAAGAAACTCATAAACAATAATTATTAAGTTCTATAATACAAAACAACTGGTAAAACAAAACTAAAGGTATTGTAAACCATATTTAAGGCATTTTTAATAAACATTTGGTAAGCATTTTCTGATACATTTTCATTATTGATATCCACTCCTTTTGGCATTTACTACGCATGTGAGCTGCCAAAAGTCCTGCATATGCAAAGTGTTCATGCAGACATTTTAGTATTGTAAAACTAATCAAACATTGTGCATATCTCATTACAATACTTTTGCATAATTCTATTTCTATTTTAAGATGAAGTAAATTAAATCAACATTTAAGCGATTACAAAAGTATTGTGTAAAAATTGGAGAAAAAAGTTTTCTGTTGTAGATAAGAGAATATGTTTCTGTAACATTTTTGTGAAAAGTTGTGAAATGTTTAGCAAAAAATAGATCTTTTGATTTATGTTAAAGTATTTTTTATTTATTGTAATGGAAAAGGTGCATTTACACAAAAAGAAACTTAAAAAAACGTTTAAAAATGTATTTGATGTTTTATATTTACTGAAAATAAATTGACGCATTTTGGATACAGAAAAATGCCTTTAAATTGTTCTTGAAGGAACACATTTGACACTGTTAAGGTACAAAGTGTTTTCTCACTGTAGTGGTGCCATCATGGATCAGATTTGTACCTTTGATGAATGATACAATATTGTATCTGCAGGTTTTAAAATCCAAAGGTACATTTTGGTTTCCCATGGTATAAATCATGTCCTTAAAGGTACAAAATGCAATGGTACAAATTTGTTTCTTTGTCTTAAGGTACAATTCTGTTCCATTAAAAAGTACTGCCCCAGTGACAAGGGTTTGTACCTTCTTTGGTACAACATTCTACCATTTTTTTCTGAGAGTCTGTCTGTCTGCCTGCCTGCCTGCCTGCCTGCCTGTCTGTCTGTCTGTCTGTCTCTCTGCCTACCTACCTACCTATCTATCTTTTTAAAATGTGTTTACAAGCCTACAAGATATATTCAATTGAGGCAAACATGCCAGAGCACTTCAGGATTAATTTAAAAATAAATTCACAGGCTTACTTGTCAGTTTTTATTTTCCTAAAATTCATAATTGTAAGACATCAATACTTAATTAGATTTAGGAATATTAAATTAAGAAATCATTAACAATAACCCACACAGCAAAAAAATTTCCTCTCAGTTTTTTTTATATGCATAAAGAATCATTTTGATGCTGTTTTGTAATTTTGTATAAATGTATTTCTCTCATGCAATTTATGTTCTGGATATGGTTTGTCTTTGGAGTTTTTGATTTATATTCTAACGTAATTAAATTCTGTGTATTCATGTATTTGTAATAGTAATTTAGCACTTTGTTGAATTACAGTTGTTTTGTTTCGCTTTGGGTTTACAGTTTGTACTTTTCCGCTTTATTTTATTCATTTTTATTCTTGTTCCAATAAATAAAACAAAACAGTGTATATCAAAGATACAGGGCGTGGTTTCCGAACACACACACAAATAAGCAATTATGTCATTATTTCAAGACTTGTTTTATGACTCACTTAATGAATGTAAAACTCACCACATCCACAACATCACCAAATGTATGAACATCCAGTGATTCAACACACACACGCACACACACACACACACACACACGCATGCACATATATTTATATCAGCTGCACAGCAAAAATTCCAGTGTTAAATAAACAGTGTGATTTTTTTTTGTGCTGTTCAGTGTTAAAACCGGAGTACATTTTAATCCATGAGTGTGAATGAGCATATATTTAAGAGGTTTTTCTTCAGTGTTAAACTTTTAACCCAATAAGCAGTGTATTTCCCACTAGTGATGGGAACTCCAGTTTTTTTACTCTAACCAGTTCTTTCAGACAAACAGTGATCAAACCAGTATTTTACTTAAACTTGAGACATGTCTTGTTGCATTTTAACATGCAAAGAGTTGAATGTATTGAAAATATTTCTGAAAAGATTAATGAACGTTTAATAAATGAAAACTATTTTCACTGTTATCTGTCACGCACACACCAATTGATAATGTAGGAAATTATTTAATATATTAACACTTTGAAGGGTAACACACACTCCAGTTGGATGTAAGAATAAACTCTTACTGTGTTAAAATGAACTCTGAGAGTAAAGTACATATTTCACACTTTAGAAAGTGTTTTTTTAACTCCAAAATGGAGGGAGTCATATGTACACCCAAGGAGTGTTAAGTTAAACTCAAATTAAGCTAAATGTACACTGATTTTTTCTTTGTTGTGGTGTAGTCAAAGTTGCTGAAATGCTCAAGTACTGTTTAATGTTTTGAATTTCATATTTTGAATTTATTTATTGAATGGGATAGCCCCCTGAGATAAATCATCTCATTTTCGAAGGGGGTCCCTAAGAAATTCATAAATCAAACAAGTACAACACATCATGACAAACATACAACTAACAGAACAAACAAGCAGCACACTTCACCTGAAACACTTTCCACAATCTACAGCCTAAATAAGCAAAAACATAAAATCAAAAATACAAACAATTTAACAAACAAATAATAAACATTTAAATTGAAACCAAAATTAAAAACATTCACTAGAGACTAAATGATTTCATTGATCTGAAAAAGGAAGGGAGATTGTTCCAATCAGAAGAAGCTTTGTATCGAAAGGACCTGCAGCCACTTTCTGTTGCAATTCTGGGAACAAAAAAATAATTCTGTTGCATATGACGAAGTGAATATGATGAGGTAAATGAAACAAAAAAACTGCTTTAAATAAGAAAGGAAACTAAAATGAACACATTTAAAAAGAAACAAATACCAATGATACTGTCTGCGGAACTTAGGTTAAAGCAAACTAATGTTAACAAACAGCAGTCTATATTTATTCGCTTGTTAAATATTTAAAAGGCAAAGGTTAAATCATCTACACTTATTAAAATGCTCTTTAGTTATTTGATGAGTAATGCTATCCAAATATTTGTACTCATCTTTACTGAGTACTAAATATTATACACACAGAAATGATTTATTACTGTCATTTTGAAAAAAAAAAAAGATGAAAGCACCATTTCAGGGTGTAAACAGCAGTCTAAAACTATCTGAGACAAAGTCTTACAGTTGCAATCAGAATTATTGAACCCCCTTTGAATTTTTTTTTTCTTTTTTAAATATTTCGCAAATGATGTTTAAAAGAGCAAGGAAATTTTCACAGTATGTCTGATAATATTTTTTTCTTCTGGAGAAAGTCGTATTTGTTTTATTTTGGCTGGAATAAAAGCAGTTTTAAATTTTAAAAAAATTATTAACCCCTTTAAGCTATTTATTTTTTCCATACTCTACAGAACAAACCATCATTATACAATAACTTGCCTAATTACCCTAACCTGCCTAGTTAACCTAATTAACCTAGTTAAGCCTTTAAATGTCACTTTAAGCTGTATAGAAGTGTCTTGAAAAATATCTAGTCAAATATTATTTACTGTCATCATGGCAAAGATAAAATAAATCAGTTATTAGAGATGAGTTATTAAAACTATTATGTTTAGAAATGTGTTGAAAAACTCTTCTCTCCGTTAAACAGAAATTGGAAAAAAGTAAACAGGGGGGCTAAAAAATCAGGGGGTTGAATAATTCTGATTGCAACTGTATATAATAAATATAGTGCCAAATGGTTTGCCAAACAATTCAAAATGAAATAGTCAAACTGTTTTAAAAGATGAGTGATCTTTTTGTTCAATTTAATTTTATTTGTATAACGCTTTTCACAATAATTATTGTTTCAAAGCCGCTGCACATTACTGGATTACAATCAAATTCGGAAAAGTTAAGGTTATTAGTTACCATAACTTTATTGATTACTAATATCTTTAATTAACTAGTTGTTGCTGCCAAAACAGTATTTAGATAACTAAACTAATCACTTGTACAGTTAAATTTCTTATTTCAGCATGTAAGCTATATGTACGATTTTTGTTTTACAGTTTATATTTGTTTAAATGTATAGTTATATGGGCCGCGTGGTGGCGCAGTGGGTAGCGCTGTCGCCTCACAGCAAGAAGGTCGCTGGTTGGATCTGGTTGGGTCAGTTGGCATTTCTGTGTGAAGTTTGCATGTTCTTCCCGTGTTCGTGTGGGTTTCCCTTGGGGTGCTCCGGTTTCCCCCACAGTCGAAAGACATGCGCTATAGGTGAATTGGGTAAGCTACATTGTCCGTAGTGTATGTGTGTGAATGAGTGTATGGGTGTTTTCCAGTGATGGGTTGCAGCTGGAAGGGCATCCACAACGTAAAACATTTGCTGGATAAGTTAAATTATTCCGCTGTGGCGACCCCTGATTATTAAAGGGAATAAGCCGAAAAGAAAATGAATGAATGAATGTATAGTTATATAGCATATTAGTGTCTGATATTTTATGTGGGAAGGCATAAAGAAGTATTGTTCTAATCCAAAGAGTATTTATTATTATTATACCCATTAGCACTTACTATTTTCAGTACTAGTTTATAATAATACATGGAAAATCTGTTTTTGCACCATACTGTCAGTGAGAATGTCGAGTTAAAAATAAAGAAATTAAATCTCACCTTTGTGATGTGTAAAACCTAAGTTATTCAGGGAGCTAGAATGAAATAACATCAAGTGCATATACACTGTAAAACCTAATAAGTTAAGTTAACTCAAACCATTTGAGGAAAACGATTGCAACAAACCATTTAAGTTCAAAAACTATCCTAATGAGCAGGCCCGTGCAGAGGCTTTCAAAAAGGTATGTGCAGAATTAAAGATAAGGGCACAACATGGCAAGAACGCGAACAAACTAAATTGAACTCACTAACTGAAGAACTGAAGGGGGCGGGGCGAATGAGAGATTACGAACTGAAGTGTGCGTCGGGGGTGTGTGTGTGGGGGGGTGGTTTCATGGTTGTGGTGGGGGCTGAGGAAGACGATCGCGGAATGTAGAGTGTGGGGGGAGGGGATGGGGGGTTGGGGGGCAATTACGTTAATTTTGGAAGGGCACTTTATATCTCAGACTCAAAAGGGCATGTACACTGCACAGATTGAGCCCCATGTGTGCACGTGCCTGCTAATGAGTACTGTGAACTTAATCGATTTGAGTAAACAAAGCAATTTGAGCATCGTAAAACCCAATAAATAAGAAGAACTCAAACCCAACTGTGTACTGTAAAACCCAATAAGTTAAGTCAACTCAAACCGTTTGAGGAAACTGATTACTACAAACCATTTCAGTTAAAAAACTAATCTATATGAGTACTGTGAACTTACTCTCTTTAAGTTGAAGTAATGAGGTATTTAATTAACTCATTACCTTCAACACTGAGTTCAAAACTCTTTTCAAATGAGTAGAATTAACTTTCAATACATTTAGAGTCAACTACACTTTCATTTGATAAAGCTGACTGTTGAGTTTTACAGTGTGGTTTACATCGGTTTCAAATGTAAAAAAGGTCATAAAGGGATGGACATAGTCAGCAAAAATACTCAGGTAGGGAGTTGACACGATCCTCAATTGGTACTAATGGGCCCAAAGTGTGCCAAGAAAATATCCCCCACACCATTACACCACCACCAGCAGCCTGAATCATTGATACTAGGCAGAATGGATCCATCCCTTCATGTTGTTGACACTAAAATCAGACACTGCCATCTGAATGTCGCAGCAGAAATTGAGACTCATCAGACCAGGCAATGTTTTTCCAATCTTCTATTGTCCAATTTTGGTGAGCCTGTGCAAATTGTAGCCTCAGTTTCCTGTTCTTAGCTGACAGGAGTGGCACCGGTTGTGGTTTTCTGCTGCTGCAGCCCATCCTTCTGCATACCTCAATTGTAACGATCATTGGTTATTTGAGTTACTGTTGCCTTTCTATCAGCTGGAACCAGTCTGGCCATTCTCCTCTGACCTCTGGCATCAAGAAGGCATTTGCCCCCACAGAACTATATTTTCTGTTTTTCTGCCCATTCTCTGTAAACCCTAGAGATGGTTGTGCGTGAAAATCCCAGTAGATCAGCAGTTTCTGAAATACTCAGACAAACCCGCCTCACACCAACAACCATGCCTTGTTCAAAGTCACTTAAATCACCTTTCTTCCCCATTCTGATGCTCGGTTTAAACTGCAGCGGATCGTCTTGACAATGTCTACATGCCTAAACACATTGAGTTGCTGCCATGTGATTTGCGTTAAAGAGCAGTTGGATAGGTGTACCTAATAAAGTGACCGCCTGACCAGTGAGTGTATTCTCCAACAAAGTCTGGCTGCAGACATGATGCAGTCTCATACAGGTGCAATCTCAGCCGCACATGCGCATTCAGAGTGATGCAATCTCAGCCGCTCATCCGCATTTAAACACATGTATTCTCGTGCACGTACACGTTGTGGCGGGTCAAAGACGGAAATACGCCAAAATACGGTTTACAAACTAAAGGTACGACAAACAAAAGAAATACCTAATGTATCTACAAACATAATCTACACACATAATTGTCACGAGGTAGCCTGTAAACTCCTATTATAAAAAGATTCGGGTTGCGGCCACGATTTTATTCAAAATAATGGCTGATAGACATTTCTAATATTGTCTACATCTAAAATGTGTTTATATTGGTAAAACGCATGACATATTAATGTTAATGCAATACTAAATATAACATTTCTACACATTCCTCCCACTTAAAAAAATATTTATATAGACAGGTTATAGTGCTTTACCATTCAGTAGTACAATATACCATTTATATTACAGTATTTAAAACTTTTATGTTAACACATGATTCAGCTAGAAAATATTTTAGTTGACTAAGGTTTATTAACTACATTGAAATTGAAAAAAATACTTATATATTCCTATATTCTCCCATTCTTTTATCAATGAATGTTTTCCCATTTACTTAGCATCCTATCAGTCTCACCTTCTTTTTAGCCACGTTGAAACAGAAACGGTCACTTTCGCTGCTTCTTTCTTGAGCTTTTCTTTACATTTTTGTTGTCTCTTTCATTTGAGATTAGCTTTACTTCAGTTTTTGTTATAACAAGAAGAAAGAGGGTACTTCGAAAATATCACAGCTTTGTTCAGCAGGTCACATAACAACAAATGCCCTCTTAAGCTATTTTTAAAATCTAAGTTTAGCAATTGCGCTAAAAACACCCACAAATCACCTCAAATGTCCGTTTTGTTTTTATAAAGCTAAGTAGCAACGCTAACGTTTTAGGGGCATCAACGCGTTGCTATAGCAATGGCGCCACAGCCATATGTAAACATACGAATTTCGTGTCGAGATATTAGTATTTGTTGCTGATTTGCACGTGTTATGTTAATAATTATAAGTTTAATGTATTTTGTTTTTCACAGTATTTTTGAGAGCACTTTTAATTAGTTTAAAAAGGGGAGGGTACAAATTCAGTCAGATGCATGTCAAAAGATCTCTTCGGGCTGTTTTCAAGTCGTTAAGAAACTGTTAAGAACAAATGCATTAGCACACACTGGTCTATAAAAGGAGGAGATAGATTATCATCTGAATGATCAATGCAAATCGACTTACAACTCTGCTTCTGTTTGATCCGATAAAGATTCATTGTCCTTACCGGGCTTCGTCTGCACCTCTTTTTAACTTTTCTGCGAGCTTTTGTCTTGTTTTTAGTCCAAATATCTACACTACCTGACGAGTCTTGTCACCTATTCAAGTTTTAGGAACAAATAATAACTTGACTTGTAGTTGATCATTTGGTATCAGAAGTGGCTTATATAAAAGGCAAAGGCCTTTAGATTACGCTTCATTTACCAAAATAAAATATGATCACGCCTTGATTTTTAATCATTTAATTAGGACAGTAAGGTCTGACTTTGCTTAGACAAAAGTCTTGTAACTTAACAGAAATAATGTACAGTATAGAATATAAAGTCTTGGTGCAGTGGAAAAAGAATTAATATTGTGTATGACTCCCATGAGCTTAGAGGACTGCATCCATACATCTCTGCAATGACTCAAATAACTTATTATTGAAGTCATCTGCAATGGCAAAGAAAGCGTTTCTGCAGGTACCCCAGAGTTCATCAAGACTCATCTTCAACGCCTCCATTTTACCCCAGGCATGCTTAATAATGTTCATGTCTGGTGAGTGAGCTGGCCAATCCTTGACCTTCTTTGCTTTCAGGAACTTTGACGTGGAGGCTGAAGTATGAGAAGGAGCGCTATCCTGCTGAAGAATTTGCCCTCTCCTGTGGTTTGTAATGTAATGGGCAGCACAAATGTCTCGTTACCTCAAAATGTTGATGTTGCCATCCACCTTGCAGATCTCTCGTACGCCCCCATACTGAATGTAACCCCAAACCATGATTTTTCCTTCACCAAACTTGACTGGTTTCTGTGAGAATCTTGGGTCCATGCGGGTTCCAATAGGTCTTCTTCAGTATTTGTGATGATTGGGATGCAGCTCAACAGATGATTCAATAGAAAAATTGAGCTTCTGCCACTTTTACAAATGATCAACTACAGTAGGTCAAGGTATTATTTGTTGCTTTTACAACTGGGATTGATGACAAGACTGTTGTCAGGTAGTGTAAAATTTAAGAACCATTTTTTTCTCTCTAGACAATTAAAATATTGTGTTGTTTTCAGCAATAAGTCGAAATTTCTGTAAAGCAAGCAAAATAATCTGCCAATGGTGCAAGTAAAATAATATTGTTTGAAACCTAAAACACTGAATATTTATCCCAGTGGCAGATTATTTAGCTTGTTTTAAGGCTAAACTCACTTAATTTTAACTTATTATATCTGAAAACAAAATATTAAAAATATCAGTCTAAAAATGCTTCTTGATTTAAGAATTTTAAGATATTTGAAGTAGAAATAACCCAATAAGAAAAGCATTTTTTTGCAGCGTTGAATCTGAACTCAAGCTTTTTCCTCACATTTACTCTTTTCAAAATCAAAAGGCACACATTTGAGTAAGTTTTTAATTTGTACAAAATCTTTTTGTACAAAATTTATATAAGAAAACATATGAATATCCGGTCTATATTCAAAAATAAAATACTTAAACACTAGGCTCCATACAGCATGCGCGACACACAAATAATCAGTTCATTTTAAATACTTCAAGTAATATTTGTTCAATAGCTTAGTGGGCTCATCATAAAGCCTCTCGGCAGACCATGTCTCCTGGTCGTCAGCACAGCCAATACAGTGGCACCAACACATCATGATCATTTCACATGATCATTTCAGGCGTCAGTATAATGTAAACATGTGGACCTCTAGAACGGAGTCACATAATGTACGAACACAAACGTGTATACACACATACACATTCTCTCACACACACACACACACACGCAGAGAGTCCATCCTGCTCTCCAGAGTTTGTTTGTTCCTCCAGATTACTCCATTTCACTGAGAGACGGATTAATAAAAGTCAAAGTAGGCCTTAACAGCTCCAGAGGTTGAAGAAATCGCTGCTGATGGACTAATTCGCCACGACACGGGAGCGCATCCAGTCTAGACTGGCTGGTAAACTGTGGAGGGAGAGAAAAACAGGTGGTTAAAGGTTATATAAATGGCTCATATTGAGGCTTGGAAAAATTTTAGCAAGTAACTAAGCAAGGGGCCATTCACACAGAATGCGTATCTGCATCTAAAATGTGAGATGTGGTATTTAGGCATGATTTTTAATAAAAGTGCTTGCTCTGCATGGTAACTTGCTACTGTAAACAGAAGCTTGCAATACTGTGTGTAAAACGTTTAAACTCTTTAAACGTGTGACGGAAGCGTAACAATCACACACGTCCATCAAATGTATGTTTGCATAGAAAAACAAATGGAATAGTAAGACATAGTAGAGTATCGGAGATCTTCAAAACCAGTCGGGCAAATAATTAAGTCGGGTTTTGTTCAAATTTCAAATGTTTACTAGATGTTCTCACAGAATAAACATAAAACTACTGTAAAACATGTGTTGCTCTTTATCCTTTCACTTTTTCGTCTCCCATTATAGTAAATTAAACCAGACTAATAATAAGCAGAGCAAACCATAACAAACAAACGGGAAAATAATAATAATAAATAAATAAACGACGCTCTTTGTTCAAACTACTTATTTAAAATGAGCCGTAACAACAAGTCTTTGACTTTGTTTTGGAACAACTTAATTGTTTTATGTTTCCTTAAATTTGTATTAGTTTTAAGAGTATATCTTAAGATTTTGGTAATTCTATATTCCCTCTACGATCCCTCTATATTCAAGATCTTTTACATAGGCATGTAGCCAGTCTCTGGGTCTTCTGGCAAAGACCTTTTAGCCATTCCCAGAGCACTTCTTAAGACTAAAAGGGACCTTGCCTTCTGTGTTGTGGCCCCAAGGCTCTGGAACGCTCTCCCTCTAGCACTAAGAGCTCTGTGATCAGTTGAACATTTTAAAAAGCATTTAAAGACGCATCTTGTTGGTCAAGCTTTTAATTAATAGTATGGTGAGCTGGTTTTACATTAATGTTTCTGTACTTGGATTTTTAACTTGTTTTAATATATTTATTTATTCATTTTCTTTTCAGCTTAGTCCCTTTAATAATCAGGGGTCGCCACACTCTCATCCAGCATATGTTATGCGCAGCGGATGCCCTTCCAGCCGCAACCCAACACCGGGAAACTTGTTTTAATATGTTTTCTTTTATTGATACGTGTTCTTTTACCCATTTTCCAGTTACTTCCACATATGTATATCGTACATGTATTTGAGCACTCTATGTATCAAATAATAATCTTTCACAGTATGACGATTGCACAATAGGAATGGAAAAATGCATTCTGTGCAAATGGTCCGTTAGTAAGTACAAATGTATTTATATATCACATTTAATCTGTTAAGTCTGTTAAAATAGCCCTTATAACTTTAAACTGTCACTGCCCATATTTTGAGTTCACACTTGAAAATTATGTCATATATATTCATATTATATATAGTTTAAAATAAGTTCAAGTTTAGACTATGCAGTTCATAAGCGCTTAGTTTTTAATATGCCATGTCAAGGAATTTCCACTTTTTAAAGCAGTGCCACTCATCAATGTCAGTTCCAAAGCAGTGGACCAATCAGAAGATCTCTGAGGTGGGGCAAGCGTAGCAAGCTTCAGTTTTCAGTGGTAAGTTGGCACGACAGCTGTTTTATTTGACATTAACATGGCGAAGGAGGTGCTTTTTCTAAACAGTGTAAACTAAACATAACATATATGTAGCACATGTATTTGAGCATTATGAAATATGTATAAAATAATAATCTTTCAAAATATTGCACAATAGGAATGGAAAAAGGCGTTCTGTGTGAATGGTCTGTTAGCAAGTAAAAATGTATCCATATAGCACATTTAATCTGTTAAGTATGTTAAAATAGCCCTTTTAACTTTAAACTGTCACAGCCCATATTGAGATCACACCTGAAAATGATAGATTATATATTTGAGCAATTGCATGCAAATGTCAACCTTCCTATGAAAAAAATAAAGTTTTCACTAAAATAGCGAAACCCTTTCCAAGTTTTTTTGTGTAGGCTTGTATATTACAGTACTGTGAAAATACTCAAAGATGTCCCTCTCAATGTTTCCAAACTATTATATGCGATTTAGCAAAGTCACACAAGTTCCAACTTCACATCGGTCACATCCATAACGAAGAGATGTCACATCCATAACGGAGCTTTTTCTTCAAAAATGCTAAATAAAATAAAATCAATCATGTTTGTTCTATAGTGAGCCATCTTCTTTGGCTCTCGACGAAGGCGGTCGCACTTTTTCCCTCTCCGTCCCTTATCTTCCCTGGCTGGCTCTTCTGGTCTCGTCTTATTTTGTCTTGTCTATGTGTTTATGTGCTTGACTGCCAAGGCTTTTTTGATCCCTGGTCTCACTCTGCCCTAATTAAGAGCAGGGTGAGAGGGAGTTTTTTTTTGCCTATCTTTCCTTGTATCTTGTATCCTTTTTCTAAATGCTACCTCCCGTTGACCTGTCTCTCCCTGAAATGTGATGTTTGTGTATGGTCGGGGGGGTCCAATTTCACTATATGTCAGTGTATGTGAATACATGGAGGTATAGGTGACAAATAAAGGCTTGATTGATTGATTGATTGATTGATCTCTTATCCTTTTGATTACCATTATTTCTTTTGAGTAGTGTAATTTCTGCAAAACTTTTTGGTCACATCCATAACGCATGTTTATTTTCCTCATATAAAATATAAAAAATGTTCACAGACTGATATTTTTTTTGATCTCATAACTCTGTGGTCATTTGTTCTGGAAAATATAAACAGATGTTTCAGTATAATGCTAACACATACTTTCTCTGTCAATTTATGTTTTTACTGCAAATGTCACATCCATAACACTGTAATTGCTCATACTCATATTATATATAGTTTTTCAAGATAAGTTCCGATTTAGATTATATTTACATTTTAATATGTACTGAAAGATGTCACACTTGTGGAATAGTGACAGTTAAGAGATTAAAGCTATTAAACTTAAAGCTGCTATTTAGTTGCAGTGCCACTCATCAATGTCAGTCCCAAAGCAGTGGACTAATCAGAAAATCTCGGAAGGGCAGCAAGGATTACAAGCATCAGTAAGTTGGAATGACAACTGTTTTATTTGACATTAACATGGCGGAGGAGGTGCTTTTATAAAATAAATAAATAAATAAATAAAAATAAGAAAATTCTCAAACACTGTGTCTCGCATTGACAGAAGCCAAGTTCTGTGTGAATGGCCCCTTACACAGCATAACAAACACAGTTGTTGAATATACTTTCACGAAGTGCAGCACACAATATATGGGGGATTGACTGATTGAGTTGTACGCCATGCAAAAATGTATACTAGAGACATTCAATAATTTTCCTTCAGCTTAGCCCCTTTATTCATCAGGGGTCACCACAGCGGAATGAACCACCAACTTATCTAGATGCCCTTCCAGCCGCAACCTAGCACTGGGAAACACTCATACACTCCAGCCAATTTAGTTAATTCAATTCACCTATAGCGCATGTCTTTGGACTGTGGGGAAACCGGAGCACCTGGAGGAAACCCACGCCAACACGGGGAGATCACGCCGCGTCGCCCTACTAGAGACTAAATATGTAATTTTTACAATAAATTTTTTCTAAAAACTCTAAAACTGTATTTGGATTGACTCTGTGAACAATCTCTTCAAATGAATGCAATGAATCCAATAAATCCCATACAGAATTGAAACCAACACAATTCAATAAAACATGCTTCATGGTTACAGTACTTTTACAAATAGAGCAATGGGAGGATTTTCTCCAAGATTTGTTATTTGTATGTAGGTCACATTTTCTTTGTTATTTGTTATTAATGTATGATCAAATTGTTGGTTTTAAAAATATATATAAAAAAAATCTAATCCAAGATACATAAAGAATAGCACAAAATATTAAAAGCATGTCTGAAGGTGTACATTTTCATTGGACATTTAAAAACAGACACACATTCAGCTCTAAAATCCTCTGGCAAACTACTGCTAAGTTATGGAGTCTTCAATGCAAATCCATTTGATGTAATCTGATAAATGTGCACTCGTATAAAGCACTCTTACCCTTCTCCGGTGAGCGCGCAGCAGGCCTGCACATGCCAGGATCGAGCGGTGAGTGAACTGAGGGTCAAACTCTGAGAGATTTCTGCTGCAGTCATGCTGTCCTGCATATCCTGTTTATTCGCCAAAACCAGCACCGATGCGTTCTGGAGATCCTGAGTGAAGAGATGATTAAACTGTTAGTTTATAAAAAAAAAAACTATAATAATTATGCTGAAAACAATTAGAACAAGGGCTGGTCTAACTTGAGCTAGTCTAACCCAACCCTGATTTAATCATTTGTTTGCAAAGCCAATATTTAAATAGATTAGGGACTATCATAATCCTTATATGTTAAAATATTTTTAGTGAAATATATAGGAACATATTGCTCTTTTGAGTTATGGTTGTGCATATTGATACAATGGCATTATGTGTTGATTTAGAAAAAAATATGTGGGAAATGCTTTATTTTTTTATACTTATTTTATTTGATCTTTTTACATTTTTAGGTATGTTAATCATTTATAAACAAATAGACTACAGTAGCTCTTTGCTCAAACTTATGTTTTATTTTTTTCCTTTTAAATACAGACATTATTTTGAACCAGGGTTAAAGAAGTTATAATTACTAAAATTGTTCTAATTGATTTTTAAATTTATCTAAAAATTTTTTTTTATTAAAAACATTAATCTGTCTATTACTATTTCCGACTACAAGAAATTAATAGAATATAATATTTATTAAATATATTTTCAATATATTAATAATCAATAATCAAAGTGTAAGTGTAAATAATCAAACCAAACACACAAGATCTAAAAATGACCTGAAGATAAATTACTAAAACTAATTAAACCTGAATTAAAGTATATCTTCATAATCAAAACTAAAACAAAAGCTATATATATTAAACAAAAAGCTCATTCAATATTTATTTATTTTTATATATAATCAAAAACAACTCTGTATAAAGGTCTTCACATTCATACACAAAATAGTAAACAAATAGAAAATTATATATATTTAACAAAGACAAGTAGATTTACAGAAAACAGACCTTGTTATTAAACGCCTACACCAGGGGTTTAATAGTTAACTAAGGGTGCTTTCACACTAGCACTTTTGGTCCGCACCCGGGTTTGTTTGAGAGTGAGGTATGTTTAGCTAGTGTGAATGTGTCTTCTGAACTTGGGTGCGCACCCGTGAGCCGTACCAGAATCCGCCTGAAAGAGGCGAATTGGTTGAAACCAAATGAGTTTGAGTTTTAAGGTGCTTTCACACTTGGTTCAATTGCCTGAACCGTAACCAAGTTCGATTGTCCCCCCTTGCCACCTTCTTGGTTGGTTTGTGTTCACACTGTCTTTCTTTCCTCCTGAACCTTCTGAGCTTGCGTCATCGAGCGGCTGTTGCGTGTACGGCAGTTGCTAGGTGATGGACACGTAAGCAAAGCAGCAAAATAGAAAGATGTCTGCACATCTCGATCGTTCTGCTTTTACTGAATTTTTTGGTTTTGGACATACAGAAAGCAACTCGCATGCATTTGCCGCAAAAATATTAGAAACGTTCAGAACATAACGCGATGTCTGGAGAAGCTGTATTTGAAGGAGACAAGCAGGCATCATCACTGTGTTTGCCCTGGCTCAGTCCCTTACCAAGGTACAGTATGTGAACGTTATGAAAACGATAGTTTGTTGTACTTTTTTCCGGTATTTGGTACGATTGCATTCACATCAGAAGTGAACCAGACCAGAGTTAGTGTAAACTGTACCCCAGACCATCTCTTTCAGGTGGACTCGGGTACGGTTCATGGGTGCATACCCGAATTCAGAAGACATGTTCACATTAGCTAAACATCCCATACTCTGACGTCAAATGAACCGGGGCACGGACCAAAAGTGCTAGTGTGAAAGCACCTTCAGGTCTTAAAACTTTAATTTTAAATGAAAACTTACATTTTTTCTTTAACATTTGTTACCTAAAATTAAATATATATAAAAATATATAACAATAATAATAAACAAAATCTTTAGTTTAAAATTATATATATATATATATATATATATATATATATATATATATATATAT
>CAIGQZ010016425.1:3696266-3725964 GCA_903798205.1 Danio tinwini
AATATATCCTGGCTAAAGTTATAAAAAGGGGCACTTTAACATCATAACAAGGGTTTCAATTCCTAATATATTAATAAATTAAAACGTTAACAACAGTAGGACACAAAGTCTTGAGGAGAAACGTTACAGTTTAGTTTCTCAGTAAGCAGGACACAATATTAATATCTTGTTTGTGGATGAAATGAGCAGTATATCTTAGCTAAATAAAAAAGAGGCACTTTAACATAATAAATGTTTCATTTCCTAATATATTAATAAATCAATACGTTAACAACAGTATGACACAAAGTGAAGCCTGAAGAGTAACATTACAACCTGTTCAGTTTCTCCATATCCAAGACGGAATGTTAGCTAATGTCCTTTTGTTTGTGACTGGAACAAAGATAATAGCTACATCTTAACTAAAGGTATAACACTTTAACTTATACACCATAATAAACGTTTCAAATCCTAATGTATTAATAAATCAATACGTTAACAACAGTAGGACAGTCCTGAGGAGAAACGTTACAGTTTAGTTTCTCAGTCACCAGGACTCAATGTTGTTAGCTAACGTCCTTTTGTTGTGACTAAAAAAAAAGTTAACAGCTACATCTTACCTAAAGTTGTAACACTTTAACTTAAACATCATAATAAACGTTACCTGGAACATCAGAAGACTCTTAAAGTACCATGTTTTGACATTATTGATCTCTTACCTCTGTCTCCAAACACAGTCATCAGTTTGGCGAACAGGAGTCCCATTTCTGAACGCTGTGAATTTAAAATATTGTCAATCGATCACAGCAGCTTTTAATCGTCTTCTGGATCTTTAATTACAGTGAACTGTAGATACTTTCACAGTCCGGTTAAAAACAATGATCCACGAGCGATAGTATTCCGCTGTTTTGTGGTGTCAAGTCCTCTTCACTGCACTCGTTCCCTGAGTGTCTGTCTGCTGTTAGATCAGTGTCTGATATGTCGGAATACACAATTTCGTCGTGTTTTCCGTGGGCGTTTGTATGTTTAAACGATGAGTAATGACGGAGGGGTCGCGTCACGCGTTTCTCTAAACGGCATCCCTCATTGGACACCCACGACGATGACGCGAGATTTCGAACAATTCCTTTTGTCTGTATTCGGAGCTGGGCGGCCGCTCTTGTGCTTTCATTTCCGCTTTACATTGGAATTTTAGAGAAAGTTTAAAGGCGCTCCAACCCGAAAGTAAAAGAACCAGTGGAATTCCCAGGACTCGGCCACATAAACACACGAGTTTATTTTATGTCACGTGGTGTTTTTCTGACTTGCATAACTCTTTCTAATCAATCAGCAATCGTACATGACATTTTCTGTCAGGTCCGATATAGAAGAAATACAGCATCACCAATCAATATATCACAATATTACATAATACAATATTATGGACTGCATTGTTTAACAAATACTGGTCGCCTTAAAATGTTAAGCTAAATCAAATTAATCTTATGAGTCGTTTTAACTTATAGTATGTTAAACTGACTTAAAACAGCGTGTGTAACTTAAAAAATGGTTAGAAAACGATTACAATTTACACTTAACTAAAAACACATGTTGTCATGATTAATTGATATACATTTTTTACAGTGTGTAGCCTAATTTACTGATTGGTATCAGCTTTGAGGGATAGTTCACATTAAATGAACAATTGCTGTTCATTTATTTGCCTAAAGCCAAAATGGAGTTTGTTTTTTGTTTTGTTTTGAGGAGCATTAGATAAAACACGTGCAGCTGAAAATGTGTTTTTTATTGACTCATAAAATAGAGTTACTAGAGATCTTTAAAGATCATTTTTTAGGACCATTTAAAAAGGCTGTGGACTTAAAGCCAGGCTCGGCCTACTGGAGTTTTAGCCCTGAGAATCGGAATGAAATCTTGTCAAGGAGTTCGATCAGTTCCAATTCTCGGCGCAGATTATCTGGTCATGTAAGCCGTTTAAAGATGGAATCTCACACCTTGTGATCTTCTAGATCAGTGGTTCTCAAACTTTTTTCACCAAGTACCACCTCAGAAAAAAATTTCTCTCCAAGTACCACCATGACTGGTATTGAAATACAGTTGCGTAGTTACCACTTAAAATGACCACCCTAAACCGTCTAAAACCAGCTTGACCAGCCTGTTCATCAAAACATGGAAATGTTTGGACCTCATAAATATAGACTGTCATCATATTCATATATAAACTCTTTTTACATTTTTTTTTTAAATATATGTTGCATGTATATATGACTTATTTGTATATCTTTGAAATCTAAACGTTAACTTGTATTTTAAATATATGAATTGGATTTGCATATTTAAATTACTAATTAGATCTGCTCACTGCACGTTAGAGTAGGCTTTGTGTGTCAGAAAAGCAATTAAACTGTACCTGTCAACATTGTGATATAAAAATACGGGATACACCCCAACAACCGTTATAAATATGGGCAGGAAATTAGCTTCAAATGATAGAATACTTAACAAACATTAGAAAATTGAAAATAAAATAAAAGGTTTAGCCTATTAAAATCAATTTACTGATCACATCAGTGTTATCAAATGTGACAAAGGGTTAAAAGTGTGTTCATTTTTTATTTATTTAATTATTCAGCGATTCTGCGTACCACTAGCGGTAGACGTACCACAGTTTGAGAACAACTGTTCTAGAACACACATCGGAGCCTCCCTGATCAAATCAAACATGTTTGATATCCAGGATTTTAAATCGGGCTGATCACAGCTGTTCCAACCTATTCCGCATCACCAAAGCAAAGAACTGTGTGGAATCGCTCTGGTTTTAATATTAGGCTAGGTCTATATCATTTTTCTAAATAATCTTGAATTACCCTTTTTTATTAGCCAGATTTAACATTATTTCAGTGTGCAGATATTTATAACAGGTCATCTCCATAAACTAAAGTCATTAAACATTTTAAACTGTTTTTAGAATTTTTTTTCTGTGATAGTGTTAGAATTTGTTCAGTATAAAAATTATTATGCTTATGTCTATATACAGTAGTTCTGTAACAGAGAAGGAGTAGGTTATATGACACAATTTTATATACAGAGGGAGATAACCACATGTTTTACTTGCATTTAGTGAACTATATTTTTCTACATTGTACTTATATGTGCAACAGGTAACAATTTCGCTTTTAAACATATAGCAATATAAAGGGATAGTTCTCCACAAAAATGAAGATCACCTCATTGTTTTTTTTCCACATGTGGATTTAAAACCTTTAGGGTGAACACAAACGAAGATATTTTGAAGAATGCTGGCTGCTGGCACTTATCAACATTCATAGTAAGAAAAAATATATACTGTGGAAGCCAATGGGTGCCAGCAGCATTTTTCAAAATATCTTCTTTTGTGTGCATTTAACAGTAGAAAGAAACTCAAACAGGTTTGAAGCGTGAGTAAATGTTGTTGACTGATTGAATGTTCATCTAACTGTCCTTATTAAGGTAGTAATATTTACTTTCTTGCAGTGACTTGTTTTTTGCTTAAGACTTCACAGGTGGGGGGGGCAACCCCTCACTGACAAAAGTCTAGAATTTGTCTCATACATGGTCTCATTTGCCTTGTTTTTGACCAATATGCCATCATAAATAGTGAAAATAACCCATCCAAAAAGGCTTTAAGACCAAGCGGAATCCTCTGTTTGCTGTCACTTCGGTGTGACTTTAACTAATCAGTTTTGACCAATGGTAACAAATATTTTCATTTAACAATCTGCTGTAAGTGTAGTCATCTTTCACAACTGTTTTTAAACAGAGAAATTATTTTACAAGTAACTTTTATTCTAAATCTTGGACCTTCCTCTTGTAACAAAAGAAACAACAAATTAAAAGGTGTGAAGCACTAAAAGCACCCATATTAAAGTTAGTTTGAACAATTTTGGCTATTGTTGTTATTCATGAATTTTCAAATTTACTTTCTTTTTTTTTAACAAAAGAGGCTAGAAAAGTGTAAAGCTCTACATTATTATTATATTATTATTATTATTATGTTAACTTTTTTATTGAAATGGATAAATTTGGGAAGAATGATTAATAAATGATAAATAAATGATGCTTTTTGGCTACAGTTTTCAAATGCAAAACTTGAACAGATTCCCATTTTTTTTTTCTAATGATATATAATGTAATAAATTAGTATCTTAAAAATAAGTTTTTATTCATATTTCTTTGTTCTAAATCAAAATTTAAAAAATGGTTTCTATTGGTTATAATGACAATTCGACAAGCTAATCCAGCTTAAAATGTCACTAAATGTATTTAAACCTTATAATTAAATAGAAAATGAGGCGAATAACTGCAAAAAGTTCCACTTTTGGAGAAAAAAGAACAACTACTTACACCAGGCTCGCTACAGGACTGCTAGAACTATGGGTATTACATTTATATAGCCTGAATTATTATTATTATTATTTTTTGCTTTTTAAAGATGACTAGCCGATGACATTTTTTTTGACTCACCAAGGAACACAGTTTCAGCTAAAATATTTTAATTTAGAAAAAAAAGGTAATTTAGCTTTTATTGAACACGATAGAACTTTCCAATCTTAAACAACTGATGGCAATAAAACTGACTTTATATGACAACTACTATAGACCATTTCAATATGGCAGGATATATTAGTTCCTGCTTGTCGTAAAAACTATTTCAGAACTGTAACAAGAGGCGATTGAGCCATAACTAATGTTAACATTGCTGTCATTAAAAAAGTCAATATATGGAGCTTTCTGGATTTTCAGAAGCTTTGGAATGAAAGGTCTGGACAGGAAATACATTAGGACCATTGTTATTGTTTACATCCCTCTAAATGGTCTATAGCAGAGAATCAGAGAACTGACATTTAACTATTGCCCCCTTCATAAAAATAATAATTACAATAATATTAACAAAAAAATGCAATAAAAATATATGTACACAATAAAGTTTTAAATATCTTCAGTTATCTTAGACTTTACATAAAATCTAAAAGAGGAAAGTTTATTTTAACTTATTTTTCTCTCTTCATCAGTCCAAGGAAGGATCCCCAATGTTTTCATATACAGATTAAAGCGTGCTGAGACTCTAAACAGCTCACGTTCGCAGTTAACAATGCTGGATATGACTTGCTAAAAATAAGTCTTTAATGTTCGACTGAAGAAATACAATTTTTTTATGCTCCAAGGTTGAGTTTATTAACAGCAAATGTGTTAATTTTGGGGTAAACAATGCCTTAACAAAACAAATACATTTCCCACATAACATGGGAAGTAATAAAACCACATTGTTACCAGACGTGTAACGTCATGTACCGTACTTTCTGTTCCTACTGATATGATCTGAGCACCATGAGTTTCCTGTTGTCACGGTCTTTCTAATAATGTCAAAAGCTGAATCAGGTTTTCGAGCACACCCACGCATGAGGACTTGTGTTTTTCCATTATGAGTCTTTAGGCATGTTATGCTATGCGCAATTATGTTGTAGTAATGTGAAAATATGTCACAGGGAATTAATAGGCATGTTCAGATAATCAATAATACAATGAAATAATGGACATGCATTATATTGTTATAATAAATACTAATGGCAATATAAGCTTCAGCAGTTATTGCATTGAGAAAATTTATATAGTCATAAGCCAGGGGTGTCAAACTCAATTCCTGGAGGGCCGCAGTCTGAACAGTTTAGTTCAAACCCAAATTAAACACACATCCCTGTAGGTTTCAAACAAGCCTGAAGGACTTAGTTTGATCAGGTGAGTTTAGTTAGGATTGGAACTAAACTGTGCAGAGCTGCGGCCCTCCAGGAACTGAGTTTGACACCTGTGTCATAAGCCTACACAGGAAGAAGTGAAGCATGCAGTTTGCAGTGCACAGTAGCAGGACTGTGGTTCAGTGCCATCCGCACATCTGCCAGAGAAGCGTGTGTCGGTTTTGGTTTTTCTTTTTTTTTTTTGCTCATGCACCACCTGTGAATGGAAACCATTGTTGGTTCAGCTCGAGATATTTGTGTTACCCATGATGAAACGAGTCAAGGAAATATTTTTCATATCTATATGGAATAACAAGGAAGTTTGATCACTAGGGTTCCCACAGGTCATGTGATCTTTGGAATATCATTCATTCATTTTTTTTTCGGCTTAGTCCCTTTACTAATCTAGGGTTGCCACAGTGAAATGAACCGCCAACTTTTACGCAGCGGATGCCCTTCCAGCTGCAACTTATCACTGGGAAACATCCATACAAACTCATTCACACTCATACACTATGGAAAAATTAGCTTACCCAATTCACGTATACTGCATGTCTTTGGATTGTGGGGGAAACCGGAGCACCTGAAGGAAACCCGCACGAACACGAGGAGAACATGCAAACTCCACACAGAAACACCAACTGACCCAGCCGGGGCTTGAACCAGCGACCTTCTTGCTGTGATTGTGCTACCCACTGCGCCACAGTGCTGCCCCTTTGGATTATCAATAAATTTTAAAAGATTTCCTGACATCAAAAGTCATGGAATTATTATTTTTTGTCCAAGTCCTGTTATATTTCTGTACCGTATTATATATTTTTAATTTTTTTTAATCAAACAGTTTGACATGTTTTGCCTACACTGTAATAGCAAAAAGTCAAAACAACAAATATTTTATGTTGCTTTAACTTATTTAGGTAAGTTAATTAGGTTTCAACAATTTTTTAAGATATACAAAGTTGAATCTAAAATTTTTTGTCAGGTTGATTGATGTAAGTTGAGATGACTAGAAAAGTTAATTTGATCCTATTAAAAAATTAAGGCAGCAAGATTGTTTTCTACAGTGTATTGTTACAGTTATGGTTTTCTGTGAAATTGTTTATTTCTTTCCTGTTTGTGAAATGCACTTCAAAAGTTCACACTTAGCTATGCTTGAAACTGATTGCAGGTTTGGCATGCTGTCCTGGGAGTGAACCCTGAGCTCAGAGATCCTTGAGCCCAGGGCTCCCGCCTGGTTATTTAGCATAGAAGGGGGTCCGAGACCAGGTAGGTCTCGAGAGCCCTTCCTGGTGTAGGAGGAGATGAGGTGGATGAGGATTCTTCAAAAATGAAGATAAGAGAGGTAACGGTAATTGATAAGAGAGGTAATGTCCGTGCCAAAAGATATACATAGGGAAGTTGACAATTATTGAATATAAATCAAGTATACGACGACAAGATATAACTTCAGCAGTAGCAAGACATTTTATAGATTTTGGACATGACGTTAAACAACTAGAATGTATGGGAATTGAGGAAGTGTTTGAGTCACATAAAGGAGGTAATCTGAATAAAAGATTCTTACAAAGAGAAGTGTTCTGGATTTATAAATTAAAATCACTTACACCCAGAGGAATAAATGAGGAATTGGACCTTACTGTGTTTCTTTGATAGTTTGTTGTTTATCTATAATATTGTGAATCATGGATTTTAGGTATGTAATGATACAAATTATGTAATGAAAATGTATTTTTTTATGTTTTTAGCTGTCTGAATTTCATTGCATTGACGTAGACATGAATAAGTGAATGAGGATAATTGTTATTTTCCTGTGAAATAATGTTTTTAAAGGTGAAGGAAAATATTTCTTGTTTCATTATATTGAAATGAAAATGAGATGTTTTTAATTATTGAGTGGCCGTCTAACTTATGACGTAATGTGATTGACTGTGATAAAAGGGTGAAGTGAGAGGATTGTGTTACACACTGAGAAAGGCATTGTGCTGAAACGTTTGTTTTGTATCACCTGAAGAATGTAAAATAAAGCTATACAAAGTAATTATTTAATGAGTGTAAATCATGACCTTCTGAATAATATTATTGACAAGATTAACCCACTAAAAAAAGTTAAAAAAAAAACCTGCGAGTGCGCAGTGCAAACTTCATTACTTAACGATAAGACAGGTAATAAAAATAAGCTTGAATTTGTCTGATTGGTTTATCGTTGATTGTTGAGACCAGCTGTGTTCAATCATAGCACATGATCCTCTCGATATTAGTTTGTAAAACCTCACTTACAGAAACAGTTTGTTTTTCAAAACAGGCTCATTTTACAACTCCCCTAGAGTTAAACAGTGGAGTTTTACCCAACATGGTCTCATTCTGAAAACGTAGCCTTATATACGTTTCTGGAGATCGCGAATTATGTAGCCAGAAGTACGTATGGCTGCATTTCGTCTTTAAAACAAACGCTACGGGGCGGTATAATGCTGTTCCTTTTTGCGTTTACAAGTTGACCGCTTACCTCCGTATGGACGGCTGTCCCGCTGTTACCAGTTTGTTCAGTAGCTGGCCATGTACTTTAGTGGACTTGAGACGCAGAGAGAAATTGACCACAATTACGAGGTTCGAGTCTGATGAAGAACGGTTCCAAAAAATGGGTAAGACATAAACAGAAGCCAAAAAATTAGATAAACAAGTAAATAACAGGGTAAGAATGTGGTGAAATCTGAAAATAAGGTAAAAATCGGGGGCTTTTCTTTTTCTGAATTACTTTTTAAAACTGTCGATTGGGTTTTGGGAAGTGGGTGGTCGGGTCAATCTGTGCTTTTGAAAACACTATTGGTTGGGTTTAGGGAAGAAGGAGGGTGGATCATTTGATCACTCAGTCAGTCGACAGCTGCCTCAGGTGGATTTACGCAAGAACATCAGGTGCGAATGGCACTCGCGAGAGAAATTTGAGATCTAAAAAAGCATACACAGCGGCCTCTGGTGGATTCACGAAAACAAGAACTGCAAAAAATGTATCTTCTGGGACATGTTTGGCTCTCTCCAGATGTGTATATAGCGGTACATTTTCAGAATGAGCCTGGGTTGGTTTTACCAGTTTTGAACCATTCAGCCGATCCCCAGGTGTGACAATAGCACTTTTAGCTTAGCTTAGCATAGATCATTAAGATGATTAGACCATTAGTATCTCATTCCAGAGGAGTCAAGCTTTAAATAGGCTTCAAATAAGTTATTTATGAATGACATGCTAATGGTCTTGATAGATTTAATGATTTATGCTAAGTTAAGCTAAAAGTGCTCCTGCATAGAGATGGTCTGAAAGCATTCAAAACTGGCAAAACTAGTTAGCATAAGTGTTCCTTTAAGTCATCAAGCTGTACCTATTAACTAACACAAACATGTCAAAAAAATGTGAATTTCACTTCAAAAGATTAGGCGCAATTTTTTTTATCCAAGGTTTGAGGTAATTAATCTATTGTTGCTTTCATAAGGGCTATTACATTTTCAAAATATCCAATATTAATATTCAAACCATTTTAATAACCAAAGCACATCAGCGCCTTGTTTTTCCATTCATTTTAGCTCCTGGAAATTCAAATTATTAGTCAGTGAAAGTCATTAAATTTAACTTGATATTATAAACCTCATGTGCAACTAAAGAAACACAATCATTTTAAGTTGCATGGAGCAGTTCGTCATGCTCTGTATTAAGCCCTCTGTAAGACCAGCTCATAATTTAGAGTTTGCAGTTGTGTGAATTCAGGAGTTTGACTGTAAATTGGAATTGCCCTCATAAACAAGAGGTGATAAGCTTCTTCTCTTTTCTGCATCGCACCCCGCTGTCTCTATCCTGCATTGTTTCACCACTCTTGCTTTTTGTGTTCTTCCTGACCCCCCACCACCACATATATTCTTCCACCCCCATTACTTCACACCCTTTGCTTTCCCCCTCTATTTATTACTTGACTTTTGTCATCCCTTCTTCTTATGTTTCCCACAATCTTTACACCAGCAGTTCACAACCCTTGTGAATATCCTTCATATTCTGCATGATAAAACGTTTCTGGTCTCTCTGCTGTATTTATTAATGAGAATTCAAGTAATGATTTATTCATATTTAATATTTTATTTGCAATTAATTAAATTTACTAAATTAATTACACTTAACTTGGTAATACTACATTCTGTATTGCAGAACATTGTTCTTCAGTAAAAACTACCAATTTTGATGAAAATTATAATCTTTTCTGCTGTATTATCCCAACAGGCACAGGATGTCAACATGACATCAGGTTGATGTTGTACCCCAACGTCGTGGCAACTTTGCATTTTGTTTGGAAATGAAAATCAGGTTGACGTCAGAACCTAATGCAGGCCGACGTCAATGTCCAACGTCAAACCTAAAATCCACCATATGTCAACGTCTAATGATGATTGCCAATGTCAGTATTTGACATCTATATGATGTTGGTTTAAGAGGTTGGCTCGACATTGGATTTTGGTTACTTTCCAACACAACCTAAAATCAACCAAATACCAATGTCATTTGATGTCGTTATTGGACATCAAAATAACATTGTCCCTAGACACTGACTAGACATTGAATTTTGATCACCTGACGTCACAACCTAAATCTAACTTAATATTAATGTCTTATGACGTTGTGTGACTGCTAGGGTGATATATTTAGTGAATTAATGACATTGTTAAATGTAATAATAATAGTCATGTTAGTTTATATGAATTAATGTGTCATATTCAATAAAAATGAGTGGAAAATTAGGTAAAATAACCAAGCATTTCTGTTAAAATCTGCTAAATTCAGCTTTATTTGTATAATGCATTACTTGAATATATTGTACATATCTTTTTTAAGTCTATTTTTTAATTATTTATATAATTTTAAGTTAGTAATTAGTTATTTTATTATATATTTTTAATTGTTTAATATTTTATTTATGCTTTGTTAAACTTTTTTTATTTCAGTATAGAGATTATTATTATTTTAAGATTTTAATAAAAGTAATAATAATAATAATAATAATAATAATAATAATTCCTTACATTCATATAGAGCTTTTCTGGACACTCAAATCGCTTTAAACATATCATGTGTATCATGCGACTACCATGTAAACAGGCAGATCAGATTTATTGGAGCATTCTGTTTTGTACGTCATTAAACTTGAGACAATGTGGTACTTCTCCGCGGTTTAATGACGTAGAAGGAAGAGCGTGTGTCGAGATGCTGATGCTTTAAACAACAATAACAGAGGAAACATGGAGGAGGAAAGTGGTCAGTCACCACAATTTGCTCCCACCAGACCTGAGATCTCTCTCGTACCCACAAATTCCTCTATATGGTGGAGGACACCATATATAAACCATAGGTGCAAGCTGCGATGACTGGCCTTTTCTTCCTCCTCCGCCTCAAAATCATTTTAAAGTTGGGCGAACTTCGTATATTTCGCAGAGCTAAAAGCAAGAGAATTTCTTCCATCATGGCTAATGTGGCGCAGATGCTAGAACCCACCTTTACGCATGCGCGAGTTCGCAAATTGTATGGCAAGTGTAAACACATGAATCGGATAAGGTTCACAATTAAAAGAATGTGTAAACAGACTGGCAAAAAATCAGATATAGGCAACAAATCAGAATTGGGCATCAAGACCTGACAGTGTAAATGGGGCCTATGATATGGAGATAGTTAGATTTAAAGATTTAACGTCTCATGCGAATGACGGTGCTCACTGAGCAGTATAGAGTCCCCATCAACATACTGGGGCATTAGGACCCACATAGAGCTTAGGTTGAGCACCCCCTGCTGGTCTCACTAACACCACTTCCAGCAGCAACCCTAGTTTTTCCATGTGGTCTCCCAGCGAGGTACCGACCAGGCACAGTCCTGCTTAGCTCCATGTTAGAGATGCAAAGCTAGCTGCTGGCTAAAAGTATATTACTACAGATTCATACTCTGCATCCACATTGTAAGCTAATAAACAACATGACAATAGCAAAGGCACCGGAAGCAGTTGATCCAGATTAAAATTTTTAATTAAAATATGAATTTATCCACAGATTAAAAACAAAAAGGAAAATGGAGCTACAATCAGGCACCAAAGAATACATCAGTTTTCTTTATATTCTAAAACAATTGCGATAATGCAACAATAACATTATTTAGTATAAGCTATCTACTTCTATATTTAGCGAATTTCATCATGATAATCTTTGAAAAAGAAAAGAAAAAAGAAGACATTTACCAAATGCTCTGTCTACATAAAATAGTAAAGACTTCAGATTTTTCCCGTTTTCATACGCGCGCACACATACAGTCCTGGCTTAGAAATTGGCCACAGAGAGAACAACACAAAAAGCAGTAGCATATTAGCATGAGCTTGGCAGTAGGATGTGTGTACGTAAATACATCAGTGTTTGTGATTGCATTCCAATTCTCAGACTGCAAAGTGAATTTGTCATGCAAGAAATACCTTGTTTCACCTCGAAATGTGTAGAAGTGCAAACGTGTGGCTGTGGAAACAAGATGGCAGTTTTGACTACTATCACACACACGACGACAATAACAACGACAACTGCATGTGTTGCACTGAGTTAAGACAACCCACCTTGATTGTGGTGGGAGTGGCCTGATGAACGACTCCGGCACTTGTGATTGGTTGGCCTGTGTGACTAACGTGCGAATAAGGCAGAACATGTTTCCAATGGCAGTGGTACATTAGCGGCACAAATGCTAAAAGCCCTTTAGCAGACACAGAAGACGGGACAATCAGCACAACGCTATTTGTGTTCGACTTTATCTGTTGGGCTTTTAGTTCTAAAAAAATTTGTCCTCTTGATTTGCATATTAGCCTTTTATAGCTGCTAGCAGATCTGGATTATCATCTGTGGATGCACTTGTTAGCCCTATTAAACTATAAGATGAGAGCACCACAGCGCCCCTTTCTGGAGCACACAGCAGCGGTGGAGCTCGGTAAAGGTTTTAGCAGGCTAAAGACTGGATAGACCTCAATAAATAAAATAAATATGACACAAAAAACACAGACGCTCTGCAGTAGTGTAGTAGTCTGGGAAATCAAACTGGTGGATCTCTCCCGAGACTCTTGTGTATCAGAAAAGACCCTGTTTAAGACTACAGAGGACGCACATACACACGCACCCAACCGCCGAACCAAACAAACGCACGCATACGTCTGCAAGATTTTGGATATACATTCTGAATCGTGTTTAATGCTCAGCAAGAACATTTACCAACCTCATAATGACTCATGCAGTAATATACAAAAAAAGTAAAAGAGAATGAAGATTTAAGCAGGATTTCCTGCTTATATGACCCGTCAAAAGTTTGGACAAATGTTTTTGAAAGAAGTCATTCAGACGACACGTTAACTGTAAAAGTTTTTCTTTGGCGTTTTTGTGGAAATGACATACAGATGTTGTCAAAATGATACCATGTTCACACGGATTTGGTTAAAAAGATGCATGCCAGTCCAGTAGATGGCGATGTCAGTTTTTAAAATAACACAATGTGCTGTATTGCACCATTGTTGTTTTGGTTGCCAAGTACTTGCTCATTTGCTTATTGACGTAAGGGTCCTAGGCGGACCCAATTGTCAGGGGGGACCCGATTTCTCACCACACTGCCTTTCCACTGCACATGACAAACAACAAGCAACAGACCGGAAGTCATTCATTTGCAATGGACAGTATTCCGGGAGCTCTGATCATCTCCGTATGCAGAAAATTCGGCTGCCACAAGGAGGCGTATTCTGAAAGTTGTGTCCAAAAGTCATGTGCAGTGGAAACGCGGCTTTATTCTGAGATGAGTGAGCTCATTTTTGAGTTTTAGAACTTCTGATTCTGTTCCCTATGGAAGAAATTATTATTAATTAAAAAACGTCAGAAGACAACTAGCTCTACAAACAAATATGTTCATGACTATAAATAAAAATGTAGAATAATGTATTGTTGTTTTTATTTAATGCCATGTCAGCAACCAAGGCTATTTTCATGGCAAGAACATTTCAATAATTTATATTCCATTAAAAATCAACAAACGAATACATAAATTAAATAATTTTTTGTGGTAATACATGATAAAAAAAATTCTAAAATAGTTCCTGGTGTCAAAAATGTAGAATAACATAAGAAAATATAAGTTTGCAACATCAACGTTTTAACTTCTTAAAATCAATGGAAGTGAATGAAACCTAAAAGATTCCAATGGCTCCCGCTCGCATGTTAAGAATAAGGTCAATAGACTAAACACGTATGCATAGGCATGTTTTTACACAGAGTAAATAACAATGTTTTCATAAACTTGCAATTTGAAATTGTTTTTTAAAGTTTGTATTTTTAGACCCCCATAAATGTGATTGTGTAAATAAACCACCAAAACGCTTAAAGTTGTACGTTTTTAGGTGAAGCAGCATTGTGTATGCTCACTGAGGGCTGCATCTGTTTGATTAAAAGTACAGCAAAAACATATCATGTTGAAATACGACAATTTAAATTAACTATATTATTATATTAACTTATAATTTTTCTATTTAAATATATTTTTCAAAAATTCTTTCCTGTAATGAACATTATTTCATTTGTCAGTCATAATATGCGAATGATTTCTGAAGGATTACACGCAACCACAGACTCAAACTACAGCAAAAAATAAAAACATTCAGCTTTGTATTAACAATATTACTTTTAAAATAATAATCTAATAATATACATTTAAAAGTATTTTTCAAGCATGAAAGCCGTCTTTCAAAAACATTACTCATCTTCACTCTTCCAAACTTTTGTGGGTTAGTGTATCGTCCTCAAAAACAGGTTGAAACTAAAGATGCAATGGAAGAGAGCTAGCGTAATGTGAATGTGGCGAGCTGTACAGTGTCTGTCAATGATTGTGTGTTTCTCTGGGTTGTAAACAGATCCAAACTAGAGATTCTACTTGGTGTGTTCAGGTAAACCTGCTCTAGCGAATGTACACATCTCTGCTCCACTCCTCCTGGTTGTGGTTGCGGCCTGTCGTGGCTCCTCCGGCTTCTGCGTCCTGACAGTAGCGCTCCCTTAGCTTGCCCCGCCCACGCTGATGCTGATTGGCTGGAGGCAGGACCATGTTGAGGTTCTCCTGGTCAGGCTCCGCCCCTTCATCCTCCCAGGAGGCCTGGCGTGGAGCGTGGTGGGCCGGGTTCAGCCGGTACGAGCGACATGGGTCGGGCTCCTCGTACGGATCGGTCTCCATGTCGTCGGTGTATGCAGAATCGCGGCTGCCCTGGGTCTCGGAGTCAAACGTGTCCTGTCGAGACAAACCCCGGCTACCTGTTTGCAGCTGGCTGCGTGAGGAGCGCAGTGGCTGCTTTCCGCTCAGGTCACTCTGGTAGTCTTGTAGGCCGCCACGTTCAGGCCCTTCCCTCTTCTGCTCTCCATGCACCAGGAACGGCCCCTACGGCAAGCCAAATCCCCAAAACACACCAGCACAGGCCAATGCACATGCAGATACACAAAAAACAAAGCAGGCAGTTAATAGAAAAGTTAGAGGTCAGCTTTTAAAATGTATATTTTTTGCTTTGTTATTTCAACATTACAGACAATGAGACTGTAGCTTACATACATTAAAATTAATTCCCTACTCATGCTTTAAGAGGAAACTGTTCAACTGTACAGTTATGAAGCTACGAAGATCTGTTTTTTAAATGCAATCTCTATGACATGCTATAGATTATTGCAAAAATGTAATAAAATATATGTATATCTATTGTTAACTTCAAAAATATGCAAAATAAATACCTGTAAAACTTTAAAAAGTTAAATGCATCTGACAAGCTGCAGACACAAACGCACACCATGCGCATGATGTAAAAAAACAACTATTGTTTAAGCGCACTCTAGTGGCCGTGTTCAAAACATCACACAATAAACTAGACTATTTCAGCAAATTTATGTTGACTTTTTCCAAAATATTTGTTTTATAGTCAGATGCTGTCTCATATTTTAAACCTCTCCCAAAAAATTAATTACGTATAAAAATATTGAGCAAGATCTGCCATATTTTAAGTAATTATATACAGTATTTATCATCTTGGTTTTCTTTCCACTTTCAAAGTATTAATATATATTAAACACATCATTTATATAATATTTATGTTTTATGAAGTGCCCCAGTACAAAAATATTGACTACGATTTATTTTTGTTTCATCATATTAGTTGAATTCTCTCTATCTTCTTTACATTCGCAAATCATTTATACAGTTTATAAAACATTAAGATTGCTCTCATCAAGTGAAGCTATTTGAATATCTGAGTATATGAAGTGCATTGTATGGCAGTAAGTCACATTTTATTCTCCATTTAGCTTCTATTTTCTAAAATATCCATATAATAAAATAAGGTATGATATTTCCCCCAATTTCTTTTTGAATCAAGTGAAGTTATTTAATTATCTGGCTATATGAGGTGCCCTTGTAAAAAATAACAGTACAATAATTGTTATTTTATCATATTGTAAGTTATATATATATATATATTTTTTGTCTTTGTTTTCCATTTTCAGATCACACATATAATTTATATCAAATGAAGCTATTTAAAAATTTGAGGTGCCCCGTAAATCCAACAGGACAAGTTATTTTGTTTAAAGAGCATCTCGCTGCTGCCTAACTTTTTTGGTCTCCTTGACAACCATGCATTGGTGCAGACGGAGCAGATGGAGGCTCATTTCTTCCAGTTCAGATTGAGCCGAGATACAGTGCCCTCCACTAATATTGGCAGTCTCTGTAAACATTAAGAATTGAAGGCTGGGGAAAAAGATCTCTATTGTTTAACTTTGTGCTCAGAATATTAACAATAAAAGTGACGACACTTGAGATTCAAATAATTTGTGGTACTTTAGTATTAGAGATTTTTTGTCCTCAAGAGCCAATTAACTTCTGCAATTCTCCAGCTGTGGTTCTTGGAAGTTTTTAACCTCTCAAACCATCATCCTTACAGTGTGTTTGGACAAGATAGACACGCATCCTCTTACAGGCTGATTTATAACACGATTCATAGTCCCATCTCATGAGGAAATGTAACAATTTTACATATTGTAACAAAATATATGATTTTTAAAGGAAGGTATGTCCCCAAATCCCACCTCTATACCCAACCATCATTGGAGAATGAGCAAATCGTGAAATGCATGAATAAGATTGTACAAATTCATATGAATTAACCACTAAATTAAAACATTACAAATTGCAGTGAGATAGTATTTAAGTTTCTTATTATCCTGATGGTGGGAAAGAGCATTTTCAGTAATTATGCTATTTTCTAGGGATGCTCCGATCAGGAATTTTGCAGCTGATACTGAGTATCGATTCCTTGTCATGGTGATCGGTCGATACCAGTTATCGATTTCGATTCTTCAAGCTTTATATAACTTTGCCATTGCATAAGCACAATTACTCTTTTAAGTATGAGAGCTCGCCTTACTTAAGATAATAAATTAAGTGTGCGGCATACATGTAATGTTCAGAGGCAGCTTTACAAAGGATAAAACAGATAAAATATGGCAAGAAAAATGATTAACAATGCAATTTGGAAACATTGCTCATGTGATGTAGCGCTGCTAATGTATAACCCGGGCGCGCACGTGCATCTTCCTCTGCTTGTAAACTCGTAAACAAACACTTGCGATCGGTTCATGAGATCGGCCAGATCAACGAGTACTGATCAAGTGTTTAAATGTGATACCAATCTCTAGCCGATCGATTGGAGCATCTCTACTATTTAATTATTTTTTTAGACGCTTGTCATTTTCTCAATGCTTTTGCTTCAAACTCTGTTCTTCAGTTTAATTGTGATTAATGAGTCGGGCTTTTGTTTCCACATATTTATCCTCGTGTGAAACAGCCCATCATGTTTATTCAATTTCCGGTTCCTAGTAACCTAACAGGTCTAATAATAATAAATAAATAAAAAATCTATGGAAATATACTTTAAAAATAGCTCGCTTGTATAAATTTATAGGGGGAGCCAATAAATATGGCATATTTAACAAAGATATTACATTCTTGATAAGTCTGTACTGTTTTTAATTAGATCTCAAATTTCTTAAAGAATTTTTGTTAATATTTTGAGCAAAAGATCAATAAACAATAAAAAAACTGCCTTGTTTGCTATATGAGGGTGCCAATATTAGTGAATTCAAAAAGCACACTCGGGCTGCGTCCAAAACTGCTTACTACTCAGTAGGTACTGCCTTTGAATTTAAATGTACTACTCGGCCATTAGAAAAGTATGTTCTATACAGTGTGAATGTGAGTAGTATGAATGGCACTCGGGACGTACTATATCCACCATTTTGTCATGATCACGTGACCTACCCGCGTGAGTTGTGTCGCTTCACTCCCATTCATGAATTCTCTCACGGAGCATCATGGGATAGCGCAGTGTGCATGGGAAGCACACTTTCAGAATCTCGCCAGAAGTAGTAGGTCATCCATCTACTTCTTGCATACTGATTTTCGAATTCTGTGAATTCTGACATACTACTCGGCTCGCATACTGATTTTAGCGTCTTATATAGTATGGAGGTATGCAATTTCGGACGCAGCTACTGACACACATGTATCTCTCTCACTTCTGCACACAGACACACACTTCCACTGAACCTGTGTAAACAACACCATCGTCAATGCACTAGTTAAAATTTCAGCTCAGTGTTAATAGCATAATGGGAGTAAGTTTTCATGCCATTTCAACCTGGAAGAGGGCAGTAGCCTGAACTACATTTTCCAGACGACAAGAGGCCTTGGGAAAGTCAGACAGGCGTGAGTGTTTTCGTGTGAATCATTTTTGCTTTTCTTGTGTGTACATGTTTGTGTGGCATTATCTAGATCACTGAGAGATCAGTCAAAGGAGAGGAGCAGGGACACACAACATAAATACAGTTTCTATCTCTTGAGCAGCCATCGAAACATTTCTGTGATTGGGAGACGGGTCTGGGACCCTTCATTGTGTGTCTTAGAGGGCATGTTCGTCCTCCTGTTGGCCCTGCATCACAGCGGGAGAGCCGTCGAGGAGCTCCATGTTGCGCCGCAGGGAAGTGAGCACCTGTACCTGCAGGTTGGAAACTGGTTCCGGCGAGGCAGCCAGGGCGGCTGTGGCCATGGTGCGGTTTAGCAGAGGGTTGGGCGGGTTGCTGCTCGGTGGGTGTGTGGCCTTCCAGTAGGCCTCAAGGTATTCAGCCAGGTGTTCACACGCATCCTCGAGCTGATTCTCATCTAAGATTATGTCAAACAGCTCCTAGAAAAGAACATATTTTAAAAGAAAAGGGTGAGCAAATCACCATTTAATGTCCATGAACTAAAAGTCGATGATACTTTTATTTCAGTATGTTAATGTTCTTCCAAATAAAATGGAATACTGAGTAGGGGGCTTTCTTTTTTGCACATAATTCCCTCATAGCAAACTAACATTAAGAGGGGTGTGGTTAAGAATATTGTGACTGAATCCATCAAACTGACATCAGAGAAGAACAGTCTGTCCAAACGCGGAGCAAATGGTTAATTGAAGATTACCAAAACAAGCCTTTTTTTTCCAGTGGATTAACTTGCAAGGAAGGAGTAATTGCTCAATTGCATTGTTAAAGAATCACCATGTGAGCTAGTAAAATAAACATTGTTAATCTTCATTTCATATGGACTTGAAAGAAAGACTGCTTAGCCATTACTCCAGTCTTTAGTGGCACATGATCCTTCCAAAATCATTACTATACGTTGCTTTAAAACACTGATAACATATAGTAGAACAGGTCCTGACAGATTTCCCTCTGACAAGTTTGAGCTGATGTTTAGGCTGTGACGGCAGCTGCTGGTGCGAAATCTGGCAAACCTCATGCAATCTCATATAAATGTGGCTTTCGGTGTAGCCAGTTTATTGATTTGGATGTAAACACAAAAATGTTGCTTTCACTGTCAGCTGGCATATGCCATTTTACTGATCCTAATGGGGGTGCTAAAGTATGAATGTATGAATGACCTTTATGCTAAGGTTTGCTGGTAATCTTATATGTCAACATAGTAAATAAGCAGCATTGTTAACCCTCTCCTGACTGGGTTAAACTCCATGAGCTGTGGTCCCAGCTGGCTCAATATGAGCCAAGGCATTCAGTGAGTCCAAAACCTGTGGCCGTTAGGCCTGAGGTATTCCAGATGAGGCCCCTTTAAGAAGTGACAGTGTAAACATGATGTGCCTTGGCACACACTAACATACTCGACTTTTGACAGACAGTGAAAATGTAGCAAATGCAAATGATCAGCCATCAGAAGTCGTTTACTCACAGGAGGACACTGTGCCAGTTTATCAGCTGCCACCATTTGGACATTGAGATGTTTGGCCTGAGATTTTCCCCTGGATTTTATCAGCCTCTGCAACACCTGATAAAGAGAGCAGATATACATCCAGTAACACAATCAGACACATTATAATCTGTAATATTTTTGATGCTGTTGTATTACACTAGTTATTTACCTTTGGAGAGGCGATCTTGATGTAGACTATGATTGGTGCCAGTGAGGTCTTGGCCAGCTGAGATGGATGGTTAATTGTGTCTGCGTCCAGAGCCACTAACTGAAGCGTCCGAGCCAACTCAAAGATTCTCTCGATTTCACTCTGTACCTCAGCTGTCAAATACAAAATATAGAGTTTATACACTCATAACTACATTAAGAACAGATGTTTTCATTAGGTTTTCGTCCATAATTGGTAATAAAAGTGAATCTATACACTGCAACATTTGTAACCGTACTTGCTTTCTAGAGTATTTTTGATTAAATCAATATAAAAGTGTTGTGAAATAGCATGATTTTGTTTATTTTAAGCATACATTAGTTTGTCTGATTTAAGCATACATGTCACCAAATATTTATCTATTTATTTATTTGTAGTGTTTAGAAACTGTTGGTCCAAAAGTTTTTCCCATAGGAACTTTAAAGACTTTGATCTACATACACTTATCGGCCATTTTTTTAGGTACACCTTACTAGTACCGCGTTGGACCCCCTTTTGCCTTAAGAACTGCCTTAATCCTTCGTGGCATAGATTCAACAAGGTACTGGAAATATTCCTCAGAGATTTTGGTCCATATTGACATAATAGCATTACGCAGTTGCTGCAGATTTGTCAGCTGCACATCCATGATGCAAATTTCCCATTCCACCACATCCCAAAGGTGCTCTATTGGATTGAGGTCTGGTGACTGTGGAGGCCATTTGAGTACAGTGAACTCATTGTCATGTTCAAGAAACCAGTCTGAGATGATTTGTGCTTTATGACATGGCACGTTATCCTGCTGGAAGTAGCCATCAGAAGATGGATACATTGTGGTCATAAAGGGATGGACATGGTCAGCAACAATACTCAGGTAAGGTGTGGGGTTGACTCTATGGTCATTTGCTACTAATGGGCCCAGAGTGTGCCAAGAAAATATCCCCCACACCATTAAACCACCACCACCAGCCTGAACAGTTGATACAAGGCAGGATGGATCCATCCTTTCATGTTGTTGATGCCAAATCCTGACCATCTGAATGTTGCAGCAAAAATCAAGAGACTCATCAGATCAGGCAACAATTTTGGTGAGCCTGTGTGAATTGTAGCCTCAGTTTCCTGTTCTTAGCTACCCTAAGTAGCACCGGGTGTGGTCTTTTGCTGCTGTAGCCCATCCGCCTCTGGCATCAACAAGGCATTTGCGCCCACAGAACTACCGCTCACTGGATATTTTCTGGTTTTCGGAAACCCTAAAGATGGTTGTGCGTGAAAATCCCAGTAGATCAGCAGTTTCTGAAATACTCAGACCAGCCCGTCTGGCACCAACAACCATGCCACGTTCAAAGTCACTTAAATCCCCTTTCTTTCCCATTCTGATGATCGATTTGAACTGCAGCAGATCGTCTTGACCATGTCTACATGCCTAAATGCATTGAGTTGCTGCCATGTAATTGGCTGATTAGAAATGAGTTTTAACGAGAAGTTGGGCGGCTGTACCTAATAAAGTGGCTGGTGAGTGTATATGAAAATCAGACAAATAGAAGACACAATCAGAGAACTATAAAACTAACCACTTAAACTTGTATCTAGTGAAACCTAAAATAAATAAAT
Source organism: Danio tinwini (assembly GCA_903798205.1). NCBI lineage: Eukaryota > Metazoa > Chordata > Actinopteri > Cypriniformes > Danionidae > Danio > Danio tinwini. Next base: position 3,718,165 of record CAIGQZ010016425.1, read on the forward strand.
CTTATTTTGAGACAGTGTTCAGACAGACATATGCAAGATTATGAATAGAGATATACAGTAGATCTCCTTTGGCTTGCTTTGCTGATTGGTGGAATCGTCTGTACAGTATCACGGGTAATGCACTTATTCTGCAAATATTTCACTATTAACACAAATGCTTAAAAATAAGCTGAATAAATGTGAGAAGATAGGTTCCTCGAATGCACATTGAGTTGATTAACAACCTCAAAGCACACAACAGGTCTGCCTGTAAAAGTTTGTGTTGTTGTTAGATTTATGTGTTGTTGTTCCATTAGAAAAATTGAATGGGCTTCTGGAGCCCGACTGCTCTGCTCTATAGCAAGAGAATCTTGAAAGCACACACAAACACAACTCAAATTTAATAAACAGAAGAACCACAGACTTACCTCACAATTTTATGGCACTCAACCCTTTGTTAGTACACATCATGCATGTGGTGATTATTATGGTCTGCTCAAATATATGCATGTGCGAGTTTAGTTCCATTTGCTTTTAAACAAATGGATGCCTGAGCAGTATGAATTTTCTGCATTGATCCATGGAAGTGTGTTTAAAGCTGCAGTTATGCAGATTAGCCAGCGTGTTTGTGTATGGGTTGGTGTGAGTGTGAAGTGCTATATATGAAAGTGGGATCAAACTTTTTACAGTGAGTCAGGATCAATGCATGCAGTGAATTCTTAAGAGGATAAAAACCAGCAAGCCATACTACTTGGCAAGTTGCCATTAAGTCAATTTACTATTAAAAAAACTTAGTTAAATATACTTGATGTTATGGAAAGGGGCAACATAAACAGTGTTTGTATCTTTTAAATGAACATATTTTATGCACTACATGATAATATTATCAGAATTCAATTGCGATGACAGTATCTTTTAAACTTAAAAATAAAAGAATCTTTACAATTATAATATATAATATACACTACCTGACAAAAGTCTTGTCGCCTATGCAAGTTTTATGAACAAAAAATAATAACTTTACTTCTAATTGATGATTTGGTATCAGAAGTAACTTATATGAAAGGCAAAGGCCTCTAGACTACGCTTATTTCACCAAAATAAAATATGATCATGCCTTGATTGTAATCACTTAATTAGGACAGTAAGGTTTGACTTTGGTCAGACAAAAGTCTTGTCACTTAACAGAAATAATGTACAGTATATAATATAAAGTCATGGTGCAGTGAAAAAAGAATTCATTTTGTGTATGACTCCCATGAGCTTGGAGGACTGCATCCATACATCTCTGCAATGACTCAAATAACTTATTAATAAAGTCATCTGGAATGGCAAAGAAAACATTCCTGCAGGACTCCCAGAGTTCATCAAGATTCTTTGGATTCATCTTTAATGCCTCCTCCATCTTACGCCAGACATGCCCAATAATGTTCATGTCTGGTGACTGGGCTGGCCAATCCCGCAGCACCTTGACCTTCTTTGCTTTCAGAAACTTTGATGTGGAGGCTGAAGTATGAGGAGCGCTATCCTGCTGAAGAATTTTAATTTTAGGTTTGTAATGTAATGTGCAGCACAAATGTCTTGATACCTCAGGCTGTTGATGTGCCATCCACTCTGCAGATCGCTCGCACACCCCCATACTGAATGTAACCCCAAACCATGATTTTTCCTTCTCCAAACTTGACTGGTTTCTGTGAGAATCTTGGGTCCATGCCAGTTCCAATAGGTCTTCTGCAGTATTTGTGATGATTGAGATGCAGCTCAACAGACAATCCATCAGGAAAATCTACCTTCTGCCACTTTTCCAAATGATCAACTAGAAGTCAAGTTATTATTTGTTGCTCTTACAACTGGGATCGACGACAAGACTTTTGTCAGGTAGTGTACATATACATATAGAATAGTGTGTTTTTTTGAAAGTTATAGAAAAATGTAGTTATTTTAGTAGTGTAGTAAAGGACACCACAACTGTGCTGACAAGTTAAAAGGATGCACTCCAAACTTAAGGAAGAGAGTTAAGTGAAAGGACAGATGGATGAAGAGTTAGATGAATGAATGGGCAGATGAATGAATCGACAACTATAAGGTAAAGGATGGGAGGATAGGATACGTACCCAGTACGTCTGAGGTGAAGAGAAAAAGAGGAGGAGGAAATGAATGGTGGGAAGGTGTGTAAGGAAAGAGCGAGATGGAAAAAGAGAAAAAAGACAGATCAGACATGACGGAACAGAGCAACATGAGGAAACAGTAAGAAATAGGGCTGCACAATACATAGTTTTATCGTCGATATCGCAATGTGATCATTCACAATAGTCACATCGCAGGATATGCAATGTTGAGTTTGTATTATAATGCATCATTTGCCTGTGTTTTCAAGGCCTGTGACTGTATAATGATTTTAAACACATTCAGGAATAAGAAGTTGTACTGTTTGTAAACTTTAATAATGATTCATTCATTCTTATTTAAATTTTTTAATTACTGTACCTGAATAATGCTAGACTTGGTAAACATTAAAACAGTTTATTTCAATTGTATATTTTTCTCTGTATTTATCTATGCTTGCAGATTGTTTATTAGATGTAATGCTGATGCACTCTCACTACAGAATCAATCTAAAAATAGAAATTCTTTACAAAGAGAAATATTAAAGTCATCTGGTCAAATTGTACTCGTATCGCGATATACACTGCAGAACTAAAAAAAATATTGCAATGTTACATTGTTACGTCTTTTTTATTTATCATGCAGCCCTTGTAAGAAAAATGTTTTTAGGAAACAGAGAAAATATGCACTGGTGTACACAAAAGAAAACTGACAGGGCTTGACAAATGTATTTTACCCCTTCAAAAATCTAAAGTTTAAAAACATATTCACACAGAGACACAAGACAAAAACAACTGCATCTGATGTTTTCTATGGCTTATTATAAACACCTGTGACCAGGACCAAAACCCACACCAGTCAATGGTCAGCAATTTTCACAGTCAATAAATTAATTTTTTTGGATTATCATTTTTATATAATTGCTCTAAAATATAATTGCTGATATTAATTAATGATCATACTGTATACTTATGAATAAAAAACTGTATTACCCATTAATATATAATTAATACTTTAAACTGAAAAATGACAAAGGTTGTTGATTTTATTGCTTTCAAACACAAAACCATACCGCTTAAAGTGGAAGTGAAGCACTCAGCCAAGTTTACATTATTTTGGAAATTGGTTTTCACTTTAATGAAAATATATTAAACAAACTCGATTAATGAAACCATTTTGAAGAAAACAGCATGTTTTACTATAGTTTTTAGAGCTAGGGTGCCGCCATCTTGGAATATCGCTCTGTCTGATATCACAGGGTTGGTTCCGTTCCCTCGGCTGAACAGATACAGCAAAAGTAATGGACTGTACACAAAGACTGGAAAGCCTTTAACCCGTTGTGAAGTTTTGGATGTGGAGCTGGTGCAAATACAAGCATCAGATGTGTGTCTAATATTCATTCAATCATTTTCTTTTCAGCTTAGTCCCTTTATTTATCAGGGGTCACCACAGAGGAATGAACCACCTGTGTTTAATATATAACAATATATTTATTCTATTTTTTTTTCTTATCCGCCCCTTTTAATTACCGACTGTTTCATGTGCTTTAGTCCACTCACTGTCTTACACTGCCGGAGTGCCTGTCTGAGTTTCAACAAAATCTGGTGCTGACGTAATAGGAGCGGGTACTTTCACTTTTCATTACTACAGCTGCTCGCCTCTTTTCGCAGTCTAAGATCGGCGTGGTATATATATGTATATATATATATATATATATATATATATATATATATATATATATATGAGCAATTCCATGCAAATGTCAACCTTGCCATGAAAATTTTTTCTTTTTCACTAAAATAGAGAAACAGTTTCTGCATTTTTTTGTGCAAGCAAGTATTTTACAGTGCTTTAAAAATACTCAAAAATCAATTTGTAATGTTTTCAAAGAATAATATTTGATTTACCAAAATCATACAAGTGGCAATTTCACATCTGTCACATTCATAACGCAGAAATGTCACATCCATAACAGTTTTTTCCTCATAAATTCAAAAAATGTTAAATAAAATAAAATCAATCATTAATGTTCTATAGTGAGCCAACTCTTATCATTTTGATTAGCATTATTTTTTTGGGGTTGTGCAGTTTAATTGACAATGTACATTATAAGATCATTTTTACTTGCATTTAGCATTTAGTAAGTGACTACTAAATGTAGGCCCTACTTCTGACTTTTAACATTTTCTGTATACCAGTTTTATCATTAGTAAGACTTTTTATTCTATTACTTTTGTGTGTGTGTGTGTGTGTGTGTGTTTTGCTCTCAATGTAAAAAGTTCACATTCTGAGTCTAAAATATGTTGCAAGCTCTAGTCATGACTTTATTTCTGCCACACGAGGGCACTCTTCAGAGGCATTCTTATTTATTTTGTGTGCAGGTGTGTTTCGTACCCAGGCTGGATCTGGTGCTGGAGCGCTCGATGATGGTGTGTTTGCTGGGGTTGTTAAGGACGGACCGTTTGGCAAGTGAGATGTCGGCTGTCACCCGGGTGATGGATATTCTGGAACAAACAACAATTCATAACCACGCTATTCCAGTTATAGTATAAGTGTGCTGTGATATTTCCATCATGAATGAGCTACACAGAACTTCATCTTTGACAACATACTCTATCTAAATGTTTACAAATTCCATAGTGAAAAGAAGGAGTCTATTATTCATTATGATCATGGCATCATCCACATTTTGGTACCCACCTGCCTTCAAATTTGTGTTTTAGAAAGTCGAAGAGAGCTTTCTGCATCATATCTGTTACCTGCAATGCAACACACACACACACACACACACACACACACACACACACACACACACAATATGAGCATAAACAACATGACTAAAATGATAAATTGCCAATTTCTGAGAGAAGTGCAGTCTTGCCTCATAGCCTTTAAGGGACGGCCCCACCAAAATAATGGGTCTCATGGAAGGCACCACATCGTAAGGAGGAACATGTTCCATCTAAAAATTCGCACACAAAATAAAACCTCTTTAGGGAAATCATAACCAAAAGTAAACATTTGCCAAACACTGTCCTAAATACCTTTTATTTTTAAATAGGTAAGTGTTTTTACTGCTCTAACTTCAATTTAAAAGTTTTTTTTTCTTTTTCAGTGTTTTTACACCAATTCCTCAGACAGTTTTAGCAGTGGCTGTGCATGAAGGATTTATCTTTGAAGCATGATTAATTAAATGAGTATTTTTAATAAATGCTAGTAAATAATGTAGTGCAAATAGCATATCAATTGTTCCTGATTTATTATATTGCTCTTATGCATAGATTTTGCATAAGAATATACAATATATTGCCAACATGTTAGTTTAATATAACTAAGTATGGGATCACGTAATGCTTTGAGAGCGACAAGACGTGTCTGAAAAAGCTCTTCGCCATATAGCTGAATCTTTTACTAAACAGTAAAAATTTTGTTGCTTTAAGACTGCACAGAATTGAGGAGAAAGTAATCAAGATAATTTTTGATGACTTTGGTCGCAATCAGATTCGACTAGTAAACAAGCTGGAAAAAATATAATATAATTGGATACAATTATATACAGGGGTGGCACAGTGAGTAGCGTTGTCGCCTCTCAGCAAGAAGGTCGCTGATTCGAGCCTCGGCTGGATCAGTTGGCATTTCTGTGTGGAGTTTGCATGTTCACCCCGTGTTCGCGGGTGCTCCGGTTTCCCCCAAAAGTCCAAAGACACGTGCTACAGGTGAATTGGGTAAGCTAAATTGTCAGTAGTGTATGTGTGTTATGAGAGTGTATGGGTGTTTCCCAGTGATGGGTTGCAGCTGGAAGGGCATCAGCTGCGTAAAACATATGCAGGATAAATTTGCGGTTCATTTTGCTTTGGTGACCTCTGATTAATAAAGGTACTAAACCGAAAAGAAAATGAATGAATCATTTTATACAAAATAATAATGAATGTAATTACAGCCATGAGTGTCAATACATATTTTTAATTATATCAATTAATGCAAGCTGTTTGATCATTTTAATATTTAAACATACTATTATTTAATATTCTCATGGCTAAAGAAAGTTCCCAAATGACAAATAATCCAAAGGCATTATTTAGGTTGATGAATACACTTTAAAACAGACATAACATAATTCATATATTTAATATTTACTTGCATATCATGAGTTAACAACTCTTAATTTTCTTCACTTTGCATATGAAATATATATTTCTAATGAAATACATCCTTATGTTATATTATTTGGGCAACGCACAAGAAATATGATAATGCACCATAGCGTCCATCTGTGGGATGCTTGGCGCTCTTTTTATTGTTTCCCCCACCCCATATTTTAGTAATCATACTAAATTAGACATAATTTGAAAGCTTTGAACTCATCCTGTGAAAATCATTTTTAAATCAGGACATTAGATTGCCATGGAAACAGTGCTTTAAAACCTTTTAACAAGCTCCTCATTGGTGGTGTCAGGATTGATATTACAAAATGTACTAAATTATTATTACATACAATATGTGATATATGCTTTACATAGATAAACACAATGTATGTCTTTAGTTTCTATATATACTTTATTTCTTTATTTTTTTATATATTTTTAGGGATTTTTCACTATTTTTATAGAGCAGTAAAAACGAGACAGGACTACATGGGGAGCAGAAAGAGGGGGAAGGAGCGGCAAAGCATCCCAAGCCGGGAATCGAGCTCGGGGTCGCCGTGAGCACCTTAGTGCTTAATGTCGGCGCACTTTACCACTAGGCTATTGGCGCCAACGTCTTTAGTTTCTAATGTTGGTCAAACACACATTGTGGGAAAAGTCTGACGTTCTTAAGGTTTCATATTTGGTGATAAAGTGATACTGTGACAAAAATGTGTTGAGCTGTGACCGTATTTATTGCTTAAATAAAAAAAAAATAACCAAGTGTTACCCAGTGGGAATTTCTGGTACCGCACGTAAATCGCATTTTAATAAAATCTAAATTTTTTTACTTTAAATTTGCCAAATAACTTCATAAGACGCATGACGTAGAGGTAATATGGATTTGGTCGCCACCTGGTGGCTGTTATTAGTATAATACCTAAATAAAATCACATCAGAACCTCAATTTTTGTAATATCAATTTCAAAACTGGAAAGTAATAACTAGACACATTTATTCATTTTCCTTCAGCCTAGTCCCTTTTTTCATAAGGGGATCAGCCAACTTATCCAGCATATGTTTTACACAGCTGATACCCACTGTGCCACTCAGACGCTCACCTTAATTCATTTGTTAATTGGCAAATAACTTCACAAGATGCAAGACTTGGAGATAATATGGATTTGCTTGCCACCTGGTAGCTATTATTGGTAAAATACCTAAATAAAATCTCGCCAGAACCCAAATTGGAAAGTAATGATTAGACAGTCATTCATTTGTTAATTGGCAAATAATTTTATTAGGTACATGGGGTAGACATAATATGGATTTGGTTGCCACCTGGTGATTATTGGTAAAATACCTAAATAAAATCTCAATATAATATAAATTTAACAATTGAAAAGTAATGATTAGACACATGACTTTGGTGTTTTAATTTTAGATGGCAAAATCTGTCAAATTATATATATATATATAACCAATATATATATAGTCTCAGAAAATGTGTAAACTGCCCTAAACACAGAACGAAAGCATGAAATACAGAGATACATAATATAATTCTATGCAATCTATCATATGACTAACC
>CAIGQZ010016425.1:3730964-3750740 GCA_903798205.1 Danio tinwini
CAGCATTGAAATATTCACAGTATTTGCTCAGCTAATGTAGAAACACAATGACAATAGCTATAAGACTGGGATGCTTTCATAACAAGTCTAAAAGACAGATTGCACGAAACAGAAAGTTGGCTTTTGCAATGACTCACCGATTTCTGTTTCTGTTTGGCAGGCCCACCTATCATTACGCACACAGCAAGAGAGAGAGAGAGAAAAGCAAAGCAGGCAAACAAACAGAAGCTTGTTAGTGACAAATTGTTAATACATTTAGGATGCTGGAAGAGAATGAATCAAATGTTGGCGTTAATAAAGTGCTTCACTGAGTGCGCAGTTATCTATATTGTCCGTACGGAGAATGAATCAAAGCATCAGATGTGGCCAGATGAAGAACAGATGGAATTTCCAAAGGGATTAGATCAACTGTGGCTTTACTGTTCATTTAGTGTTACCTGAAGGAAATTTCTCCCAATTTAAACACAGCCTTCATTTAAATGACTTGATTTCTTTCATTCTTTTCATCTTGAAGTCTTCTAGATTAAGCCAAAAATGCACATTCTGTCATTATTTACTCACCCTGAAGCAGTTGAAAACGTTTACACCTTACTTTTAATCTAAGAAACACAAATGTCTTAACATAAAAAAATAATGAACAGTGGCATTTTTGCACCAAATAGTATGGATTTATTTCTATTTCCACTTTCAGAAGTATTAAAATACCGTATTGTAGCGCATTTGGTAAAGGTATTTGGCATAACAAGTATGGTACCAAAAGAGTGAAGCTAGACTTGCTGCTAAACTGATTGGTTTACAGAGAATTGTGTTTACATGATCACAATTTTGCCTATAACTGCATTATGAGGGTGTATTTAAATGCAGTCATTGTTATTCACTGATAAATGTCTTCTCTGGTGCAATTCTCAGATCTTATTCATGTTAACACATATTTAAATTTGGCAGATAAGGATGTGTCATGCTTGGTTTTACACCTATGATGCCACTGAATTGCGTATTTTATTACTAATCACAACAAAACTGATTGAAACATGCATATAATTAGATTTGAGAGTTTTTCATTGACTATACACTCTTTATAGTAATTTAAAGAGCCCCTATTATGTATCATAAAAGGTCATATTTTGGTTTTGGGGGTCTCCAACAAGAGGCTGATATGCATGCAAGGTCAAAAACCACTTTCATTTGTTGCGTCCCAATTCGCATACTATCCGTCCTAAATATGTTTTGAAAATAGAACTGACCCTTCGCTAAGCCACACCCGAAAACCGCCACACACCAGTTGCGGCTTAGCAATCGTACCTAGGCGCGGGAGGTCTGTCAAGCTTTCGAGCGAGGGAAACAAGCCAAAGCGTTCCTAAAAGTTTGGATGGGGTGGTGGAATTTTTTTCCCTTTACAAAACTTAAAACCAAAGGGGAGAAATGCCAGCGTGGATCAAGCTGTGTGAGGGTCCGTACAAAAGCAGCACAATCCAGTCATATTTCCATCTGTTTTAAGCTACGAATATTTGGATTACATATTAACAGAACAAAACAGAGATATGATCACAAACTGAGCACTTGCGATCAATATACTTCACCCGCAGCTGTTTTTCAGTCATTTATAACCCATATTCACCGATGTTTTCGTCGGTCTTTTGGAGATTTAGCCAATGGTGACAATGTTATAGTGGATTAGTGTCTGATTTTATATTAGATGTTGGATTAATATTTGCTGGTAGGGAAAATCTATTTGTTCACTTGTGCTATTTATACTTTGATTTGTATTTCAATTAATTTTTTTCACTTTATTTTAGAATAGAAACAGTATAAAAAGCACACAAACATACAGTTATAGATACTGCACATTGTTCTGGGTCAATGATGGTAATATTTGGCACAAATCCATTAATTTCCCTTTTCTGGCTGTTCTTTCCATGAATGAATTATGTTCATTCATGGAACACCCACTGTCCATACGTGTTTCCTTGTCGGTTAGTAACAATATATTTCCTTGCACTACAATTAGTCTATCAGGCTTTTTGGCTAAAAAAGAGAAATCACAGTTTAATTAGTTATTATTAGATTATTTTAAAATTTCACTTACCCTGCTGTGCATGAACTAATCTGTTGAATGGTCAGCGTATGAAGTGGCTAGGCTTTAGCTTCAGTTTTGATTAAATTATTTTCTAATCTGTTGCGTATTATGTCGTGAATATACCCCTGTATTGCATACTGCAGTCCTTTTTTGTTTGGCTTTCTCAGATATCTCACCTATTCACCAAAAATGACTAATTATATCCCTGGGAATGTCTGACACCGGCGCATAAATCAAGATTTTTACACTCTGTTGAACTCTTGGCTTGATTCTCCACATGAGAGTCGTCTTTAAGCTACAATCACCAAAAAAAAAGCCTTTTATATAAAGTATTAAATACATTTCAGTAGTTCAGTGTCAACATCTCCTTTAGAAATATTATTCTCAGGAAAAAAACATGACGTGTTGATTACTTTTTTCCCCTACTGTACATCTGAGAACGCATATATTAGATTTGTGTAAAAAAAAAAAAAGAGATAATTTTAATTACTTTATAAAGTTTATAGTCAGTGGAAAACTCTCCAATCTAATTATATGCATGTTAAAAGGTGCAGTAGGTGATTGTCTTCAGAAATTTTTTTTTTGCTGTGCTGGTTGAAAGTCTCTTCACATTCCAATAGTAATGGTTAAAGTAAATGATCTAAATGGATTTATATGTATTTTTATATTCTGGGTAAGGCATAAAACAAAAAAAAATCCTAAATCAATATTGGAGTTACTTTTACACGTTGGAGGAAGGACGACACTATGGCTGAAGGATTTCTTTTAGACAGGTAATGTTATGCTTTAAAACTCTTTTAGTCACGCAAAGCTTATGCAGATTGTGTTGTTACAAATGGGCGATCTTTTGATGTGACTTCTGGCGATCGATTGATGTGACTATTTTAATAAGGGACCTTTTACAGCATCGATAATGTAGATATTTATTTAGTTTAACAACAAAACATAAGTAAATATCGCTATTCCGTCTAGCCTGTTTTACTGAGCTGAAGTTCGTTTTACATTCACATTGGTTCATTTTTGAACAATGACAACCTGTGACGCGTTCCCTATATTGCTCACCATGCTACTTTAAATATTCCCTCTGAAATACCATGCAAGCATGGCTTAGTAATAATAAGTGTTATTCCTGCATGCCGCCAGCCAACCACTAAGCTTACAGTAGTCTCTTTAGGACAAAGTGTGTGAGAGAATGAGACCAGCGATCCTTACATGCATGAAATATTGCACATTATTGGCTCGTTTCCACTGACTGGTACAGTACGGTACGATTTTATGGCAGTTTCCACTGTCAAAAGGCGTACCGAACGGAACCGTACCCCTTTTTCGGCACCCTTTCGAAAGGGTACCAAACACGAAAAAGGGTACCAAAAGGGTACCATAAGGCGGAGCTAGACGCGGAGCTGAACGCTATTGGTTTACAGAGATGCATCACGAGCTCACGCAACAATCCAGAATGAAAACAAGAAGCCGCCATGTTTTTATACACAGCCGAGAGACTATATATATACAGTACATATAATAACATATAATAACGAGCCCTGTTAGATCTAGGCTCAAACTAGCCTTGTCGCCGTCTTGATGAACAGCCACAAAGCCAAAAAGAAGAGCAGATTTTACCCTGTGCCCCGTAGTTTTTTTACGAGCCAGTCTGAAGCGCGAGCGGTTTCGCTTTCTTGCTTGCGTTTGCCGCACGTCTATATTTGAAATAACAAACTTCTTGAGCTGATGATATAAATGTGCGCTTGATTATTGACGTGCTTTTGAAATCTGATCCTGTCAGAAACTGACAAACGCGAGAGTGACCCATGAAAACACTAAAGGAGAAGCCGGAAAAACAGGAGCACTTTATTTTTTCAGCAAACGTGAACAAACTGCCATGTTTAACTATTATCATCACATTTTGGACTATTATGAACTCGGAATGATGGAAATACATTCTAACAAGAGGCTACACATGCTGCTGAAGATTAAAGACACATTTAATCATGGGAGGTCTGACTGTGGGCTGTGTTTCCTGTTGTTTTGAACCTAAATAAGGACTAAATGTATGCTGTGTGTAGTGTTTCTGTAAGTGGTAACATATCGGAGACTGTAAGGGTCTGTATGTGTTTATATATGTTGCATTTATTTATTTATTTTATATAATTGCAGACATTACAGTAGGCTATTTCGCACTGCCATTGATCTGCAGTTATAATCAACTCATGTTCATAGAAAAGTTAGTAATAAACATTTATACAGAAGTATTTATGTGCGTAAAGCATCTGTTTTGTGAGAAGTGCTTCTCATATGATATGTGACGGCTCGTACAGCTCGAGCGAAAATGACGTAGACTGCAACTTTCTGTCGTACACTACGCCCACCAAAAGAGTACCATTGGTACCCTTTTAGGAGTGAAAACACAAGCCTGATAAAGGTGACCCGTACCAACCCGTACCATACCGTACTGTACCAGTCAGTGGAAACGAGCCATATGACAAGTTTTGCTAACTACACAACTAAAAACGTGCTAGATATAATACAGTTTTTCATTCAGAATTGTAGTACTATAAAGTACTATGAAGTTTTCTAACTGGCAAATGACATGATCTAGTGGGTCTCTGTCATCTTTCAGATGCGCGTTCGCGATTTCAGGAGGCGTGGCTTTGGACGTCAGGGGAGGGATTGTGTTTGTAAGATATTATGCTAACCGGTTAGCATTTAAGCTAATCACCTACTGCACCTTTGAATTAATTTTGTTCACATTACTGTTTTTAATGTATTTTTGAGTAAATAAACAACCAACTTTTTCTTCTTAATGATTTTTTAAATGACTTTTAATGATATAAACACAGAGTGAGTCAATGATGAGTTTCGTTTCAACTATTCAACTAAGATTTCTAAGATGTGAATTTGAACACAAACAAATGTCCACATACAGCAAAGACCACCCACATGTTTCAGAGACACAGAAAGTGCTGGGTTAGGAACGAGTTTGGTTATTAGTCACTCGGAGGCTGTCTACTGATGCATTCATCACCAGTTTACCTTCTTAAAGAAAGGGAGGCGGGGCAGGTTGCCTTGAGGGGAGGTGACACTTCCGCCCACACCCTTATGGTCGCGGGTGTCAGCAGTCTCCACCTCCTCAACATCCGAATCCAAAGCATCGTCATAAAGCCCCGAGGACAAGTCAGCTACGGGACCCACAGGGAGGTGGACGGGGTTTAATGGGAGGATACAACAGGAGAAAGAGAGAGATAGAGAAGGAGCGATAGAACAGGGAAACAGGGGTAATGGACAGAAAACGAGAAAAGAGGAAGAGAGGAAGAACAGCAGCATGATGTATAGACTTGGCAGAGTCAGAAAGGTGATGAAGAGAACACAGAATGTGCTTTAAAAATGAAGGACAAGCGAAACTGAAAAGGAAACGACCTTTTTCATGGCCTACTAATAGTGGTGTGTGATAAGAAGAACTCTGAATTTAGGTTTGCAAATTAATTTAATTTATGTTGCAGTATTATTTGATATTTATAGGTTAAATGAATTAATATGTGGGATTTTATTTAACCCAGAATAAAAAGCAAGTAATATTATATACTTATGTGTTTAACTATAGAAATAATTAAAATAAGTAACGTGATAGTATTTTCATGCTTTACATTGATTCCAAATCAATAACTACAATGATACACTAAAAATAAATGTTTTACAGGAAAAAGTACACATGTCCAGTTCAAATTTGTTGCTTGGTTATATTTAAGTCACCTTACCATATGGTAAAATGGTTTTGGTTCGTAAAAATCGCTAAAATGGTTTAACTTTGCATAATAATTATAATAATTAAATTAAATAATTGTCATATTTATTAAACAAAAAAGGTTTAAATCACACTGTATGTAATTTTATATTTGTAAATACATTTTTGCCATAAAAGCATCTGAAATAACAGTTAAATATATATAAATATAATCAAAAATAAATAAATAAAACTATAAAACAACACACTTACTAAAAACTCAATTTCTTAAACTTTAACTAAAATTAAATTGGAGCACAGAAGAATAAAAAAAAACTATTTATAATATAAACAAAAATACAATAGTTACGAGTAGTTGTTGTGTAGTGTGTGTGTGTGGTGTTTTCTCTCGCTCTTTTTCGCTCTCTCTCTCTTTCTCTCTCTCTCTCTCTCTCTCTCATTTTGAATTATTTGCAGGTGCAGCGGATTACGGCGGATCGTGATTGGCGCTTGGATTGGCGGCGGCTGTATTTAAAACCTTAGAGTGCATGGATTTGTCGGCTCCCCGCTCTCTCTCGATTCCCCGCATATTAATTCTCTGTGGAGATATTGCTTGAGTGATAAAAATGAGTGTTTGTTGCTGATGTCTCTTATATGGCGTTTTGTGAGATGTCGATGTAAAGTTGTACATTCTAACCAGAGAAACCCGGTTTTCTGTCTCCCTGTCTGGCTTGGAGCATAGTAGGGAGGTTTGGTCCCTTATATTTATTATTTTCGTTTTTTCTTGTGTTGATAGTAGGGAGGTAGGTTGTCTGTATTTTATTTTTAATCTCTAATGTAGTTAGCTTGGTTTATTGTCACTTATTTTGGCAGAACCTCTCCCGATGTTATTTTTGCTCCTTATATTCTGTAACTAAATCATATTTTCTTGTTAATTCTCAGTGGTTTGTGTTTTGGTTTATATTTTGAGGAGAGAGAGCGCGGGGGCACCAGGGATTATATTTTTAATCCCTGTTAACTTGTTACGTTTTGGTTAAACGTCTTTTTGATTAAGGATTTTTAATTTAATTCATAACAGTTGATGATATTATTATATCACTGCCCTGTGCAGCATTTATATACGAGTTTTGGTTATTTTAGTGAGTTTTAGTGGTTATCTGTAAATTTTAAAGTACAGTAAAGTAGTTCTAAAAGATCAGCATGATGAAATCATATTAATCATGTTTTATTTTATGTTCATTATTTTCCATTCTGTCTTTTTGGAGGATGCATTGTTTCACTGGGCTCCGCTGAGAAAAAAAAATCTCCCATGACATTTCTCATAAACCAAACATAACTTAATATGGGAAAGATTTCAAACTACAGATGATGATGATGCCCATCAAGAAAAAAAGAGACAAATAAAAACAAGAGATAAAAGCTGGAAGACTAGAAGAATGAATGATAAGAGGGAAGAGAGAAGGGCAGAGGGGACCCTAAGGGGACGCTCTATTTATCTACCATCGCGTTCAATGATTAAGCAAGTGTAAACTCATGGCTTTACCTTCTGTGTCTGTATGTGTTTATATAATGTCAGGGATGTCATATCTTCATCACTACACAACATGAAGACTCACAGCATTATGGTGTGATCATACCTGTTCCAGGAGGAGTGGGCCTTCGGGCACCTGTGGCGACGTCCAGACTAGAGCTTCCACCAGACTTACTGGTAAACAGATGGAGAGAACAACAGAAAATAAATTCAAATGTGTTACAATGTGCATTCGCTGCTGTTCATATATCATATATATTCATATATCTTTTGTGCGTGCATATTGGGAGTAGGCATGGGACAATAACCGTTTTCAAGGTATACCGCGGTTTGGAAACGTCAAGGTTTTAAAACCGTTCCTAGATTTTTTTGTTTACATTTTTTGTTGTTTTTTAGGACAGCAGTATCTCCAGTAGAAAAAAAAATATCCAAAGATGCTGTTTTAAATTATGAAGAAATTGTGTTTTTGAAACTAATGAAGACGGCAGAAGTCAATTAATCTTTTGAATTATTTAGCCTGACATGTTTACTGTTCCAAACTATTATAAATCTTTCAAAAAATAAAATATATTGTTTTCAAAAGGTGAAAAACATACAGAAAGAGTATATTTTAGAGCACTGAGCACAATACCGTGATACCGTGAAACCGTGATATTTTTACCCAAGGTTATCATACCGTCAGAATCTTATACCGGCCTATGCCTAATTGGGAGCGATGCACTCGTGTATTGAAGGCGCACCTATTTGAAAACATCTCAAATTTTCAAAATGCCGCAAGCACACCGCAAGTCACGTGACCAGTGTACTTTGAATGGAATATACACATTTCGGTAAACTAATTACTTTAGACAAACACAGAGCACCCAAACACTGCAGTGCTTTTTAATGTTCTCTATAAATATAACTTGTATCAGAGCTGCAGCAAGGTTTGTCATCCACTGAAGAAACGGTTGATGGTCGCCTAGCAATGACAGACAAAAAAGAAGCGTGCTTGTCACGCACTTTTAGACATGATATGTGAACGGCCCATAAAGGTTTTGAGTTAGTAAAACTTAAAAATATGTTTTTGAATAAAAGTCTTTTGCTCGCCAAGGCTGTATTTATTTAATAAAAAATAGGCTTTATAATAAAAAGTGCTCATATAATTTCATATATTTAAAAATAGTAGTATAGTGATAATAGGGCGACACGGTGGCGCAGTGGGTAGCGATGTCGCTTCACAGCAAGAAGGTCGCTGGTTCGAGCCTTAGGTGGGTTAGTTGGCATTTCTGTGTGGAGTTTCCTTGTTCTCTCTGTGTTTGCATGGGTTTCCTCTAGATGCTCCGGTTTCCCCCACAAGTAAAAAGGCATGCGGTAGAGGTGAATTGGGTAGGCAAAATTGTCGTAGTGTATGTGTGTGAATGAGAGTGTATAGGTGTTTCTCAGTGATGGGTTGCAGCTGGAAAGGCATCCACTGCGTAAAACATATGCTGGATAAGTTGGTGGTTCATTCCGCTGTGGCGACCCCTGATTAATAAAGGGACTAAGCCAAAAAGAAAATGAATGAGTATAGTGATAGCAAAGCTCAATGTTCAGCATCATTGCTCCAGTTATTACGGTTACAAAATCCTTCAAAAATCATTTAAATTTACTGATTTGCTACATCGAAAAATTCTTACTATTATTATCAATAATGTAAATATTTGTGCTGCTTAATTTAATATTATTGTGAAAACATGATACAAAAAATATTGTGTTGCCAGTAGTTGACACATCCTGTCTAAATAAAGTTATTAGCCCTCCTGTGATTTTTTTTTCTATTTCCCAAGAGATGTAAGGACTTTTTCGATGTACTACCTATAATATTTTTTTTCTTTGGCTAAAATAAAATTTTTAATTAAGTCAAATAATTTTTTTTTATTAATATTATAGCCCCTTTAAGATTTCTTTTATTGTATTGACTACAGCGCAAACCACTTTTCTCCAAATGATTTGCCTAATTAACCTAGTTCAGTCTTTAAATTGCATTTTAAGCTGAATACTAGCATCCTGCAAAATATCTAGTAAAATATTATCCACTGTCATCATGGCAAAGATAAAATCAATTATTTATTAAAAGCAAGTTATTTAAAATATTATGTTTAAAAATGTTTTTAAAAATTAAAAAGCACTTGGGAAATTAACTGTGCAGCAAATTAACATTAACTGTGCAGCAGACACAGGCTCACTGTGATTGGCTGTTACCTGGAACTAAGGCGGTTCTGTCTCATTCTCTGTTCTTGTAACTGCCGAGTGCTCTCAAGCTTCACTGGACTTGGGATAAAGCCCACCTCACATCCCTCCTTCACCAAGCGGCCGATCCACCAGTCATTATTATACTTCTGTTAACAGAAAACATACAAAATACACCCAGCTTTTGAATCACGTTTGAGAAGCAGATACATTTACCATCAATATAAATAAATATACCTATAACTATATTACAGATTACAGGAACAAATTAAGCAAGTTAAACATACTTCAAATTGTAGCCAATGAGTTTACAAAACACAACCTTCTAAAGAAATGTCAGCCAATCGTAAAATTTAAAAGACGGAGCGCATCATCTGATTGTGTAATAAATTAAAGATTAATCACAAACTTATTTTTTTGCTGTTATAAAGGTTTGATTTCTTAAATTATTTCAGGAACTGCTGTCATTTTACAGGTGAAAGCCAAAATGCTTTCAACACATTTTAAGGTAAGTATGATTGTCTGACCTCTTTGATGTGCAGGAAGTCTTTGGGTTCGAAAGAGATGGCCATGCCCTGAACTGGCACATCATCATTAGGGCCTGGGTTATAGCCAACGTTAGTCCTCACTGCAAACGCCACAGGCTTGGTCTTCAGAGAGAGGAAGTCGATGAGAGAGATAAACAAAGGGAATTAATGAAGAACTGTCTTAGAAAAAAAAAGAGAGATGGCAAAACACTCCGGGGTGAAAGAAAGGACACCCAGACTATGTCATTGGTTTTACAGGTTTACACACAGAAGTGATCTTACATACAGTGAAGAGGATGGAATGTTACTGGTGAAAGATTTAGTGCTCCCAAATTCATCTCCCAGTGGAAATGTTTTTTGTGGCAAACCTCAATTAACACATGAGATTAAGTGTGTTAATATATTACAACAAAATCATTCAACCAAGTGTGTCTCCATGAATAGGGTGAAAATGTATCACACAATGCCAATTCTTAACCTTTTATCAGATAAAGAACCATACATGGTAATTTATATAATAAAGTTTAGGTAAATACTTGTAAAAAAATTTATTTCATTTTTAATTTTAAAGTGTTTTTTTTTCCAATGACTGCCTACAATGATAAACTACATTTACTTAGAATATCTAAGCATTTTTATCAATAACTGTCCTTTAAGGTAAAGCGTGTCATTTGTAAGAATTTCAAGATACTTTTAACAACTGTTTTCAACAAAGTACATTATACACACTCATATAGAAAAAGAAAAAATGACGTATATTGTCTAAAAATTGTTTTAAATAAGTAACAATTTTCACCCATGTTGGAAATATTGGAGAGGGTTGCCAGATTGACGACACCAACAGGAGCTTGACTGACGATGCAAGTTGCTCACCTAATTTGTAATTTTTATATTATTTGCTAAATAAAAAACACCTCATGTGGATTTTTATAACTCTGAATCTGTGTCTCATTTCAGAAAGTTTTCCTCCAAGACAATCTTGTATGTCGAAATATAATTGGGTAAACTGGCAGTGGGTTTGTTTTAGACACCAATTTAACCTTTTATCAGATAAAGAACTATCTGGTAATTTATATAAATATAACCCCATTTCTTTTATTATTTTATTTTCAGGTCACAATAGTCTCTTGTAACAACTCCCAGTGTTCCCAATGAGTGCCCTACAAAAATGTGTAGCTGTGTTTAGAATTCAGAAAGCCATGTAACTGGTAACACTAAGGAGGCCCACAGATTTCTGCAGATTTTTATCCCATTATTGAGTCTATGTATTTACTTGTGTAAATGTGTGTAAGTTTATTTTATTCAGTTTTTAAAATAATTTCACTAATTTTATTATGATACAATAATAGTAATATTAAAATATTCATATGATTTATTTACAATACAGCTTGTAAAGTAATATTTTCTGTCTATTAGTAGATATACTACATGAGAGACTTGCTTTGTTTACCAAATAAGTGGATCTAATTGGATTTGCATTGTAAACATTAAAAAAACATATTTTTTTAATTTCATATATGAAGTTATTATTTATGATACTCCTAAAATCATTCTGCATAAAACAGGAGATTATTTTTTTTTTTTTACAAAATTCTCAGCAGAAATAGCAAAAAATGTCTGCAGATTCTGTCTGGGCCTAGAAATAACTAAACTATGCAAACTTGTAGAGTAGTGCAAGGATTGCTGATTTTGCTATCCTTGAGATTTATCTAGGTTTTTCGAAATTTTGCAATTAATGAGTAAAATAATATTTTTTTACCTAGTGGTTGAACTAGGTATTGCAGTCCAAATTCAAAATATTGGAGAGGGTAGCCAGATTGACGACACCAAAAGGAGCGAGTGTGCCTGATAATCAAGCTGCTCAGCTTTACATTTGTATTATATATTTTATTTCTTACAGTACGGGTGAAAGTTACTTTAGAAAGTAATGCATTACAATATTGAATTACTTCCCAAAAAAGTAACTAGTTGCGTTACTTAGTTACTTTTTATGGTAAGTAATGCATTACGTTACTTTTGAGTTACTTTTGTTTTACTTTTTCTGACCAGGCTGAGGCTTGATCTCTTTTAAATGTTTCTGTTTTTAAAAGAGAAGCTCTGCAACTAACAACACACTGTATTACCTACACCTACAATTACATTTAAAACAATCGAATAATATTTTAGGATAATGTTATCGCAGCACTTCCTAACCCCAGAGCTAAACATGCCGTATATACAGATCATTGAAAGTTTAAAGCAATGTGTTTGCTACTTTTGTACTATATGTCTTAAGTAAAATCACTGTCCATTGAAACAACACCCTTTTCTTTGATGTGTTCAAAATAATGAACATATTCTCTCATTGACTGCGTGATTCATTGTGACTATGACAATTTATTTTTTTAAAGCTAATTGTACTAATTTAAAGCTACATTTACTAAAAAGCATAACTCAAATATTATTACTTATTTTTTAAAAGTAATGCGATACTGTACTTAGAAAAGTAATATTATTACGTAACTTGTGTTACTTGTAATGCGTTACCCCCAACACTGTTTGTAAACAAAAAACCACCTCATGTGGATTTTTTGTTTTTTATAATTCAAGTTTTTTTATTGTTTTCTTCTGGTTCATGACAAAATAATACAAACACATATTACAAATGATCACTTGTGGCCTACTAAATGTAAAGCCATAATGTATACAGTGGTTACTATGGACAAAAGTACAATATTATTAAAAGGAGAACCTGGTGAGTAATTTTAAATTGTATTACAAGACATCATCACATAAGACCAAAAGTCTTCCCACACGTTCATATGAAGCTGTTTTAGTCATTATATTGGCCCATTCTTTTAACTCTGGAATTTGGGGAGTTTTCCAGTGTTTAAGATGACTCTAGCTGTCACTGAGATCCCCACCATGATGACTGTGAACTCTCCTTTTGTAATATTTGGCATCTGTTCCCTATCTCCCAGTAAGCATAACCTTGGTGACAATGGTATTAATGTTCCAAGCAATTCACTCAGAATATTTAGGGTTTGGTGCCAAAAAGGCTGAACTAGTGAACAGTCCCAAATACAATGAATAAATTTGCCTCTCTCTTTTTGACATTTCCAACAAACATTATTATTTGCCAAACCCATCTTACTGAGTCGGACAGGTGTGAAGTAAAACCTGTGCACAATTTTATAATGAGTAAATTGTCCTCTCACTGCTCTTATGTATATTTACCAGTGTTTGACAAAATACTTTTCCATTCCTCATCCCCTATTGCATTCTGGATGTCCTTTTCCCAAATTGTCTTTAAGTGTATGCAGTCATTGCTGAGCATGTGGTTGGTCATCCTGTAGAAAACAGAGGCCTTTTGTTGGAGGTGAGGCAGTGTTAAAATGTCTAGGATATGGTTTCCATCTGTGTGTTGGATTTTTGTGGAGACACAGTTTC
The DNA here is from genome assembly GCA_903798205.1 of Danio tinwini. Classification (NCBI taxonomy): domain Eukaryota; kingdom Metazoa; phylum Chordata; class Actinopteri; order Cypriniformes; family Danionidae; genus Danio; species Danio tinwini. Next base: position 3,744,458 of record CAIGQZ010016425.1, read on the forward strand.
GTATTTGTATTTCCAAAAATTGTCTTTTACTTTTAAATTGTACGTCGTCACAAGATTGCTGTAGGACATAAACACACCCTATTCAAATAGGTCTGTCACCATACACAAGCCATTCATATGCCATTTCTTCCTATATATAGATGACTTTCCAATACAGATAGCAGAGTTGTGCCAGATGGAGGAATATGGTTGTTTGTATTGTAATAATTTATGCATTTTGTGGATCTTCACCCATGACTCTCTTGCATATTTTATCACAGGATTTGTAGTTTTGTCTAGACACTGGGATAGGTATTCAATAGGGCTATATGGCCATAACAGATTTTTCTCAATGGTGACCAAGTCTGACTCAGTATTAATGTTCCAATGCTTGGCTAGTTTGGCCATTTCAAAAGATATGTGGTAAAGCCGAGGGTCTGGTAATCCCAATCCTCCCTTATTCCGTGGCGCACATAGTTTATTCAACTTTATCCTAGGCATTTTCCCATTCCATAGGAAATGTTTAATTATTATATCATATTGCTTCAAAATTGACTGGTATTGTAAGTGGTAACATCATTAACATATAATTAACCTGAGATGAGACCACCATCCTAATTATATTCACCTTTCCCCATAAAGTTGTCTGAATTTTACTCCATTTATCTAAATTATTTTTAATGTTTTGTAAAAGAGGTGTCAAGTTTATCATAGGAATTTCTTCTGTCGCTCTATTTTTTTTAATTCACAGATATTTTATCCCTTTTGGGATCCATCTAAAGCCAAGTTTAGTTACCATAGTAGCAATACATATTCTGGATATAGGCGTGGCTTCTGACTTTGTCCAGTTAATTTTATAACCAAATACTTTAGAATAAGATTGAACTATTTCCATTAAATGGGGTAAAGATTTATCTGGATCTTTTACCAACGCCAGGATATCATCTGCGTATAGAAACAATTTGTGTTCTTCGCCGCCTTCCTGTACACCTACAATATTTGAATTAGCTCTAAGAGCAATGGCCAAAGGTTCCAGGGTGATACTGAACAGCAACGGCGGAGTGGGCAACCCTGACGTGTCCCCCTGGTAAGGTCAAAAAATGGAGAGATTGTACCATTTGTAACTACACATGCTTTAGGTTGTTTGTATAATGTTTAAACCCATTTAATGAAACAGGGCCCAAACCCAAAATTTGACAAAGAGGTGAATAGGAAATCCCACTGGACCCAATCAAATGCTTTCTCTGTGAAAGGGCAACAATCGGATTGTTTTCTTCTCTGTTTAGCCAAATTAAATGTAATAATCGTCTCATGTTATCTGTTGACGACCTCTTCCTCATGAAGCCTACTTGATCAGCGTTTATGATGTTGGATAGTACCTTCTCTAAGCGTACGGCAAGAATTTTGCTAAGAGTCTTGCAGTCTACATTGATCAAACTTATTGGGCGATAATTTGAGGGTTCAGTGGGGTCCCTTTTTTTCTTAGGGATTAGAGATATGAGGGCTTCGTTAAAAGAAGGTGGTAGGCAACCATTAGCATATGCCTCATTAAAAACTTCTGTTAAAGCAGGTGCAAGTGTATCTATATACTTTTTATAATATTCTACCGGGAGCCTATCTAACCCTGCAGACTTTCCATTCTGCATAAAAGATATTGATTTTTTTTACTTCCATTTCTGTTATTGGACCTTCTAACATATTCATCTCATCTAAAGATAATTTAGGAATCTTGAGTTCGGAGAAAAAACTAGACAATTCCTCTGGTTTAAGACTAATATAAGAAGTATATAGATCTTTATAGAACTTCTGCAGTACATTATTGATTTCCTTTGTTGATTTAACTATTGTGTCTTCTTTCTTAATAGCTGTTATTAGGTTACATGTATTCTTTTGTTTTAGTTGTCTTGACAGCAGTTTATCTGCCTGTTCCCCTTTCTCATAAAAAGCAGTACCCAATCTGAACAAGGCGTATTCCACCTTCTTATTATAAATCTCCCGGAGTTCAAATTTAAGCTTACAAATGTCTTAATACAATTTTTCTGAAAAACATTGGGATAATTTTTTGTCATAATTTATAACTTTACTTTCTAATTCCTGCATTCTATCCCGATCCTCCCTTTTCTTTTTAGATGCGTATGCTATCATCTTTCCTCTAACATATGCCTTGGACGCTTCCCATTCAGTTGATCTTTTATCGGTGCTACCAGTATTAATTTTGAAGAAAGCCTGTAGATCTTCTCTTAGCGATGTGCTAAAGTTCTTATGAGCTAATAGTGAGGTGTTTAATCTCTTCTGCCTTTTCTCTCTTTGTCACAGTTAATATCAATACCTAACTTCACAGCTGCGTGATCTGATAAGGCAATTGAATTTATTTTGCAGTGTGTAACATATTTTGTCATGGTGCTGGAAATCAAAACATATCAATTCTGGAATGGGATTTGTGACAGTGTGAATAAAAGGTATATTCCCTCTCACATGGATTCACCAGACGCCATATATCCACTAAACCATTATCCTCGCTCATCATATGAATAGCTGCTCTGTCTTTTGGACATGTTTGATCCCTCAGTTTACTTTTATCAATAAAAGCGTCCCAAACTTGGTTAAAATCCCCTGCTAATATAATTTGGCCATCCATTTCCCCTAAAGTTCTACTTAGTTCATAGAAAAAATTAGGATCACCTATGGTCGGAGCATATATGTTACATAGGACTACTGCAGTATCATTTATGGTTGCCTGTAAACAAACCATTCTCCCCTCTTTATCTTTGACCTCACCAGTAGGAATGAAATTTAAATTCTTGTTGACTAATATAGCAACGCCATTCCGCTTGCTGGAAAATTAGCTATGAAATACATGCCCAACCCACCCAAATTTTTGTTTTAGAGCCTCCTCTCCTTTAAAGTGTGTTTCCTGGATGAACGCAACGTCCACTTTGTTATGTTTCAGATAGGACTCCCACATCCTTTACTGTTCCAGGACATACATATTATATGATTCCTCATTATAGTATGCTATTTGTTACCAGAGAAACAGAAAAAGTAAGACTGTAAGTAACCACTGTTGTGCATTTATGCATATTGAGCAATACAATGAAATTAACAATAAACTTGTCATGACCGAACCTTTTTTCCTTGGAAAAAAAAAAAAAGGAAAAGAACATCCTTAAATAACATAGAATGCTCCCGTAAAACATAAACTGGGAGCTTTAACCCGTCTCTGGCCACTAAGCCATAACAAAAAAAAAAAATAAAAGCGTTGCAAAAATAACACGCAACAACAAAAAAAACTCGTATTGGTCCGCGATGCAATCCGCATGCAGCCGGTGGTTTTACGCTCCGACAGTATGTTGCACTGGCACCTTAAAGCTGATTCCCACTCGTTTAAGATTTCCTCTTACAATTGACTTGTATAATCCACATTTTCCCTAGTTAAGCAACATCCGTCCTGTAAGCGAAATACATGTTTTATGTCTCGTCATTGCGCAATGTGGCGATAAAACGTTCCGCTTCTTTGTTGTTGGTTACGATTTTTGCATTCCCAAGTGAATCTCAGTGTTGCGGGAAACGCAAGCGTGTATCTCACATTAAGCTGCTGGAGCTCTTTCTTAGCAGGCAAAAACATCTTTCTTTTTTGAGCCAGCTCCTTCGTCGTATCGGGAAACACGGATAACTTGACATCCTCCCACTTAATTCCACGGCATTTTCGCGCGGCTCACAGCACTTTCTCACGTGCTGATTGCCTTAAAAACCTGATCAGCACCGGTCTCGGTGGTTGATCCTGGCTGGGCATAGGGGCCAGTATTCGGTGTGCCCTTTCAATTTCGTACTCCCTTTCCATTTCGATCCCCAGTCCTTCACTCAGGATTTTTTTTTTCCACGCACTCTTCTAACGTTCCATTCGTCCCGTATCGTTCAGCCCCACAAGCCTTACATTATTTCTCTTGCTGTGGTTTTCAAGCATTTGAACACGTTCCCACAAACTCTTTATCTTCTTTTCTTTAACATCTTTGTCAGTCGTCAGCCCCTCTGTCACATCCTCCAGCTGTGAGATTCGGCCCTCTGCCTCCTCCAGTCTGACCCACAGCCCATTAACCGAGTCCTTCAGTTCCGTCATTGTTTCTTTGATGACGATTGTGTCCGTTGCTACTACTTGAAGGGTGTTGCTAATTTTAGTAACATCAGCAAACAGTTTCTCCATACTCACTTTTGCGTCAGCCTATTTTGCAGGCGAGCTCGAGGTTGCCTTTACCTCTGTGGGGGGTGAAGTCTGTCTCGTCACCATGCGGTTTGGTTCCTTGAAATATTTGGACGTTGTTGCCATCATAATGTAGTCGAAAACATGATTAAATCATTCAAGTTCGAGTCATAAATTGTCTTAGATTATTTTTTCCAACAAAAAGTCAACTGTTTTATCATAAATTATGCTATAATTAGCGAGTGGATAAGAGCTTATCTAAGGAGCTGCCATCTTGCTTGAGGTACTCACATGACTCCCTCATGTGGATTTTTATAACTCTGAATCTGCGTCTCATATCAGAGGCTGCTACTGCCCCCAAAAGGTCACATTTTTGGCTGCAACCACATATATTGAGGAAGCCTTTAAATATGCTGTTTTCCACCTAGGCAACCTTGGGTGCCAAAATATAATTGGGTAAACTAGCAGTGGGCTGGTTACAGAAACCAAAACAAAGACTAACATTCCAACACACATTTTCAAAGAAAAATAACTGACTTCAGTATTGTTTTTCAGATAAAGTATGTTTACTTATCTTGTTTCTTTAATATCTGCAAACATATTATGCTATTTTTGTGCTTAAGAAGAGTCAAAAACTAACATAGAGCACCTTTAAAACTCCCACTCTAAACCACCAGAGGAAAATCTACAGGGAAACCCAGCGACCCCTAATATAATCATCAAGTGTTTTCAAGCGTCCACACGGTAAAGTACATTTGATCACTCAGGGCAAAGTCTGAATTATAAATAAGACATGAAAAGAGAGAAACTGGAACAAGAGAGATGAAAAAGAAAGACACCTTAGCCTTCTCCAGGGTGGCAAGAGCTTGTCTATCGGCTTCTTTCCTGAGAGCCTCGGGGTCCTCCTCCAGAGACACGTCAGAGTCTGAAGGACGACTGGTGTAGGAGTCTGCCGAGCCCTGCCAGAAAACACACAGAGAGCCAATGAGAAGGAGGAGGAATTTACAGCCTTTGGCACAGCGTTTGAAAAAGCTCTTTCTTAATTAATATTACTTGTCTAAAATCAAGCACAATAAGAGTTTTACATCTCTTTTTCCAACAGGCCCAGAGAGAAGCGGCACAGATGACCCCCCCCTCCACACACACACACACACACACACACACAATTTGTGAATGAGGAGCAGGTTGAGTGAGAGGGCAGGAACAGTGTGGGTGGACGTGAAAGAGAGCAGAAGGTACAGTACAAGCGCCAGAAAAGAGGAACTAAGAATATGAGAGGAGGAAAACTGAAAGAAATAAATGTTTTAAAGCAGCTGAGCTAAAGGAGATGAGATTCCCATCATTCTATCTATCTATCTATCTATCCATCCATCCATCCATCCATCCATCCATCCATCCATCCATCCATCCATCCATCCATCCATCCATCCATCCATCCATCCATCCGTCCGTCCGTCCGTCTGTCTGTCTGTCTGTCTGTCTGTCTGTCTGTCTGTCTGTCTGTCTGTCTGTCTGATCTAAATAATGGTCTCTTCAAGCCATTTAAATGTTTTTTCCTCTACATATTATTACTTTACATAATATACATATGCATATTAATTTCTTAAATATGAATATTAAATTTGTTTAATCAACATTCATTACAAATGAAAAAAAAGAGTATAAACTTTAACAATTGGGTATAAGTTTAATTAGTTGTGTAAAATAGCAATTAAATTATAATATTTGAATTTACAAGTTTGAATAACAAAAAGTGTTACAAAGGAGACAAAAGCTTAAATAAAAACCAAGGTAAAGATCACCGAGCAGATTAGTTATCATCCCCATTACCAGTATTTATCCATCAATGCAAGAAAGCACATAAAATAATGTGTAATTATAATAAAACCCATGCATGCACTGTCTTTATTTTTATTTTCTAGCAATTTTCAGCACAATTTTCAGCAATTTTAAACACAGTTATGGGAGTTCAAGTCAGTTGAAAAAACATGCATATGCCTGTACTGATGTTTGTATTTGCTTTAGAGTCTGGTCAAGTTCATGAAGATACTAAAAGCAGACACACACACACAAACGTTGTGCTGTAGCCTTTCACAGTACAGCGGT
>CAIGQZ010016425.1:3765128-3786819 GCA_903798205.1 Danio tinwini
AGAAAGAAAGAAGAAAAGAAAGAAAGAAGAAAAGAAAGAAAGAAGAAAAGAAAAGAAAGAAAAGAAAGAAAGAAAGAAAGAAAAGAAAGAAAGAAAGAAAGAAAGAGCATGAGGAGTCAGTGAGAGACCATCTTTAACCAGGACAGAAGGGCACCTGACTCACTAAGTCTGTTACCGCTGGATCCCACACATGCGTTTAGTCAGTCAATTGACTCATTGAAGTAGAACGGCTTCATTTAGCTCGAAATCACCTGCATGTGACCTCCTTTGTAGTCACAGACTGATGTATTATATTGGTCAGGCAGATATGAGGCCAGGATTTGAAGATTATAAGATTACCAGCCAATAACTGTGATATATAGAGAGTGGTGCAGCGATGACATCAGAACCTAGAAGGATCATTTGGTGAAGGTTTCCTTAGAGATTTACCTCTGGGGTTTTATAATGCAGGTGTAATAATGTAGTAATAAATATGTTCTGCTTCTGCTACACACACATGCAATGCACAGACTCATACCCCAAGCATTCTTATCTAGTTAGAAATATATATTTTACACAATACACATAACAGCTTTAAAAGTCAAATAAAACATTAAAGTAGCTTCAATTATGTTTACGTAAAATATTTCTCACAAATTGAAAAAATAGGAAAAATGTTGAGAAAACCTACAGTGAATTATTCTTCTAGGTTATTGTGTTATTGCTGCATCACTCTATGAACTGAAAGGCTTTTGAAAGTTGCCAATTTTGAAAATTTTCCAAAATTTATCAAGAGCCAGCATCAGATATTTACACAGATTATATGCAATTGCAGGAAAAACTGCGGCAGTCCAGTTATCAGATTCAGTGTTAAAAAAAATCCATAATGCTTGACCACTGCTAGCTGGGCAAATCCTGGCACTTACATGTTGCTTTGGATTAAAGTCTCTGTTCAATGAATCAATGCAAGCATCAACACCTCTAAATAGAGTACAAACAAAATGTAAAACAAAATTATGAGACTTTCTACATTAGTCTATATGTAGAAACTGACATCCTCAAGTGGTATCTGTTTGTCACAACCACTAGAGGGCAACCTTTGACCCTTAGGAACAGCCTCTCAAACAGCACTCTCTGTCTGTCACCCCTCACCATCTTCGTCACCTTCTCTCTCTTCCTGTCTACAGTGGGTCCAAGAAAATTTCTACATGCTATATAACTTTCTACATACTATTTTAAAGAATGTTGAAAACCTGTATTTTAAAGAACGTAGACTTAAAGGGGTGGTCCACAGTGTAATTTTAAGGCTTGGTTGTTTTTATAAGATGCAAAGCAATGTGTGCTCATGCTTTATTTGTAGAAAAATCCCAGCATTTTTTTATATATCTAGTTTTGGTTGGAGAAGTTTTTAGCCAAATACAGCACTGAACTGGGAGAGATTCTGAAAACTGTCCTTTGTCAAATGCTAGCTATATCTGCTTTATAATTCTAGAACATAATAAAATTAAACTGTAAGCACTTTTTGCTTTGTGTCATGTCCTTTGGAAGCCCAAATACAGAAACAGAACAAGCTCTGTGGAAATAGCAGCATTTGGACGACATTTTAGCTTTCTCTGCTATAACATTACAGCGCCTCTGGCCACGTCCCTTCGCTGCGCAGGGTATGTGCACATGGTGAATGCACGTAACCGGAAGCCCTTGTGATCTTCCTAGCCAGAATGTATTTTTTTGTAGTCCCCAAAATTTGGCTTGCTGTAGGCCAGGAGTGTCCAAACTCGGTCCTGGAGGGCCACACATGAACCACCTAATCAAGCTCTTAGTACATATACTAGAAATTTCCAGGCAGGGGTGTTGAAGCAAGTTATAGCTAAACTCAGCAGGACACTGGCCCTCCAGAACAGAGTTTGGACATCCCTGCTGTAGGCTTTGCTAAGGCTTTTGCTAATTTTGAGCGTCTTACATTCAGAGATGTTGTTTATGTTCACACAGCTACAGTACACTGGTTCACGGCTGGTGTCGCATCATCAATCACTAACTAACCAATCAGATGCACTCAAATGCACATAAATAGTTTGCCTTGCTTACCTTAGTCATCCACGTTTTTTTATGAAACACCCCATCCACCCCTACTCCTTCCTCTTTCAATAACAGGGGAGTTCTCGAGACCTACCAAAGCTCAGACTCCCCTCTCTCCCTCCTGACTAAACCGGAGAGAGCCCTGGGCTCATGGATCCTCCAAGCTCAGGGCTCTCTCCCGGGACAGCATGCCGAATATGCTTTTACTTAATAAAGCATCAGCTAAGTGGGAACTCTTGAGCTGTAATTTTTTCCCTTTACATTGGAAGCCAATGGCCACTGGTTTCCAACTTTCTTCAAAATATATTCTTTTGTGTAAACAGATGAAAGGAACCCCAAAAAAGTTTGAAAGTAAAGTCGCGAGAGTAAATGACAACATGATTTTTCTACTTGAGTGAAATATCTATTTAATACTGTATTTTCAGTGCTGGAAATAAACCTGAAAGCAAATGCAGAGGTTGCTTTATTTCTTTTCAATATGTTGTAATGTAGATTTTGCAGCATTTTACAAAACTAAGACATGCTGTCTTTTGAATAAATATACTTGTATGTTGTTTTCGCTTGTTTGTTCATTTATTGCATTATTATTTTCCTTCAGATGCCAGCTGGTGAGAGCTGTGAAAGTAAAAATCTTCCACAGCTGAATATCAGACTCATAATATGTTTTTTCCTCTGGCTCACCTTTCGTGTTATGTGAGGAATTGTTTGTTTGGCTTTTGTTATGTGAAAGCAATGACTTTGCCTCAGTTGTTGCCTGTGTTGCATGTTGGGTCATAAATGTCAGGTGGAGCCATTGATATGTGCTGTGATGCCTTTGGGTAGAAGCGTGTTTGCTTTGTTATTTTCAAATATCAAAAAGCATTATCAGAAATTGCTTACTGCTTACCCTTAAAATGTCAGGTGGTCGTGAAGGACAAAAAAAGATGAATCCAATACAAGCCCACAGATTGTGTATGTGTATAAAACATATACCTCTTAAACTTGCTATTTTTTATCTATACGAACATTATGTATTCAAAGTGCAGTTGCTACATTGTTTCCGCAGGACCAGCTTATATTCAGGATTGTTCTCAAATAAAAATTGTGAGAAGAATTACAAACTGACACTTATTTTCATGGTAGTGGTGGTAAATAATAAATAACTGCTTTTAAACAACGTGTAGATTTGAAACAAACAAACAAACAATAAAACTCCTAACATGCTGCTAAAGTGCTTGATTTCAAATAAAAAAATGTAGTTAAATAAAAAATCATGATCGCAATTCAAACCCGCGCAACATGAAGGATAAATGATAATGATTTGCATATGTTTATTAATCCTTCGAAGCGCTGCATTCAAATTCGTGTTTGATCGAGAGAGATTCAGTTTGTACCCTTTTTTAGTTAGTTACAAACAATTAAATAAAACAGAAGTACTGTGATAACAGTTTTTAGTTTAGATATAAACATTGATGTTTATGGTAAAGATTAAAATCGCTGTTTAATGGAACTTGACGACAGTGAATGTTGTAGCAATCACATTGTGTAACTTATAGGTGGCGTAAAACAACCATTAAAATTATGTCACTGAATCACTGAATGATATACTTATAATGAAACATGTAGTTTCATGTGTGAATTGTTGAATCATTAATTGAAAATAGATATGATCGGTTGTACAAGATGTTAGATTTCTATATTTAGTGTTATCTGCAACAGTAGCAAAGATCATTTTTCGTATTGAAAATTTCCTTTTTTTCAGCGGTTTCTTTTTTGAATTTAGATTTCATTAAGTTCTGTTTGTTGAAACCAATGGTTTTTGCAGCAATACTTTTGTATAAATGGAAAGCAAAGAACATTTGTCTCCTCAATTTTCTGCTGATCCGAAAAATGGTCCGATGGATGACTCAGAAACCGTAGCAGGGCTGCCAACTCACAAGCAATTGGTGTGAGAGTCACGCAATTGACAGTATTCTCACGCTCTCAAGCCATGCATCCATTTTCTCATGCAGAAAAATCTGAATATTTGAACATGAATATTTTTCCCGTTATAATAAAGACGTGTTAAAGACTTTTATTGTTTTATAAAGATGTTATTCTCTCTATATGCAACCGATCCAACGTTGGTGAAAGCAATGTAATAGAAAAACAAACTGACACATGTGCGCAGAAAACATACCCGCGCCTCTCGCACCGCCCCTGCTTGACACTGATGCGCTGCTCGCATTGCCGCTCCCGGTTGAATCCCGGTTGTGAACATGCATGTCGAAAATATAGGCGCTGCTCACGCGTTGTGCAACAGGTGTTGTGACAAGAAACGCGCCCCTATTTAAGCTAAGTGCAAGTAGTGCACCTTGTTGGAATATGCTAGTTGAGTGATTCCCGCCCGTCACCGTTTGATTGACAGAGACAACATAACTAAAGAGAGCAACAAATAGCAGTGTGAGTGGCGTAGTTTGTAAAGCGCATGGCATCATGATTTGATGCGATTGATCATGAACCCGGTTCGAATCCAGCGTTCTTCTTTTTTCCCCCCACTACAAGTCAGATTTTGCCTACTCTTCATCACGAGGAAGACAAGTAGGAATCATTAATAAGTGTGTGTATTATGGGAAAACTTAGATTCATAGAACTGAACTGGAGAGGTGTTATATGCAAATCACATGCATTATAAATTTGTAGAAGTTATACATTAAAAATACCCTTAAATATAAATTTTAGTACTGCCTCTGTGAACTTGAAGTAGTATGTTAAAATCCATTAATTTTCTCTAGTTTTATTAGTATTTTTTTTTATCAAAGTGTGCTTTAAATGCTTTAAAAATAAGTTAAATCTTTGTAGACTAGAAATATATGTACTGTATATCATTTATTTTAAATATGCAGGCAATACATTATAGATTAATTTTATTAAAAATATATTTTATTAATCTTATTTTTTAATTCAACTATAGGGGTGCGGCAGGTAAGGGGCCTACAAGACATTGTGCCCAGGGGTCTCTGAATTCTTAATCCGGGCCTGCCTTTCATAGACTTTCATAGGAATTCTCAGTCTACATGAAAACCAAAGACCATAATTGATTAAACATAATTTGATTACTATCTTGATGGATAAAGCAAAAACAATAAGTGAAACGCATTTTAAAACGCACTAGGTTAAAAAAAAGAAGGTAAAAACAAATCTGTAATCTTCTGTAAGGGAAGGGTTCACTCTCATTAGTGTCATAATGATGTTATTAAAAAATTATCAATTTAAGTTAATAGATGCACATTTCAGAGGGGCTGTGTTTTATGGCTGGGGTAACAGCCTTTAAAGTACAGGTGTAAGCTCGCAGTGAGTTTTGGAAATCGACAAAATAAAGTTTAACTAATATGATGATGATCCTATTTTAATAGCATATCTCCTGATAGATTTTTTGTATGAAGGAGAAAGAAGGGGAAAAAAGTCAGGGAGATTAGACTTAATAAACCTAATTCTTGGCCATACGTCAGGTCTAAGAGAACACACAACAGATAATTATATAAAACATATTTTGAGTTCTATACAATCTATCGAAATTCATTCTAATGAAATTAATATTCATTCATTCATTTTCCTTCAGATTAGTCTCTATTTCAGAGGTCGCCACAGTGGAATGAACTGCCAACTGTTCCGGCATATGTTTTACGCTTTGGATGCCCTTTCAGCCGCAACCCAGTACTGGGAAACACCCATACACACTCATTCACGTATACACTACAACCAATTTAGTTCATCAATTCCCCTATAGTGCACGTCACTCGAATCAGTAACCTTCTTGCTGTGAGGCGACAGTGCTAACCACTGAGCCACCATGCTGTCCTGAAATTAATATTTACATAAAAGATTTCTTAAATGTTCTTTACATTGTTTTTTATTTATTTATTTATAATATAATAATTGTATAATAGTAATAATATTTAAATTTAATAAATATTTTTAAAAGTATTTATTAAAATAATATATTTATCATTTTATATATTTATAAATAAACAGGGAGTAGCTTGCGGTGGGGGCATGGCTTGTGGATATGGGCGGGGCTTAAATTCTCACTCCAAGCTAAAGCCAAAAGTTGGCAGCCCTGTCGTAGTGTGATCTGAAAGTAAGATTTGTGATCCGTTACACCACTAAGTATTAGCATCTACACCAAAACACAATGTTGTTCTGTTTATAAGCACACACTGCAGTCTGCTACTTTAAATGCAACAACTCTTTAAACTGATGCCTATCCATATTTTCTATACATCAGCTGGAAATTAATTGCAAAAGTGATTCTGAAAAAACACTTAACTTTTTTGGAAATAAGCTCATTTTACAACTCCCCTAGTTAAACAGTTGGGTTTTATTATTTTTAAATCCATTCAGCCAATCTCCGGGTCTGGTGAGAGCACTTTAAGCTTAGCTTAGCATAAATCATTATTTCAGATTAGACCATTAGCATCCTAATTCAAAAAAAGAGTTTAAATAATTTTCCTATTTTAAGCTTGACTCTGCTGTAGATCGTGTACTAAGACCGACGGAAAATAAAAAGTTGCCACTTTCTATGGAACTTCACTCTCACTCCAGCATCTAAAACTAAATTATAATGCTAAGCTTAAAATAAATAAATACATTATAGAAAATGCATGTTATAAATGATCTTTCACACACTTTCTGCCTGTCACATTTTTAAAATCTGCCCACTCTTGTATTTCTCTAACAATGCAGCTCTAGAGATAAATATAAAAGTGGCACTCTAGACAAAACAGATATAGCACAGACAACAAACAAACAAACACGCTGAACAACTAACGCAAACATTCACAGACACACACAGACACAAACACACACAAAACTGAGCACAGCAGCTTTTGTGTAGCATCAGGTGTGACCGTGGCATAAAGGGAAATGCGAGGGGATGTTCTGTCGTGCAGCTGCCATTTGAAGCCGTGATCAAACACACCAGCCGGTCCACAGAGAGCCAAGAAGCACTCAACCTCAGTACCAAAACGATGGAGGGTTGATCTAATGGCACTGAAACTAATAGGGAAATTAGAAAGTGATCCATCAGGAGAGCCCACGGGGACTCACGGTCAATTATTCAGGGGTCTCATACTAAGAAACAGCGGCTTGAGATCCACCCCCTTTAACACACTATAAATATATAACAATAAAACAATACAACGATGAACGCTATGCTTGTGTGTGTGTGTCCAGACTGATATGTAACCCTGTCTGTTTGCAACCACACTTTTTTTTTTTGTCAGCAATCAACACATCAGTCTATATGCTCCCAAACACACACACACACCTATATACACAAGCACACTAATCCATTTGCCTCCTCTTCTGACTGCGCTGCATGCTGTGGGGAGATTCGGGGCCCTGTCACCATGGAAACCTGGCCAGTATAAGTGCACAAATGAGTGTGTGTGTGTGTATATTTGTTCATATGTGTATAAGCGTGGGTGTATATGAGGCCAAAGCCTACACAGGTTTTCATACTTTCGGCTGCCAAAGAGGGGGCAGACACTCGCGGAAACCTACTATATGAACATACATATTCATGACTTTTCTAAGAACATTTTATGGTGGATACTGAATATATTTGCTTTTGAAGGTACACATGTTTCAGAACATGTGTATAGGTGAGCATGAGTGGAAGTCAACCTTTCTGTTGGCAATGGGAGGCGAAGACGCCCATGCTGGCAGGCAAGGAGGAGGTGTTTTAGTGCAACACCTCTTGTGGATGGGCAAACGTCGTTCAGCAGGGGCCGTGAGAAGGCTTTGGTAGAGGAGGACAAATTTCAGCGTGACACAGGAACTTTTCTTAAAATGTCAAGTAGACATGAAGAGAAGAAAATGTAGAATATCAGCCCATTGGTTAATGTTTGAGTAAACATTTACCTTTAGCAGACGCTTTTGTCCAAAGTGACTTACAATTGAAGAGGAATTCAGTGATTCAACAAGAAGAGGCAATACACACAAGAAGTGCAAATCATACAAAGGAACTGTTTGTGCTCAGAGAATTAAGTGCTAGACTAAAGAGGGGGGATTTTTATTTTTTGAAAGAGAGAAAGAGTGTGTGTTTCTACAGGTGGCTTGTCAAGCCACTCACCTTTTTTATGGAATGACTGTAAAATTGTGTCTGGTGCAAATATGCAAAAAAAATGTTGGTTGAAAGAGATGAAAGAGTGCATTTTCTACAGGTGGTTTGTTAAGCCCACTCACCTGTGTGAGGCACACTCAGAACTGATATTATTTAGGGGTTGGTATGTGGTGAGGTGGGAGAGAGACTTGATTTCTGCAGGTATCAACAAATCAAATTTAAGACTTTTTTTAGACCTTTTCAAGACCATCAAAGATGAAATTTCAGACATACATGGGGCTAAACGCTATGGGTTTTTTTTTTAATGGCCAAGCAGAAAAAAAAGACTTTTGCTATCAAAAGACTCATTCTAATTATTAATTTTTACCCACATATTTTAAATTACATGTCAAAACAAACAGACCGTAGTTGTATACATACTGTTTTTTCAACATAACTAAAAAAAAGCATTTTAAAAAACTTTAATAAACTAAATGTATGCACAACAGTTTGTTATAATATCAAGTTATAAATATACTTTTATACTTTTTTTTTTTTTTTACAAATTTTATTGCAATGTTTATTGCTATTTTTACAGCTTTTATTGCAATGTATTGTTGGTGATTGGATGTGCGTTGTATCAATTGGGTACCTTTACATAGACAAAGTAAAAATTAAGACGCGTTTAAAATGATTTAAGACTTACAAGACAATATTTCAGTGAATTTAAGACTTAGGACCTAAAACTTTGCTTTTGAAATTTAAGACATTTTAAGACCCCGCAGACACCCTGGAGAGAAGAGGGGTTTTGGTTTTATTAACAAGGGTTCAGGTGATCACAGAAATGAAGGGTTTTTAGTTGTCATTTGAATGATACCAATGAATCTACAGTCGGTGTGGGAATTGGAAGATCATTCCACCAGCGTGGAACTTTAAATGAAAAGGTTTTGGAAACTGACTTATTGGCTCTCTGCAATAGTACCACAAAGTGGCACCCACTCCCCGACATGGTATAGATTAAATACTGCCTGCACTTTTCTAGTTATGTAAATTGTCTTCAATTATTCAAATTGTGGTCTGTCACATTTATAGAACAGAATTACATTCAAAGTTGATAAAACAAAATGACAAAACAACAATTATTTATTGACGCTTATTTGTTACAGCCAATAACTCATAGCTCACAATAAAATTTTACACTTGTCTGTCTAAATTATTATAAAACACTTTACTAATTGGGTTAAATGATGCAAGCTAAAATCACAACATTTTAATAGAATAAAAAAAATGGTTAATTAGTTACTTTTTTACTCTAATTAACCAATACTTCATTAAGTAATACTAATTAACCAACAAAACTTCATTTGATAAATCAATGCAAATTTAATAGGATAGTTCAATAAAAATGAACATTTGTGGTTTATTTACTCACTCTCAGATCATCAAAGAGGAAGGTGACATTTTTTCCAGCAAAAAATAAGCAAGATTTTTTTTTCTGAAACAGTGCTCTTTATAAAATGCAAGTCAACCATTAGTGCACTTTGAGAATAAACAAACAAAAAAACAAAAAACACAAGCAAAACTAAATTAACGCTCATGGCTATTGAAAATGCATTGTCAGGGCTTTGAAAGTGAAATGGTTATGCTGTGAAAGAAACTGAACATTATTTACTACATAATTTCCTTTATGCTAAAGCCACCGGCAAACGGTAAACAGGCAATAATGTTCAGCTTCTTACACAGACCACTCATTTCACTTCATAACAGAACAATGTATTATCAGCAGCAGTGTATTCATTTATTTATTTTTTGTTGTTGTTGCTCAAAAGGATGTTAACCAAGTACCACAGTTTCAGCTTCTTTAACATTCTATTGTTGAAAAAAAGTCACCTACAGTAAATGAATACTAAATGAACATTTTGGGGAGAAAATTCTATGATTTTTGTGTAATATTGATCTTTTATAAGACCATGAGACATTGACTGTCTGCATAACAGTATCCTTTTCTAAACATACCTAATGTCTGCTCATTTTTCTGAACAGCAAATCATTTGTTCTAATTTTAAAATAAGCAACACAAACTAATTTGTTGTTTTATATTTATGTTTGATATATATCATAAAACAACAAATACACAACCAGAACTGCAGATGAGTGAATATGTTTAAACCTGTGAGAGGGAAAAGTGCACAAACACCTACAGGTCAGATCCTCTAACCCCAGACTGACAGTACTGCATGACTCAGTATGGTAATGAATGACACCTAATGTTGTCATGTACGCGTTTTAAAATGTATGCTGAAAGAACCTGAACTAGTTTCTATGGTGCATGATGGTTCAAGAGGCAAGATGTCTTACCTGTCGGACAAAGCTGTTGGAGGTCGTGTCGGAGGAGGTGCTCCCATCTGAGCGTTTGAAGCGGCTCTTCCTCTTTGCATACTTCCCCTGAAAGAGGGAATATTAAAAGAGATTAGGGGAGATTAGAAATAATGGTCACTTTTTGTATTCATGCCCACTCACACACAAACTGTGAATTCCACATCCTGTCTCTGTGTCCAGATATGATTACCCATAATTACTCATGTCCGCTAGTGTTCTGTGGGATTCGGTAATCTGATTGGCCTTAACATTGGCCAATGGTCTGGCTGCCCTCGGCAGACCCCTCAATGTGGCATTCGTAGGCACCAGACTCCGTTGCCATGGAGACCAGAAGGCGGCTAATTGGGTTTGGTGGCACTAAAAGAGCCTGATGGATCAGGCATCACTGTAACATGTTCAAAACCCACATTCACAACACTGCACACAAGCTTTCTGACACAAACCATGTCATTAAACCTCTTAATCAAAAGTCTAATTCTGACCAAGAGCCAACAGACACATTCGACACTCGACAGATAATCCTGTCAAACTCACACCAGTAACTTGCCTTACAATCAGAGTAATGTTTTGAAAGGGTTTACACTTGGACTTCCAGGAAAACAACCTACAAATGGCTTTCGTAACGCTGAGACTGGATATGAACAAAATGAGATTAGAATGTTATTATCAAGGGGTCATTTAAGGTTCAGACAGCTAATACAACTTCATGACAAAGCACATCTGAAAGTTGCTGTGCAATTTTTTCTGTGACTGAGTGGTGATCTAAAATGTACAAATATTTGTGGCTTAAAAAGTAAATATCTCTGTAAGTAAGCAGGCTTGAGCAAAGTCAGACACATTTGCACTCTAGGCAAGACAAGTTTATTTATATAGCACATTTCATACACAGTGGCAATTCAAAGTGCTTTACAAAAACAAGAATAAAAAAGACAATTATAAGAAAAAATAAAAACAGAAGTTAAAACAGGTTATAAACGAATGAAAAAAAGAGAGAAACATAATAGTGCGATCTGTCGGACGTAGCACAGTGCTCATTCAGTAAAGGCACAGCTAAACAGATGTGTTTTCAGTCTGGATTTGAATGCGCCTAATGTTGGAGCACATCTGATCATTTCTGGGAGCTGATTCCAGCAGCGAGGGGATTGATTCCCGAGCACACACAGACAGAAAACAAGCCTCAGTACTTGTTTCCACTGATTACCGTAACTATATTATCATTATACAAACACAAACTAATAACAAGTTTACATAAATCAAACCATTCATTCATTTTCCTTGGGCTTAGTCCCTTTATTCATCAGGGGTCACCTGGTCACAGCAGAATGAACCGCCAACTTATCCAGGACATGTTTTTTACAGCGGATGCCCTTCCAGCTGCAACCCAGTACTGGGAAACATCTATACACACTCACATTTCCACACACACTACAGCCAATTTAGTTTATTCAATTAACTTATAGCGCATGTCTTTGGAGTTGTGGGGGAAACCGGAGCACCCGGAGGGAACCCACGCGAACACATGGAGAACATGCAAACTCCACACAGAAATACCAACTGGCCCAGCCTGGACTCAAACCATAGATCTTTTTGCTGTGAGACAACAGTGCTAACTATTGAGCCAATGTGTCACCTCTACAATGCCATATCTTTCCCAATTAAGCATCATAAAGTGTAATCTCATAAATCATAATCTCTTTCTGATTCATGTTTATATTGAGTATACTGAGAATCAAGCCCTTCATGGCATATTGCTTTTCAAACAATCTGTTTCACATATAATACATCTGATTATGGGAATGACATGTTTTTCTACACTGATTTTTACACTTGTTACTTATATCCGGTCACACACATTGATCTTTTTTTATTAAAGCTGAAACTATACCAATTTATTTCAGTTATTTTGTAGGGCTGGGTGATTTGGCCTAAAATCAAAATCTTGATTAATTGAACATTTGAACTCAATTACACATTAATGAGCGTTTATTTTACTAATTTACTTAGTCTTTTTGCCCTCATAGTTCACTGATAAGTTTTTTTATGCCGTCTAAAGGCCTCTCTGGCGCAGCTTCCAATCATCGTCAATGTAGTGCAAAGTAAGGCACAAGAATGAGTCCATTGTCCTACTTGACCAGAGATCAGATGTGGCTGCAAAGTGGCCTCAAAAGTAGAAATCAGTCGAAGCCTTTAACAGAGCGGGGGCACGTGGCATGTAGGAAAAGTAATTGAAAAAAATTGAGCTGGAAAAATTAGATCGATTACAGGTTCTGAATGTCGATTTCCATTACTTTTCGATTAATCGCCCAGCCCTATTGTTTTGTATTATTTACACTAGAGATGAACCAATGTATTAGATGCAAAAATGTACTAGACAATTTTAATCAATTCAAAATCATTAGTGTATTGGAAATAGCATGCCAAATGCTGATACCATGGTTTATTAAGAAGGAAAACACTTGCATGTCTGTTACTTATTCAACATTTTCCCTGTGCTTAATAAATATTTAGTAAAGAATTAATGTTACTTTGAAAAGCATTTTTTGTGTCAGAAATGTAGTAAACCACTGGCAATATTAGCTAAGTTCTTATTGAAATACAGTGCTTAACATACACAAGTACACCCCTCACATATCACTTTTAAATTTATATTTTTAATAGGAAGTTATACAATATTATATTAGTCCATATACATTAGATTAGTCAGTACTGAAGCTAAATCTGGAGCTTATCTAAAAAAATATTTAAAAAAATTAAAAAATTAAAAATCAAGAGAAGCAAAACAAATTTTTTTGCAATGTTTTACTTGGATTTAATTGTATTATCTTTTAATTTCTAAATATGTTTGGTGACTAAAATATTATTTTAATATATATATTATCTCTTTAATAAATCTGTTCTGTTTAAATATGACTGCATGGTGGGCAAGAGGGTAGCATGTTCGCCTCACAGCAAGAAAGTCACTGGTTCGAGCCTTGACAGGGTCAGTTGGCGTTTCTGTGTGGAGTTTGCATGTTGTATCAAAAATTTTCCATAGTGTATGTGTGTGAATGAGTGTGTATAGATGTTTCCCAGCGATGGGTTGTAGCTGGAAGGGCATTCGCTGCATAAAACATACGCTGGATAAGTTGGCGGGTTATTCCGCTGTGGTGGCCCCAGACTATTAAAATGACTAAGCTGAAAAGAAAATTAATGAATGTTTAAATGCACCAAAATACATTGCCTATATTCACTATATCCACAAATATTTATTTTCAAAAGGGGCTGTACTCAATTACTCTAAACATTATATGTAATGTTTTAGAAGTCAAATACGAGTTAATGGTGTTAATACAATTATTTTGTAGAATAAAACACCTCAATTTCATTTTTTTGAATTATGAATTAATTAAATGCATTTATTTACAAGTTTAAATTTTCATGTAATATTCATATTTCATTATATAGTTTAGCTTGGTTTCAACTGCTGTAATAGTTTTCGAATCATTTAACAATAACAACACAGAAAACAACGTCATTGCATTTTTGATGTCACCTGCACCTTTTCTCATCAGACCATCCAAAGACTAAGCAGTATTTCACAGAGCGCATGCTGTATAAAATGTTTTAATTAAACAACATCTTCACACACTATAAACTGTTTGATGGGGAAGGATTGTGAGAGGCAGGAAATGTTCATATACAGCAAAAAAAAAAGAGAGATCTGAGAAAGGCCAGCAAAATGTCAAGGGAGGGAGGAGGGATGTATTGCTATGGTGATGAGAGGCTTCCTGTTGACAAACAGCCTCTGAGGCTAATTGGGTAATTAGGGGGGAGAAGCTGTATCACAAGGCAGGGGGAAGGTTTTTAGAGTTACACAGTGTCACCACTTGTTCATCCTAGAAAACGAAGAGCCTGGAGGCGGAGTTTTTCAATTTTAGGGTTCATGATGTCACAAATTCAGGATGGAGCTCATTGTAGTCCCTTCCCATAGATATATATACACTAAATATCTCATACGGACCCTGAGCAAGCGACAATAGCTTTGCCACATTTGTACAGTGCTCCCAGGACAAATGTCATTTAACTACACTAGTCAACCGTAAAGCCAATGTGAAAATGCTAGACTTTAGGCAAAGCAAGTTTATTTATATAGCACATTTCATACACTGTGGCAATTCAAAGTGCTTCACATAAACAGGAATAAAAGAGACAAGTATAAGAAAATAAAAACAATTAAAGTTGCAAGCAGCGATGATAGGGACCTCGCACCCCGGGCTCACCGCCGCCCGGTGGCCTCAGGATGACAGAGAACAGCAAACAATATTCATTTAAGCCGATATAAAAAAAACTGAGAAAAATCACTGATTTATGCCAAATTTCCTTTTGTCAACAGGTGGCGCTATGACTAAGACTCAATATTTGCATGTAGATGTCTTCAGGAGAGGAATCTTATCAAATAATGTGAATTTTCAGGCAGATCGAACATTGTTTGGCTCAGTTATTAGCCAAACTACCTTCTGTCAGCAGGTGGCACTATGACTGTGACTCAATATTGGCATGTAGATGTCTACAAGTTTTTGTCAGGAGAGGGATCTCATCTAACCTGTGAATTTTCAGGCAGATTAGATTTAGTTTGACTGAGTTTTAAATAATTTCCTGTTGCCAGCAGGTGGCGCTATGACTGTGACTCAATATTAGCATGTAGATGTCTTCAGGTGAGGAATCTTATCAAACATGTGCAGTTTCGGGCTGATTGGACATTGTGTGAATGAGTTATAAGCCAAACTATCTTCTGTCAGCAGGTGTTGCTATGACTGTGACTCAATATTGGCAGGTAGATGGCTTCAAGAGAGGACTCTTATCAAACATGTGAAGTTTCGGGCTGATTGGACATTGTGTGAATAAATTATAAGTACTACCTGTTCCATGGCGAAGCGTTAATGTTTGTCAGTCCGCCACGGACACGCCCATCTGTGAAAACTCTAGATCTTCACAATATATCATCGCTAGAGCGTTCAGATAACACCACCCAAATTTGGTGCTGATACAATAAAAATTGTGGGAGGAGTTTGTTATGCTGTAAAACACATCACTTCCTGTTGCCAGCAGGTGGCGCTATAACTGTAACTGGATATTGGCATGTAAACGTGTTCAGGTCAGGATGCTTATCATACGTGTTAATTTTAGGGCAGATCGGATAATGCATGCCCGAGTTATAACAACTTCCTGTTTCATGGCGAATCGTCAAAGTTTGTGAGGCAGCCACGGACACACCCATCAACGAAAACTCTAAATCTTCGCAATTTAACATCGCCAAGGCCTTTAGATGACGAAACCCAATTTTGGTGTTGATCGGATAAAATCCCTAGGAGAAGTTCGTTCAAATACAACTCCTGGAAATGGCTAAAACACCACTTTTTCGCCGCAGGAAGTCAAAAATATCCGACTTCCTGTTGAGTTTGAGATTTTGCACCTCCAGACTTTTTTGTAGGTCCTGGCATGTTTGAGGTGTGTGCCAATTTTCGTGCGTGTGCGTGATTCGTAGCTCGGGGGCCAGTCCGTCAAAAGTGCATAGGTGGCGCTGTTGAGTCATTTTGCCACGCCCACTTCTGAAACCTATAACAAACGTAACTTGTCGTTACGAGGCGTGTGCAAAATTTTGTGCGTTTTCGGGCATGTTTAGCCCCTCAAAATTGCAAATTATTCCGCGGAAGAATAATAATAAACGGAGCAATTCCAATAGGGCCTACGAACCGTTCCGGTGCTCGGTCACTAAATAATAACAGTGATTAAAAACAGATAAAAATGTGTTAAAACAGGTTATAAAAGCGCTGTGTATGGGTGAGGTAATGAGCAAACAAAGAAAACAAAGCAACAAAGCACAAAGGCATAACATTTCATACGTAAGATTTCATTTTTTACGTTTATGTTAGAAACTTTTGTGCTAAATATTGATGATAATACAGTCACTGTACTGACCATAAGGCAAAGTAGCACCAACTCGCAATAAATACTGGGCTTATGCTAGTTTTGTTGAATAAAAGAAGCAAACAATGTAAATGAAATATGACAACAAGACGCTGCAGCGCTAGAAACTTGTATTATTGTCAGCTAAGTGAACGAGTCGTTCATAACGGAGATTCATTCACAAACAAATCGCTCCCTTCATTAGAATTAGAAGTGAAAGCAGGAGAGGGGGTGTGTTTTAGGACATAGATTACATCAAATTTAACAGGGACAGAGGATAATACATTTCCATGCACACAAACACATGCTCTTTGTCGGCAATGCCCATGCGATCACTTATCTATCGATGTAGAAAAGTGATGTAAAACTATAATTTTCGTTATTTAAAAAAATATTTGCATACTGACCACTAGGAACATTTCTGATCATAGATATATACGTGTATATATCTCTGGCTCTGGATGGCCAGTCCTCCACTGCACCTTGGTCCCACATTCATTTTAAAGGAGCGCTACCCTGTACTAAAATGGCCACTCTATTGATGTATTCCTTCCAATACATAACAATAGCGTAGGTGACATCTAATTTAAATACCTATGGTCCCTACCAACTATATTTTGTACACCTTAAAAAGCATGAAAATATCCAAAAACCACTAGAACAGTGTTATATATTCTTGCTGACTTATTCTTATGTTATACCAAATATTTCCAAAAAAGTTTGAATGCAGTAAAGTAAGCCATTTTAACTAGTGACATGAACCATGTCATTGTGTTGCCATACTAATGATGATCATTTTATTGACCTTATTCTGCAATGCAGAAGTGCGCTGGTTTTTGCGCTTGTTTTAGAATTTCTGATTCAGTTGCCTATGGGAGAAATGACTAGTAATAAAAAACCGCCAGAAAACGATAAAGGTCTGAACCTACAGTGGTCTCACGGTTAGTTTAGGTTATGATTATCATGCCATCAATTCAGTTCAATTCGATATCTCAGTGCATCACGGTGCATTGATGATGCTTTCCATACACAATTATATTTTTTTCATTACAACACAAGAATTTTTTTTTCATATTTATATATTACTTGTAATACAATTTTGTCCTTTAATACAAGCAGTCATATATACATGTACTGTACCTTTAATTTTACCTGCACAAAGAAAACACTTTTTTGAATGTTTTAAACAAAACTTAAGTACATGCACAGAAGACACTATGATCATTTATAGCAAATAAACTAGTGTAAATATAATCCCGCTCACTTTTTGAGCTCTCTTGAGTGAGTTCTTACACTCATATGATTTGTCATTGTCTTCACCCGCTCAACAAAAAGGGTTGCGATTGGCTCTAAAACTGTCAATGCTGTTCACTAATGAATGACGTGGGAATAACAGCCGCGGTAACAGTCTATAATGCGCGTTATTACAGGTAATCTGCCAGTCGAGAAAACTCGCACCTCAGACACGCTCCTGTCCGCATCCACAAGTATCGCTTTAACAGCCAAAAAGTTACCTCACGAACACACCAGCGGGTCTAATGTCCAAAGTGAGAGAAAGAAAGGGAGAGAGAGGCAGAGATGGAGTTTTACAGCTTTTATTTTCTTAGTTTTCTAGTAGTAAAATAGTGGCTCGTGGGACCACTGTACCTTCTTCAGTGTCAGTGAAAGACTGTCCAGCAAACTCACAAGCAGTGAATTGTGCACAATTATCTGTTTAAGTAGTTGGAGTGCTTCATTTACTCGCCCTTACCTCCTTCACCATAGTATTCTACCATGACAAAGCGCATAGGAGATAACTGACGTCAGTAAGTAATAACCGGTAATGATTTATTAATAACTGATATCGAATTGTCCGAGTCTGCATCGCGGTGCATCGAAAAAACAATTATTTTTGACACCCCTAGAAAACGGTCTAACTAAGTTTCTCTACAAACAAGTGTGTTCATGACTATACATAAAAAGTAGAATGATACAATAAGAAAACACCAGTTAGCAACACCAAGCAGCATAACGTCTAAAAATCAATAGCTGCGTTTCCACTGTCGCACCTAAAGCAAGCGAGCAAGGGTCAGTCGCATTTCCACAGTCACTTCTGGAGCCTGATCGGGCCAAAGCAGGGCTTTCTCAGGGCCAGCGGCTGGCCTTTTTCGGCCCACCGAATACTTTGGTACTTTGGGCCAAAGAGGGCCAGCTGGGGCTTCAGGGAGGAATGAAAGCAGAGGCGAAGTTTGCCTGGTAAAGATGTGTGCCACAACTACACTAGTTTTCCGTTTACGCACGTGTACATGCACAAAAAAATACATAAATAAAGGAAAGAAGAAAACATAGCAACTGGTCAGTTTAAGATATTCCATAAAACACCTTATAGGCTAGGGGTCTTTTGCTTAAGATTGCCCTTATGTTTCCCTTTTAAATTTAAGGCTGTTTCATAAAATAACAAAGTAGGTTTATTGTTTTATTCTACCTGGATCTGAACTGGGCGGGTTGCGTGACGTTTGATTTGGGGGGTGTCTTGGGGGCAGGTTTGCATGCTGTGCTGCGAGCTATTGGCCCGACAGTGAAAATGTAACATGATTTCGGCCTCACTGCTCAAGCTCCTGGGCTATTAGTCTGGCCCGGCCCAATAAAAACCCTGGCTCCCACTGTCTTGACAATGGAAATGAGGCTAATGGTAGTGAATGAGACTGGAGGTCTTGAGCCAAAAAGATTCCAATGCCTGCGTCCGCTCATACGTGAAGGTCAACAGAAAGCAGTGAAACACCAAAGATGCTTTAAAGTCATCATGAAATTACAATTTTGGAATGGAAGGCAAATTGGTTGGCGTTGCTAACAAAATGGAGAAAGATTTGAATGCCAGTTTGCTTTAACAGCTTTTAGCCTTACTCTGCTTCATACTACCATTATAATAAGTGTTGAATACTTTAGCTCATCCATCAACATGATTTTTGCTGGAGTCCTGTAGAATGCAATGAAGACCACAACTCCCATGAATCCACATTCACAGCATCATAAAACTATGTCTTTGTTTGCTGTGAATACGCTTTCTCCAGCTGCAAAAATTACTGTGCCTTTAAAAAAAATAACATATTATGTAAAAAAAATTAAATACAGAAAATCTCCCTTTGCGTTAAACTTTACAGATGTTGTTAATCCTCAAACAGCATAATTACACTCCAACTAAAAGTTTGAAACATGAAATCATATTCTAGGACCCCTTTAAACACTTCTCAAAAGACCCACTTATGGTCGTAAACTTCATAAAGATTCAGCAAAACTAGGGAATATGCCTCTTTTGTACCCAAACAGCTTGTTCACACACATTTGATTCTCAACACTCCGCCTCCTCACATCTATGTATAGACATGATTCAGACAGAGAAGCTCTCCACAGCACAGGTCACGCACATTAACACTAACTGCATTATATAAAGAGCATTATATAAATACAGCCCTAACAATCAAAAACACTACTGAAACACCCATCCACACGCCAAGCACAGTAGTACGCTGTGCTGGACGGGATGATGATGAGTGGCTTTTATGGAGCAGGTGCACATTCATACAGCAACCAATGAACTATCCTCTGAGTCTGAAACAAACCAGGAAAAAAGCAAAGAGAAGAGAAACTAAGGGGGAAAAAAACTGTTAAAACCTCACACTGAAGTTAAAACTTTGTTAATACTTTAGTATAGCGACTAATAATCATTATCAACTAGCGGGTGGCTTGTTACCTGCCTACTATTAAGATATTGGCTGTTTATTAGTACTTAAAAAGTACATATTCTGCATGATCTTATTCTACAGATCTAATCCTACCCAGCACTTAAACCCAACTTCTACCTAATTAACTATTAATAAGCAGCAAATTAGGAGGTCATTAAACTAAAAGTCTTAGTTAATAGTTTGTTAATAGCGAGAACTGTACTTTAAAATAAAGTGACCAAACTTTCTTGTCAAATCATGAATAGAAAAGTGACAAACTTAAAATGTAAATAGCAAAAGTGAAAAACAAATTGTTATTGATAAGCTGTACAAGTTTGTGTTTTTCAAGCTGTTGTTGGTTTTTTCACAGTAAATTATCATTTTGTACATTTGTTCAAATGTTGAAATGGTTGCATTTTAAATTCAATCGAAAAAAAAGAACAAAGGAAAGAAAAAGATGGTGAGTTGGAGGGATAAAAACTACTATAATGGGACTTTGTGGGGGGAAATGGAGTCATTGTACATGTTCCCCCTGTTAAACAGTTAAATTATGCCATTTTTAAATCCATTCACCTGATCTCCAGGTCTGTGGGAGCGTTTTTTAGCTTAGCTTATATTAGCATAAATCATTGAATTGGATTACAACATTAGCACCTTGATAAAAAAATATAAGTTTCGATACTTTTAAAAGGTGGAAAGTTCCTTTAAAGGGATCGTTGAAAAAAAAATGGACATGGTTTACTCACTTTCCATTTATTCCAGCCTTGCAATAGTTATTTTTCATCAGAAGGACTGGGATATTTACAGTTTTTCTCAGTGGCTTTGGTGCATTTCTCACAACACTATTTACATTTGCACAACAGTTCATGCATTTCTCAAAACAATTAGTCATTTGTGCTCCCACATAGTAGCAGTTTCTCATTCCTTCCAGCATATTGTAAATGCTTTTGGACATGCATCAATTGCTTTCATACAATGAATCTCTGCTGTTTATAACATTATCATTTGCTTATGTCATGTCAGTCAAAATTATCTAAACTTGTGGATGCTGAATAGTCATTCCATATAAAACTAATAGTCCTCATTTTATTACTTGAGTCATTACATACAAAAATGTTGAACTAGTTGTCAAAATCTGTCAAGCAAATTTTATTTAAAAACTTTTTTTTTATGAAAATGTCTTCTAAATTGAACAATTTCATGAATGATTTACAGACCTGTGTAAGTTGTAGGTTCAGTTTCAATATGTACTGCAGTATTGTTTACAGTTGTGCACAGCTCTACCCAAAGGAAGTTTGTTTGTTGTAAAAAAGGGTGTATTTATTGTTTTGCACAATGCTGTGAATAAATTTGAATTGAAAAGAGTATATGCAGTAAAAATGTGAAACATACATATTCAGTGTCTTGTACTCCGATATCTTACTAAATGCAGTGATGTCTAACTTTACTGTAGTTTTCAAATGGCTGTGCAAATAGTATATAGTGCAGTCTTGAGCATTTTCAGGACATGTCACCAAAATCTGACTTTTTTTGCATTGGTCCTAAT
>CAIGQZ010016425.1:3786829-3832574 GCA_903798205.1 Danio tinwini
TGCAAGACTGTAGTAGGCCAGCTGTCTGGAGAGAAAGAGAGCGACCAGGGACACGGCGATGAAATAATGTAAATCCCATTTATTACCAAAGAAAATGCAGTTTTGAAATATTTCAAACAACTGTCCGTAATTCACAAACAACTTTGTGTCGCTTTCCTTGCAGAATATTTTTTTTAAAGACTTGTGGCAGATGCCGTCTTGTTGCCAAGTAACCACAATACGAGCAACGGTTGATAACGACTAATCTTCGCCACAAACAAAACCTGTGATTTTTCACAAACCCGTTCTAAAACAGCGACCAAACGGGTTATATTTTGTCTTCAACTGGTTGCATGCACTTTCGCTATAAGCTGTAAAAGTGCCTCTCTCTCTTACCTGAGCGTGAGAGCCGTGGTGGTCGAACATGTCCATTTGGATTTCCTGGGTTGAGGTGGAAGGCGTCCTGGACATATTACCCTCCTGTACCATTGATTTAAACTTTAACTTCGGTTTTACTGTTTCATTTGGTGCCTGCTTTTAATTCGTTATGCACTGTGAAATAATTCAACGTAAAATAAAAGAGATAAAGGTGCTTTTCCTCCTTGTTATGGCTCGCAGATGGCTTGTCACCGCGCTGTTGCGCCCCCAGCCCTGCTAAAACCCTCTCCCTTTGCAAATACAACGAGCTCAGTCTCCAGCTGTTCAGCGAGACCAAGTCCCACCCTCCATCCCTCATCAATCAATCAGAAGCACGTGGGGGCGGGGATTTGTTGTGTTCCTCGCACTCATTGGTTGATCGATCAATATTACTATGAGATGGACGACGGCTGCTCTACTCCCCATTCTATCATATCGCTCCATATAAAAGCGAAACGACCACACCCTTTGATTCTGCTTTATTACAGACAACCACAATACGCCTTTGTAATATTTCGTAGGAAGAGTTTTTATTTTCATATGAGGTGTTCATCTACAAAACAGATTATTCGTTTTTTAATAATGTACATACATTGAACACTTCAATGCACAATAAACAAGACATACTTAATGAAAATAAACTAATTTTGTAGTTATCTGTGTTTGAAGATGATCTCTTCGTATATTTACTGTATTATTTTGGTTATGCGAGAAATATGAGACCAATATAAGAAATCAGAAATAGGTTTTACATGATAAGTAACTGAAAAAGCAGCCCTGTTCTCTTAAATGTCTTACATGATTTGCCATTAGTTTCCAGCTATGTCCTTTTATTCAACCTTCAGGAAAAAAAAGCAAAGACGAGCCTGGAAATAATCAAATAACCAACAATAATTGAATTAATAATCAAATAATCACTGATGCTGACGCTAGACCAGTGTATTTCTATTTTTATTGTTACTATTAGATTACTGATGTTGTGGTTTTTATGTAAACAGATCAAATTTAGAACACATCGCAATGTATTTGAGGAGAGCATTTACATGTCTTTTCTTTCTATTAAGTTATTATATTTCACCCATGTTTGTTACAGTGCTTACTGTGTTTCTTCATTTAAACATTTACTTAATTAATAGTTTTAGCTGTTAAATGATTTCATTTAATCAATTAACATTTTATTTAACATATTTTTATTCATTTATTTGTTGATGAATTTTATTATTATTATACTTAAATCATACCTTATTTTATTTTACCTATTTTCTATACATTTTTAATGTCTCCCAGCATTTCAGACCACATATCTCTTCCTTGTGGTCCCTTGGAGGTCCATGGACACCAGTTTAAATTACTGTATTTATTTTATTTTTTTACTATTACATTATTGTTGTGTTATGTAAACATATAATATTCATAATAGATATTATTAATGAGAGCATTTACATCTATTTACTTTGTTATATTATTATATTCCACCGTGTTTGTTACAGTGCTGTATTCATTCACACATTTTCTTTACATTTTAGCTGTTGTTTAATTTAATTTGAGCAATTTAATCAAATTCATATTTTATTTTATCTATTTAAATAAATTTATTTGTTCAATAAATTTAAAAATGATTAGTTTATTAATATTATTATTATACCTAAATCATATCTTATATATTTAAATTATTTTTCTCTTAGTTTTTAATATCTTTTAGCAATTCAGACCACCTATCTCTCCTTTGTAGCCCCTTAGGGGTCCATGGACACCAGTTTAAACTAGTATATTTCTTTTTTTATATTTACTATTACATTATTGTTGTTGTGTTATGTAATTATATTAAATTTAGAATACATTTTTATGTATTTTATGAGAGCATTCAAATTTATTTACTTTCTATTAAGTTACATTATTATATTTTCCGGTTTGTTAAAGTGCTGTATTTATTCGTTTTAACATTTTCCTAATTAATCATTTTAGCTATTTATTAATTTTTAAACTAATTCATATTTTATTTAATATATCTGTAATTTATTTGTTGATGATTTTAAAAATTATTCGTTCATTATTATTATTATACTTAAATCATACCTTATTTTATTTTAATAATTTTTCAATACATTTTTAATGTCTCCCAGCATTTCAGACCATCTATCACTCCCTTGTGGCCCCTTGGGGTTCAGAGACACCAGTACTGATATAACAAAGTAAAAGAAGTAAACAATTATTTACATAGCACCATTCACAGACAAGAAGTCGCAAAGTGCTTTACAGTAAAATAAAATCTTTATATTAAACCGGTTAAAACTGTAGCACTAAAATTATACTTTGAATTTATTACTATTTTGTCTATTATATCACTATTATAGTACTGCCTAATTCTCAAGTTCTCCTCTTTCAACAGGTAAAACATTGCCCCTGTGTGGCCTTTTACAGCAATCCACAGCTTGCCTACAAAAACCGCCGCCTACAACTCCCAGCGGTACTGGTGGAACGTACCATTATTCTCTATCAAAACGGATATATCTTATCTTTAAATATTAATATTAATGCTCGTATGTAATATAAATGTAACAGAACTCTTTAAAGTTATAAACATACACTAAACACGTATACGTAGTACCTTTAAAGTGGTTTATTATATCCATGTTGTCTATGTGATAGTCCCCCCACCCCTTATGAATACGGCGGCACAGTCCTGAAATCTTCCTCATTGACAGCGGCTGCTGCTTTCCGCTGACCACCAGCCATGAGGTGCGTTTTTTTACGCGAGTTAAACTCTATTTATCCTATTAATTTAACTTGAGGAGTTGTTATAAACATATTATCTAGGCGTTTATGTGGTCGACGCTCCTTTCGCTCTATAAAACAGACGATTCAACGCCTGAAGAGCGTTTGTAATGTAGCGCTGCTGCATGAGTATCGTCGCCATGTTGTGGCAAAAGCAAACGTGTCGTTTCAACGCTAAAACTGTATTACGATGTGCTCAATAAAAATATTTATGGTAATCCGCTCGAAGTTTACCATTGTATCATACTTATGTTTTATTTATGTTTGTCTAAATCCATTAACAAAGGTTACGTGGTGTATTCGGCCTGCGCAGCCCGGCTAACAAAACGTGCTCAACATGTCTAGACATGCCCTTTAACTAGAATAGATTTATTTCGACGTTTTGCTTATTTATAAAGCAAGTCAATCTAGAAATAAACTACTATATGGAACATTTTTTGTATATTTTGCTAGGTTTGAGCAAAATGGCAGGCCTATATTATATCATAGATGAGTTATTCTGCGCCTGCGCACAGTTTATTGTGCACGTTATCAGGTTTATAGAGAATGTAGCGACGCCTTATTTGGGGAAAATATTGTTTTAAAGTCTTTGAATAAATACTCAAATAGGTTAACTTGGCTTTAAAAGTTGTACATTTTACATTTGTGTATATTAAATCTAGATAGACTTACTCAAGATGCTATAATGTATTTTTTATTTTGAGAAATTGAACAGTTTATGCTTAAAACAAGAGCTAATATCTGTCAATGTGGAGTACAGTTTTTGTTTGAAGTAGATCTATTGGCAGATGTTTGGTCTTGTTAATCCACTTCATTTTAATCGACTGCACAGGAAATGAAAATGTCTCTGAATTTTAAAGTTGGATTTTTAAGAGTTTTCAATTTTATTTTGAAAGTGTTTCCTTAGACCTGAAGTATTTTCGTAATGTAATTGACCTTACCAGTATAAGATTCTGACGGTATGATAACCTTGGGTAAAAATATCACGGTTTCACGGTATTATGATTACTGCTCTAAAACAAGTTGTTTTTAAAATGTCTTGGTAAAAAAAAAAATTCCCTTTTGAACACAATATTTTTTTGAGAAACATTTAAAATATTTTGGAAGAGTAAACATGTCAGGCTAAATGAATTATTGATTTCTGCTGTCTTCATTTGATTCAAAAACAGTTATTTTTTTTTACTATTTAAAACAACATCTTTAGATATGTTTTCTGCTGAAGATACATACTGCTGTCTGAAAAAACTAAAAAACGTAAATAAAAAAAATTGTACACATACCTCAGGAACGTTATTGCAGAACATTTTGGCGGTTTTAACCTGGACTTTTTCCAAACCGTGGTATACCTTGAAAACGGTTATCGTCCCATGCCTATTACCTGGTCTTAATTTAGTCTTTTTATAAAAACTGCACCAGCTCTGCGTTTTGTACAGAGATTAAGATATTGATCTAAAATGGTCCTTTTTTTTGTTCCAGTATGCTCAGACTTCAGAAGAGGCTGGCCTCCAGCGTCCTTCGCTGTGGCAAGAAGAAAGTGTGGCTGGACCCAAACGAAACCAATGAAATTGCCAACGCAAACTCCCGTATGCAATTTGGATTTCTTATAGATTTTTCATTGTTGCATTTTTTTGGCAAAAAAGTTTAATACTGTGTTTTTGTTATTTAGGCCAACAGATTCGTAAGTTGGTGAAGGATGGTTTGATCATCAAGAAGCCCGTCACGGTTCACTCTCGTGCTCGATGCCGCAAGAATACTCTGGCACGAAGGAAGGGCCGTCACATGGGTGTTGGTATGGATACACTTACTGAAATTTGCTTGTAAATAGTTATATTCTGTGCATACATTTTTGTATGTTTCAGTTTATGCATCAGAATATGCTTTAAATACAATCATATTGATTAAACTTTTACAGAATGTGTTGTAAATTTTTCTTTGTGCTTGTTGACAGGTAAGAGAAAGGGTACCGCAAATGCACGTATGCCCGAGAAGTTGTGCTGGATGAGACGCATGCGTATTCTGCGTCGACTTTTGAGACGTTACAGAGAGGCCAAGAAGATCGACAGGCACATGTGAGCCCATGTTTAATACTCCTTTTAATTGCACACATTGTAGCCTAAATGTTTGCACTTTCTGCAATATAATTTCATGAAAAAGGTTTAAACTAAATTGCGGGATTCCATTTCTTTTAATAAATGGTCATGTAACATAAACAATCATACAGTTTTAACGTGAGGATCTACAAATAAAAATGTCTTTCCTCCCCAGGTACCACAGCCTGTATCTGAGGGCAAAGGGTAACGTGTTCAAGAACAAGCGTATCCTGATGGAGCACATACACAAGCTCAAAGCAGACAAGGCCCGCAAGAAGCTCTTGGCGTAAGTGTCTAAACTACATTACCCAATGTGCTCCGCCACATTTATACTGCTCATGTTTTTCAAAATCAAAGGAAGCTAGTGGAATATTCCTTGTCAATTCATCTGTAATATGTCGATAATCATGATAAAACATGGTCTTACTGTGCTGTGGGGAGCAGTGCTAATCTGTGCATGTTTCTTTCTGCAGTGATCAGGCTGAAGCTCGTCGTACAAAGACCCGTGAGGCCCGCAAGCGTCGCGAGGAGAGACAGCAGGCTAAGAAAGAGGAGATCATTAAAACTCTTTCCAAAGAGGATGAGACCAAGAAATAAGTTTGTCTTAAGGCTGTCCCCTATGTGTTGTTTAACTCACTTAAGTGATGAAAATAAACACTGTTTGTTACAGCTCTTTGATCTCTGAAGTGTGTTTGTATGACTCTATATGGCATTTTAAAAGTTCAACTACCCCCCCCCCCCCCAACACTGCATACAGTATAGAAATGAAATGTGTTGCGCATAATATTGGCTATGTAAGTGTATAATGTAAATGCAGCTTGCACTTGTGCGCAGATAAAAAAGAATCATTTGTAAATTAACTACTAATAGTGATAAAGCCATAGATGCCTTGTGTTAATGAGCAGCTCTGTTTAAAATGAGTACAAATCATTATTACTTCATGTTTGGAGAACATTCTGTGCTTTTTGGATAAGAACTAGTCTGTGTAGTGTGCATGTACTGAATGTTGTTTGCACACTATTAAACAGGCCATCTTTTGGGAAAGCTGTGTACATGTCTAACTTCAGAACTTGAAGGACTGTAAAGAGGTTACAAATGATTAAAATCCCATAAAAGACTACGTTTCTTATGGCGCTGCTGTTTCAGAGTAAAAATGACCAGCAGTTTGAAGTTGTGAATGCCAACAAGGGCATTAGCCATTTAAGAGAAAGTAAGCTCCATTGATAATATTAAGAGGTTGTGATGTGTACAATTAAAGCATTTGTCAATGTAGGGATTGAAGTGCATATAAGTCTTGTTTCCAGTGCAGATCAACATTGGAGAGCTATCTTTTATTTTGAGGTCGATGCCCTAAAGACAGGGATGCTCAACCCTGTGCATGGAGCTCTACCTTCCAGCAGAGTTCAGCTCCAACCCTCTTCAAACACACAAACTAATGAATTAGGACCTGAATAGCACTTGATAATTGCAGGCAGGTGTGTTTGATATGGATTGCAACTGAAATCTGCAGGATGGTAGATCTCCAGGAACAGGGTTGAGCATCCCTGCCTTAAGAGCTCTTTTGAAGAAAATAAAAAGAAAACACTTTTAACATGCTGTTAATTCCTTGATTATCTAAAAAACCCTTTAACTAGTAGCCTTACAGTCAGCTTTTCACTAACTAATGGAGAGACGTAAAGTGACCAACAGCAGGTTGTCCAGTTGGACACAGAAAATGAAAATAATTCAAATACTGAACTTCACTTTTTTAACATATTAATCCAAGTTAATATGATCAACTAAATCTGCTATTGCTCATTGTTTTGTTAACGTTTGTCTTCCTCAGCGAAGTTTGATAATTAAAATGTTGAAACTGGATATGCCTAAATAAGTCAGCATGAGAGTTTTTAATGTTTGTCTCCATCTTGTGGATGTTTTTTATTGTTACACTGACAGTGTGCTTCCTTCATAAAAATATGAATTCAAATGGACTGAATGCTGGGAAATACAACAGCAAAGTGCCGGGTGCATACGGATAGAAAAGAGGGCCTCGTGCAAGTGCTATGTCAAGCCCAACACAAGCTAATATGATTATGTTCTTGGTTAAAACAAGAGCATCACTATCAATTTGAGTTTGCTGGAAGGTGATGTCGAAGTCATAAGCATCGCAACACAAGTTCAAAAAGTCATAGATACCAGTGGAATAAGAGACTTTAACCCTCTCGTTGTAAATGTGTTTCATTTGTTCTCCATTTCAGCACGAGGCAGTACTCTACTGTTCTTTAATCTCCATTGAAGTCCCAGAAAATAACGCTGCATTCATTTTCATGAGAAATCAGTGGCCATATCAAATGATTCTTCATCTCCACCTCCGGTGGGCAGAGAGGGAACTGGTCATCCTCTGAACCAGATCATTTGGGGTATAGATTACTTTCAATAAAGCAGGGAATATACAGGGGATCTGGACACATCCTCACATAGCTGTTCCAAAGTTCCAATCACCTGAAAAAAAAAGCTATCGTAGCAAAAACTGATTAAGCATTTTGAAACTTCATTTCTAACTGAATGTCTGGTTGATCTAACCTAGAAGGAGCAATCTTTTGCTTGATTCAGTCTACATGTGTACCAGCCATGCCTAATGTACAGCCGTTAACTTCATCCTGTGATTTTTAGGACCATTATTATTACAACATTTTGAAAAATGTAAACTTCTGAGGCAAAAAACAAAAATGAATATCTTTTTTTGTGCTGATCTCACTGAGTAGACCTTATAATCTCCTCTTCCAGTGCTTCTCAATCTTTCAGTTCAGTATGCTGGAGAACTATCTATGCACATCATTTTTAAAGGAAGAGCTTTGGAGACCAGTTAATATGTAACAGCACTGAGTGCGTGTTTTTCTGGAGCATACCACAACAAATAAATTATATTGTAAATTAGAACCCCCCCTTTATGCTTCTCAAATGCAAAACCTCATAATTAAATAAAGCTTTAAATGAACAATGCAACAAAACCTTCACTAAATCATTAAAGAATATTCAGAAAGGTGACAGACCCAGAAATGATTCATATGATTGGAGATTATATCAAAAAGTTCCATTGAAGTCCCAGATAATAAAGCTGCGTTCGATTTCATAAGACATCAGGCCATATCAATTGATTCTTCATTTCCAAATCCTCTGTACAACCAGTACCATTTACATATGAATATTAAAAAAATAATAAAGCAGTCCCTCCAGGATTTGACAATACATTTTTTAGCCTTATTCAAATAGAGGTGTAAAATCATTGTTGAAAAATCTAATCTTCAATAAAACAATAATGTTAAAATTGATACACAACCAGTCAGCATCTGGCCTTCTGCATTGCATTGTTTTCCCCATCACAGTTAAAAAGCTTTCATCATAAAACAAAGTACCTAAATGCCATCTTAGATTACTTATGCTGTGTACACTAAAACAGTGTTTCTCAACTATGTTCCTGGTGGACCACCAGCACTGCATGTTTTGGATGTCTCCTTTGTCTGTCACACCCATTACAAGTCTTTCAGTCTCTGCTAATGAGCTGATGATCTGAATCAGGTGCTTTGGTTAAGGAGACATGGAAAATCAGCAGCGCAGGTGGTTCTCCAGGAACATGGTTGAGAAACACTGCACTAAAATATTTTAAAAATCTTTTACAGAACAAAAAGATGAGGACATAAATAAAAAAAAATCTAGATTTCACGATTTTGCTTCAGCACTTAATGATTTTGCCAGGTATGATGCGATCCTGGATTAACTGTGTTGATACTGGAACATCAATTTTGTTCTAAAATGTAATCCATACCTAATCCCCTAAACCCAATCACAAATATAAATTATTTCGATAACAATCATGTAGAAGTGCATAAACCTAACCGCAAGTCTAAACTTAACATAAACGGTAAACATAATTGGCTAATTGAAATGTTGTTCCAGAATCAACGAAGATGTTAACTCAGGAACATGTCCTACTTTGTGAAATCAGGTTGGAGTTTGCTTCGATAGTGTGTGTGGTGTGCCATGACAACACACACACTAACAGATTTTTTTTCCAGTCCTGAATGTGAACACAGAAAATCTCACAAAATCCCTTGGGACTTGAGAATAAACATTAGAGCTGTTACCACAAAACAGATTAACATTTGTGGGCATGTAAAATAAAAGTGCACCAAATTTAATGTTTTTAAAATTTATTTTGGACCAGGATAAAATGTTTAAGGGTGCGTGTGCACCTAAACCACGTGTCCACCTTTTTTCCCCAAACTAAGCTTTTTTTTCTTGTTGTATTCAATGGAAGTGCTACATTTTTATCACCATCAGCAAAGCGAGTTTGTCGGCATTTGCTTTATTTCACATTTAATTCTATAAATCAAAGAAGCGCAAAATGTTGAAGAGACTGATTAAGCAACAGAATGAAATGAACAATATTTGTCCTGGGATATTTGACAAGCTGCAACATTTCTTGATTGCAGTTGGTCTCCCTGAGTAAAGTAAACTAAAGCGGTATATTCTGGACTTTAGTAGGAGATGCAGATATTGATCTCTCACTGGCTAAAATGACCCAGTTGACAGTTTGTGGTGCAAATGGTTCTAAGTATTATAAATGATTGTACATAGTTGATTCATAATGCCTCAACAACAAATAACTTCATATGTTAAAGGGCACCTTTGATGAAAATCATCTTTTGAAAGCTGTTTGGACAAAACTGTGTGTAGGTATAGTGTGTTCACAGTCATATTGGGGTGATTATAAGACAATAAAGGCTCGTACACACCGGGATGCTTTTCGTTTGCGTTTATCGTCAGCGTTTTCCAAGACGTTTTTCCGGATTCAAACCCAAGCGATTTTCACAGGCGTCAAGCAGAAGAGTATGCAAAGTCACTCCTTGACGTTAGATGGCACTACACAACTTTAAGCTCCTGACAACCGCTTGTAACACAGAGAAAGAAGACAAAGTTGACACGCTTGCTGTTATGGATGGTTCAAGTAGCACCTCCAGCTCAAGCGATGAAGAAATGATTATTGTTCACCAGTGCAATAAGCAGCTCCACGTTCATCACGCCTCTGGGCATCTTCTTCAATGTGCGCTCGCATTGACAGTGTTGCGCTTGAGCGCCTCCAAGTGCTGTTTACTGTAACTTCAGCAGCTCCGTGCACGTGAACAAAAGTGCCAATCTGATTGGTGAAGAAGGTTTTGACGCGGCGCATCAAAACAAAAAAACGAGCATGAGGCGTTTCTTTTTTAAATTACGCTTTTGCGCCTGGCGTTTTGCATGTTGGT
Source organism: Danio tinwini (assembly GCA_903798205.1). Classification (NCBI taxonomy): domain Eukaryota; kingdom Metazoa; phylum Chordata; class Actinopteri; order Cypriniformes; family Danionidae; genus Danio; species Danio tinwini. The sequence goes on from CAIGQZ010016425.1 coordinate 3,797,373, forward strand.
GTGCACGATCACATTGACGCCCTTTATTTAGTCACAAGGCGTTAAACATCAACGGAAAACGCGAACAAAAAACGTCTCGGTGTGCACGGTCCTTAAGTTAAAATAATGTCCTGATGTTAATATAGGATCAAACCCCTCCTATTTTGAGGCCCACCGCCACATGACGTAGGAGTGTGGGTTCCCTGTCCACTGAATTGATTGACAGCCACGTATTAACATATCTCTGTAGTAACGCATACAATCATATCAAAAAGACAGGACGTGCGCAAAGCAACTGCGATTAAAAGATCTGTTCAGCTCTCTGTGATTATCAGTCATCATCAAATGTAATTAAGATTAAGTCAACTTTAAAACAATATTGCATGTAACACATCATTGCAGAAAGGCTTGAATTAACTCCACAACAAATATATCAAATAGCCGTTGGGAAAAATCTTACTGTAGTAAGGGAGATTTGCTTCATTCTTGTCTGTCTCTGTGCTGTTTATCTACATGAAGGCTAGGGATTTCATACAATGAATCTCTGCTGTTTCTAACATTATCATTTGCTTATGTCATGTCAGTCAAAATTATCTAAACTTGTGGATGCTGAATAGTCATTCCATATAAAACTAATAGTCCTCATTTTATTACTTGAGTCATTACATACAAAAATGTTGAACTAGTTGTCAAAATCTGTCAAGCAAATTTTATAAAAAACTTAAAAAAAAAAATTCTGAAAATGTCTTCTAAATTAACCAATTTCATGAATGATTTACAGACCTGTGTATGTTGTAGGTTCAGTTTCAATATGTACTGCAGTATTGTTTACAGTTGTGCACAGCTCTACCCAAGGGGAGTTTATGTTTGTTGTAAATAAGGGTGTATTTATTCTTTTGCACAATGCTGTGAACAAATTAGAATTGTAAAGAGCATCTGCAGTAAAAAAAGTGAAAGATACATATTCAGTGTCTTGTACTCAGATACCTCACTAAATGCAGTGATGTCTAACTTTACTGTAGTTTTCAAATGGCTGTGCAAATAGTATATAGTGCTGTCTTGAGCATTTTCAGGAAGTGTCACCAAAATCAGACTTTTTTGGATTGGAAAAATTGTACAGTAAAGTGTCATAATGAAAACAAGACAAAGCCATTTGACTATCTTGTTCATAAACAATTGTGTCAAGACTTTTCATCTTAATGACACTGACTCTTCATTGACATGAATACTTGCTTTTGAGGAATGAGCTATTTATTTTGAGCAAGTGACACGCTTTTGCAGGTTATCCACTAGGTTTTGCAGTTTGTACTAATTGTTTTGAGAAATGCATTGCAAATGTAAATGCAAATAGTGTTGTGATAAATGCACCAAAGCCACTGAGAAAAACTGTAATATAAGATCTAATGTTCTAAGAGGAATGTAGTCAGTTTTTGTGCTCATCTCCCTCTTGTTTATCGCTACAAACACCTCGGTAAGGTAGAGAATGCACTTGATAACATGATTCAACTGAAATAAGCTAAAATGTTTGCCTAAAATCCTGAAGGTTTTACAGCTCGAAAAAAACTGTTTTTATCAAGAATTAAAGAAAGTGCTTTTATAAAATCATGAATTCACTTTTTTGTTTTTTTATTCTCACATGTAGGAGCCTCATTATAACATGTTTTATACATTTAAAGAAAACAATGTCAACATTGTCACGAATCCTGCTAACTAAACAGAAATATTTCTAAAAATTCTTGTGAAGCAAGAATGTAAATTCCCCTTAATTTAACAGCTCATAAACTTTAGTAGAATGGCAGAATATGACAGTTCAGTTAATTTGATGGAAGATCTCAATTTAAAGGCAATGCAAGGACATAAGAAAGCAAGGACAATGCAAGCACAAGAGATAATACGATGCACAGAAGATGCTCACAAATATAAACCATTGCATTAGGATTATTAAATACAGTAATGTACACTAAGATGTACATTAAATACATTTTTTATATTGCAAATGTTTGATTCTACTTGAACAACTACAACACTTCAAACATCATTATTGTCTGCAGGCTTGTTGCTTTTCAGTTCTCCAAATCATTTTTAGATTGCCCGTCACCTTGTGCTTCCTCTATTACTGTAGACACACAAAGGCACAGATGTTGATGCTATGAAAACAACCGTGATTCACAAACCACACTAAACATCTGGCTTACCTTCATCCATGTTCAGAGGGAGGGTCATATTTGTCTGACCAAGTGGATTTCTGCTGACGCACACTGGAGAACTGATGCTGGTAAGGTCCACCACAGTCATGGTGAAGGTGCTTCTCACAGTGATGTGGCCATCTGATGTTACAACGGCGTTAAAATCAATGTTGTTCTGCAGAGGCCACTGAACATCAGGCAAAGGCACACCCTGACTGACACACACACAGGTGAGCAGATCCTGTTTTAGAGAGCATGTGGAGCCGTTCAGTATCTGAGGATGAGCTGAAACACATACAAACATTACCCCTAATCACAGGCTTTTAAGTGTAAATTTGCATGTGAAAAATAATGGTGCTTACAGTGAACCGTCAAAGTCATGGTAGCACTGGCGCTCAGATTTTTCCCAAACGTAGCTTCACATGTGATCTCGGCTTGGTGATCCTCTGGGACAGGTGTATAAAAGAGCTGCTCGCTGTACATCAAATACGTTTCCATTACCCTGGGAAATCTCAGACGACGGAGCTGCTTTGAGTTGAGCCCCCTCCAGGTTACTATTGGATCACTGTTGAGGCAGAGGTCTGGAAGACTGCAGATTATTATTGTATGCTTTCCAGCTTCAAGGACTTCAGTGTCTAGACTGATGTTCAGTTTTGCTGGGAAAAAAATAAGTCAAGCAGAATCTTATTTATCAGAATGTAGGCATTCATTGTTAAAGGGAGAGGTCACACTAAACTGAAAATTCTGTCATCATTTATTTACCTTTATCTTCTTCTGTTGAACATAAAAGATGATATTTTGAGGAAAACTGGTAGCCACTGACTTTCTTAATACTTGTTTATTCCTACTACAGTTTTCAGCTGTCCTTAAAATATCTTCTTTTGAGTTTAACAGAAGAGACGGAGTAAAAATGTATTGGGTGAATTACGCCTTTAAAGAGTTCAAATAGGCATTCTTTTCTATCCAAATAGACTACCAACACAATGCTACAGAAAGCAAATAAATTGTTTGAAAATGTATAAAAATGTAATCACATAAATAATCCAGTAATACACAACAATCGTTTAAAGCCTTGCCTGGAAAGTACTGTGTGGTTTTCTTGGCTGTTTCAATAAATATGAACATAAAACACTCCAAAAGCAAAACTAAACTCACTTTTAATTTAGCATTTTATAGAGATGTAATGCTTCACTCAACTCACGTTTCAATACAATTCATGATAATGATTTCACGGTACAATTTTTTCACACAATGAGTAATGAAGAAAATGAAGTGCCCTTTCATTATTTTTATAAAACGTAGCACATTTCTTAGTAAAATAAAACTATAATTTGTCAAATATATTATAATATAATATAATATATTGTAATATAATGTAATTAAATATAATTAAATGTAATGTAATATAATATAATGTAATGTAGTTTAATATAATATAGTTTAATATAATGTAATGTAATATAATAGAATATAATTTAATATAATCAAATGTAACGTAATATAATAAATATAATATAATGTAATGTATTATAATTTAATATAATATAATCAAATATAATATAATATAATATAATATAATATAATATAATATAATATAATTCATTCATTAATTTTCTTTTCGGCTTAATCCCTTTATTAATCTAGGGTCGCCACAGCGGAATGAACAGCCAACTTATCCAGCATGATTTTACACAGCGGATGCCCTTCTAGCCGCAACCCATCTCTGGGAAGCATTTAGTACTTGTAATATTTACATGATATTGATGTCATCAACTTATGGCTCGTTTCCACTGACTGGTACGGTACGGGTCGGTACGCTTTTATGGCCGTTTCCACTGTCAAAAGGCGTACTGAACCGAACCGTACCGTGCCACTTTTTTGGCACCCTTTCGAAAGGGCACCAAATACGAGAAAGGGTACCAAAAGGGTCACAAAGGCGGAGCTAGACACGCAGCTGAACGCTATTGGTTTACAGAGTAACGTCACGAGCTCATGCAACAAGCCAGAATGAAAACAAAGGAGCCGCCATGTTTTCATACGCAGCCGAGAGATTATATATCCATATTATAACATATAATAACGAGCCCTGTTCAATCTCGGCTCAAAAGAACATTGTCGTCGTCTTAATGAACAGCCACAAAGCCAAAAAGAAGAGCTAATTTTACCCTGTGCCCCGTAGTTTTTTACGAGCCAGAAACTGACAAACGTGAGAGTGACGCGACAAAAAAACATAAGGAGAAGCCGGAAAAAAGGAGCACTTTATTTTTTTAGCAAACGTGAACAAACTGCCATGTTATTATTATCTAACATGGCAGTTAATAATATTAACTATTATTATCACCTTCTGGACTATTATGAACTCGGAATGGAATTAATTATGGAATACATTCTAACAAGAGGCTACACGTGCTGCTGAAGATTAAAGACACATTTAATCATGAGAGGTCTGCACTGACTGGTCTCTATTTCCTGTTGTTTTGAACCTAAATAAGGACTAAATGTATGCTGTGTGTAGTTTTTCTGTAAGTGGTAACATATCGGGGACTGTAAGGGTCTGTATGTGTTTATATATGTTGCATTTATTTATTTATTTTATATAATTGCAGACGTTACAGTAGGCTATAGTTGATCTGCAGTTATAATCAACTTATGTTCATAGAAAAGTTAGTAATAAACATTTATACAGAAGTATTTATGTGTGTAAAGCATCTGTTTTGTGAGAAGTGCTTCTCATATGATATGTGAGCGACTCGTACAGCTTTACTTTAGACATTTTCTTGAGCGAAAATGACGTTGACTGCAACTTTCTGTCGGAGACCACGCCCACCAAAAGAGTACCATTGGTACCCTTTTAGCAGTGGAAACGCAAGCCTGATAAAGGTGACCCGTACCGACCCGTACCGTACCAGTCAGTGGAAACGAGCCATTAATAATTTGATTGAAAAGTTGAAGTGCACAGAGGTGCAGATTGCTCTACAGATGAAAACATGCAGAAGAGCATCCATGCACACATCTGTGGAGTGATCTACCCTTCAGTGCACTATAATATCCAATGGTTTTTACCAAGTGGCAACATCCCACTCTCTCTTGGGAATTCGGAAGTAACTGAAATTGCAATTCATTGACTGGCCTTTGGGGGCTGGCTCCAAAAACTCCAGATAACAGTAAAAGTGGCCAATTTTACAGCTAATAAAAAAACATGATTACAGCCTGGTACAAAAGATGGTGTATATGGTTAATATTACCGCTCATGAAAACTGTGAGGGGGTAGAATTTTTTTATAATCATTCGTTTACTTTATATGAAGTCTGCATAATTAAGAGCGTGGTTACTTGATTGACAGCTAGGTCTCACTGCTCACCATCTCGTCACCTCAGCTGATTCTGGTTGATTAGCCTCTAAACTCGGCATATATACTGTATTTTTGTTTTGTGTGGCTTTAAACAGTCAATTGATTTTTAGGAGTATTTCCTGCAATTATCAGATAATATGGCATGCTGTGCACTTAAGTGTGCTCACAAACCATTTTCAAGTCACCCCCTATTTTTCCGGTGAGTGAAATTTTTATATACTTTTATCTATGAATGTTTTTTTTTATTTAAGATCATTTATTTATCACATATAATTTCATTTAAAACTTGAATGCACTCCAGAATCTGACAGACTGATTAGCTGTAGGCTCTAGAACAGTCATACAGTGTTAAGCCTGGATTTGTACGCTCTTTGCCCAAAACAAACAAACTGTTGGTCACGCCCACGTGTAGCTTCATTTGCACTCTTCAGAAACTTATGGGTGATGTCATGAATACTACATCCATATTTTTTTTACAGTCTATGTTTTTTACAAGCAAGTTAAATTGTATTAAATGTATGACAGTAAACAAAGAGCATGAAGTCAGTCATCATGCTGCCTGTGTGACCACGCGCGATAGACATTTATATGAAGGAGGATGGTGCTTATTCAATATCAACATCTTTCTTAGGATTTTCTTGGAGTACTATTTCACTCGGGGGAATGTTGGGATACCCAAGGGCATCCCAAAATGACCTCAATGCACCAGAAAGGAAACTGGTTCAGAGTGAAGTCACCCAATATAGAGCATAATGGTAAGAAAGAAGAGTTGATTTGCCCTTAACCCTGCAGTTTTGCCTGGATTGTGAGCACAGAGACTCTATTTGAGTTTAATGAACATGTACATTTGAAGGCAGCATGAAACCGAAGTTAACAAATTTTTATCTTTATTTTGAAGTCTCGAACAAGTAAAAATTTTGGGTTGGCCTTGATTTTGTTTGGAATTGATTGTAATGTTTTCTATTGCTATTGCTGCAATTTCATTTTAAAGCTTTGAGTGATTTGAGCTAGGGCAGCACGGTGGCTCAGTGGTTAGCACTGTCACTAAGAAGGTTGCTGGTTCAATTGCCAGCCGGGTCAGTTGGCATTTCTTTGTAGAGTTTGCACGTTCACCCTGTGTTTGCGTGAGTTTTCTTCGGGTGCTCCGGTTTCCCCCACAGGGATGAACTAAATTGGTTGTAGTGTATGTGTGTGTGAATGTGAAAGTGTATGGGTGTTTTCCATAACTGGGTTACGGCTGAAAGGGCATCTGCAGTGTAAAACATATGCTGAAATAGTTGGCGGTTCATTCCACTGTGGCAACCCCTGATAAATAAGAGACTTAGCCGAGGTAAAATCAATGAAGAAATGATTTGAGCTGCAACGAAACTTGCATACTACATAGGTACTATTTTGGGAAAAAAGGTCCAGTGTATACCTATTTCAGAAACTAAATTAATATACACTTTGTGACATAATTTTCTGTTTTATCACTGTTTCAAAAGGACTAACATACTGTGGGTTACTTCAAAACAAGCTGCTCAAAACCAGATACTTAGAAAGGGCCCTTCAGTTTAATTAGTGTAAGGCATTTTTTCTTCACACAACCTTGATCCAAAGCTTTTAATTTCATGGGCAAATTAGAGAAGAGGATTGCACCATTAATTAAAGACTATAGAATATATTGTGTATATTATATTATATAATATATTGTAAGGAAGTTATTATAATTGTATGACTCTTAATGAGTAAAAATACTGCATTATTCCATATCAAACATGAATATATAAAATCTAAGAATTCAAAAAGTCTACTATGATTTAAAATCAGTGTGAACGTTGAAGTTGCTGAGACTTTTATTTCAGTATTTTGATATACTTCCCACTGAAATGGAATATTGAGTAGGGGCAAAACAATGGTAAGTGGGATGTGGTAAAAGGGTCATGAAACACCAAAACACATGTTTTGAGCTGTTGACAGTCATATATGTGTCCCCCGCTGCTATAAACACTATCAGGACACATATATTGCACTAAAATGTGAAAATTGGTTGTTTTTGCGTTATTTTGAGCAAATTCGTTCTTCCGGTTTGAAACAAATTTTTAAAGCTACGTCACGGCCATGAGATACTTGCGTGTAAATCAAAACAAACAAACTGTTGGTCACGTCCACGTGTAGCTTCATTTACACTCTTCAGAAACTTATGGGTGATGTCATGAATACTACATCCATATTTTTTTACAGTCTATGTTTTTTACAAGCAAGTTAAATCATATTAAATGTATGACATTAAACAAAGAGCATGAAGTCGGTCATCATGCTGCCTGTGATACCACGCGTGATAGACATGGAGCATGGAGAGTGGCTATCTGTCCCTGTGAGAACATTGTGACGTCTCTGAGTGTGCGGCATTAATTCATGAGAAAGACTTTGTTCAAACCAATCAGTGCGCTCTATTGTGTATGAAGTGCAACATCATTAATATGCATGATAGCTTCAGAGACCTGTTACAGTGTTCAGACGGCAGAGAGACTCCACGTTGTGTTGCCAAAACAAGTAAAAGAACAAGAATATGGAGACACCGGTCGTCAGTGTTGCGTTTATTAATGTGCTTCAAAGAAGGTTTTGTTTGCATTTTCCTGCTGTGAGAGCGCTGCTGGACTCATATGTGGATTATAGTGCATGCGACACGCGACAGAAATGCGCTTGTAAGGAAAATTTTTACCCGAAAGCTTTTCGCATCTGGAAATAATGAAATCCGGATTTGCTGCTCGTCTCCTTTTAAAAAAAGACACAGTTCCAGTGTGATTGTCCTGTCTCGACAGATTTGGTAAGTGTGTGCAGTGCAGTGCAGTGCCCTTTGTTTAACCCAGATGGCAAAGTTATTTCGTATCGTCAGCAGTGCTCGTTCAGTGTTTAAAGACATACCTCAGCTAAAATGATTTAGTTACTAAGTTTACAGTATGTTATGATCACTGCAATATTATAGTACAATATTATAGACTGAAAGATCCGCTGTAAATGCTGCTCTCCGAATGTAAACATGATCAAACTATTCCCGTCGTGCAGGATTTTTGCCGCATTTTGTGACAGGATAGTCTACACACACACAGCTTTCTGACGCTACCTACCTAAGTTACCGAGAAATGCAGATTTTTTTCTCCCAAACAGAAACTCCCATATTTGCAAATCCTTCCCTCTTTCCCTCCCCCGACACTCCCACCTAAACGGAGCTGGACACGCCCACTTTTCCTGACTTTTTCCAAACTAGAGGTGTGAAAACACCCTGCTGAGACAGGGGGTTTTATGGCCCTTTAAGAACATTGTGGCTGTCAAACTGACTTCAACAGAATAGGACTGCCACCCCAAATGCAGAAGCAGGGCCCAGTTTTTTTTTTTTTTTTTTTTTTTTTTTTTTTTTAAGTAATCCAGTGGGATTTTGGATCACAGACTGGATCAAATCTTGCAAATGGGTTTTTCAAAAGTAACAGAGATTTTGAATTAAGATTAGACCATGTAATCCAATCTTACAATCAAACATGCCCTTTGGGTTATTCAAAGCTTTAAACTCAGATTGGGATCTAATTGATCAAAAAAAAAAACTGAATTATCTTGATCCCATAGGAAGGGTGGATTCAGTTGTGATTTTTTAAGCAAATAAACAAAATAAATTACAAAAAGTTAAATTTTTTAAGTAAATGATCACAAACTTAATGGTTACTGATGATATATAAATTCCTTCATATTTGAAGTCTATATGAAGCATGTCACATCTAATGATATAGTATATATGTATATATATATATATATGTATATATATATATAAATATATATATATATATATATATATATATATATATATATATAGTAAACAACAACAAAAACAAAACAATATCAAAGCATTATTCTATTAGGACAAACTAAAAAATGGTAAATGCTTGTTGATGACAGTGTTTCTGTTTTTTTTACCATTAAAACAATTATTGGCTGTTTGTGGCCACTATAATTTTGCCTACCTGTTGTTCTTTGGTAATCCTGAAATTTGGTATTTGGATCACAGTGATCCAACCCATGTTCCTTTAAAAAACTGTCATAAAAGTATGTAGGGTCAGTTAATCCTGTATAGCGAAATATGGGATTTCCAAATATGTTTGATCCAGATTACATTTTTTGAAAACTGGGCCCTGATGATCAGACTTTGATTGAAAATTACCAAAACAAACTTTTTCAGTGAATTAACTTGTTAATAAAAAATAACAATGTGCGCTAACAAAATAAACATTTAAAGTTCTGACTTTAAAGACACAGACTTTAAAGTCTATGTAAACTGAAAGTTGTGGCAGACTTTTATTTTACTATGATAAAGTGGTGGTGTTTTATCTTTGCTTTCACTCACAACACACTAATTTTCTCCCCCAGTGGATTAACTGGCACAGATTAATTGTTCACTTTAAGACCATCAATGTGCGCTAACAAAATAAAACACATACCAGCAGAATAAGACACCGCAACTCTCTCATCGTAGACATGCGTTTCATTGGTTCCCCATTCTAACATGACTCCATATTCTTCGACTCTTTCATGTCCGCTGAAGTCCCAGAGAATAATGCTGCATTCTTCTAGAATAGAAGCCAGTGGTCTCAGCAGGCCGTCCTTGCGCTCTATCTCTTGTGGGCTGATGGGGAAGTCGGGGCTCCCGCTGAACCAGACCAGCCGGCCTGAATGTGTTCTCATTGGAGCAGAATATGCACAGGGGATCTGTGCACATCCGGCCAAAGCAGGGATGACATTGTTGTCCAGTTTCAATTTAAACGCATAATCACCTGTATGAAAGAGTTATCACAGTAAAACAGCATTCAGGGTATATACAGGATTTAGAGACGTGAAATCTAATGCCGAGTTCAGACTGCACAGTTTTCAAAGTAGTCACGTCACAGATGTTTTCACACTGCATGACTATCTAAAGTAGCGTTCTGTTGGTGCTGTATTTACACTGTCAGATGGATTGGTGACAGGGGGTTTCACACCACATGGCTTTACAGTAGGAAGAATAGCCTGATCTTTAGGAATATGTTGCACTTAAAAAAAATCCAAGTACTTAAAATTACCACATACATTACATGCATTCCACTTATTGCAGTTTTTTTGTTGGGTATTTAAACAGTCAGCTGTTCAGCAGTACCTGTTCCTATCAGCAGTTGCGAGTGGGACTATTGTCACACGGCAAGTGTCAAAAAAAATCCCGCACTGCACTGTAGTCATTCATTCATTATTTTGAGGAGCTAAAGCTTATAAGGTAATAATACAACTGTTTTGCCAAACTGAATAGTTCTAACTACTGATGAAGCTTAATATTTGTTTTCACAGTATAACATGTGTGTAGTTTTGGTGAAATAAAATAACTATATTCAATAAAATGTGCGTCATATTAAGTTAAAAACATTTAAATTGACCATCAATTGTACTAGCTTTCAAGAAATAATATAGATATCTAGACATATTTATCTAGATATGATGTAGCCCGTCACATCTGTTAAAGTAATAGTTAAACCAAAGTGAGTTCATGCATTTAGCTCATTATTTTATAGCTATACTCTACTGTAACATGCTATGTAAGTTAGCATCGGATTATAAATCAACTTTATTCTTATGAAAATACCTAAGATGGCTGGAAGAACACATAGACCATTTATTGTCACAGTCGGTCAGTTAAAGTCTTTTTATTTTTTATTCAGATCTTATTTTCAATTATTCAACTACAGCAATAGTTGGATGCCTTCATCCAAATTAGGGATTTCCTGTAATGTTCTACTACTTTTGTGAGGCATATATGGAATTTCTGCTCAAGAGCGCCTAGTATGATTGAAACGAGTATTACATGCATTTAAAATGCCACAATGCCCACATCACCCTATTTTCAGAAAAACTGAAAGAAAAAAATCTCTCTCTAAAGAAATTTGAAGTAAACATTTCTAGCATATAGATCTTTATTTATACATTTTTTTAAAAAATTTCTGATACAAATTTTATAATATAAAAAATAGCCTATTTAATATCAATATTTTGCAAGGTATTGAATTTAGAAAATTTAGGGAGTGTTCAGCGGTTGACTGTTTTTTTGTTTTTTTGTTTTTTTTTTTGGGTGGGGGTGGGGGATGGAGGGCAGGATTTCTTTGGGGTTAAGCTCCTTATCACTTTCGACCCTAGAAACGCCCCTGGTCCAAACTACGTCTCACAACCAAACACACGCGAGAAGTGATATAAAAACAATGCGAGGTCACGTAGTATATCTTTTGTTATTAACTAAATAAGGACAAAGAAGCCTTTAGTGGGGTAGAAAATGTAGAAATTATTAATTTCCTCTCAACTTTATTTCTTTATCGACCCGGTTGTGGTATTGCTCAGATGACACATCAAACAGACATGGGTGCTGCAGCCAAATTTACACTGATTTTTCCTCCATTTCTTGGATTCAAATATACTGAAAATGAGCCCTTTTAACTTCTCCCCATCTTCCTGCTGGCCTGCAGATACTTATACTAGTGGATAGGGATGGGTACAGAAACTGTACTTTATCAGTATCGGTGCTACATTATAAAAGACAGAAGTACCGATAAGCTCTGACATTAACGGTTCTGCTATTGGTACTGGAGAAGTGTTGCTAAATAAACATTGCTAACAGTAGCATAATTTGACTGACCAACCATTTCTAATTTTCGATATTTTATATTAGTCTACACAGTTGGTAATCTAACATGAGAAATGCTTGTGTTTCCAGCGAGCGCGTCTGGTATAGAAGCCTTCACAAGATGCTCCAAAACTGTATTAAAACACTCCCAAAACACTGTTAACTCATTTATGTGAATGTGTTGATGAAAAAATCATAAACATTATCTCATTTAATTGCATTTTTCAACTCAAAGAGGGTATTTTCACATGCAGGGAGCATAATAAACCAAGAAAGATCCCGACTTTTGCCAGAAAAGTCAAACATGTGAATTTTTCTCCAAAATGGAGTCATTTTTCTTCAAATCATTGTACATTCTTTTACAGGAAAAAAAAGTTTTACAATTATTTGTTTCATTTTATTTTACATTAAAATCGCAATAATAAAGTGTTGTTAATTCTGTCCAATTGTTTTTTAATAAAAAAAAACACTACAAAATGTACTGATAAGAGAACCGTTAAAGTACCGAAATGATAAGTGGTATCGATAAAAGTAGTAATACCATTAAAATCTTAACGATACCCATCCCTTAAAGTGGATACTGCTCTCTCATTGGCTGTAGGTAATCGACACAGAACACATTTCACACGGCATGGTTTGAATGCCATATATCTGACAGATGTCTGCGACTCATCTGCAATTCCCTTAGATCACGTCTTTGATAATTCATACTGTGTGATTGTTACTCACGAGAACGAGCACCGATTTTTGCCTGTGATTTCAGGCATTTGTTGGAGATTTCTCAAAACCTGTCGGCGAGTCAAAATCGGCCTAAAATCATGCAGTCTGAACTCAGCATAAGAGTGAAATTTAATAACTTTTAAGACCTATTTTAAGACTCTTTCCATACATCGCCAATTTCAACAGGTAACATTGCCGACATATTAACTTACAGTATATTGACTAAATATTGCTTGTAAGAAACGTTATTCATATAATACAAAATTTAATACAATGTAAAACAGCATTTAAGACTTTTAAAATACTTTTTAAGGGCCTTAAATCTCTCTAAATTGATTTATCAATTTTAATAACTCTTAAGACAATTGCAGACACCCTGGCATTATAACACAACTGAAACAATTCATGAATTCTTTGTGAATTGTGAATTCTCACTAAATGACTTGATCTTACCGCCTGGATAAAGGCATCCATTACTTGATCCAATCCACATGTGTAGAAAAGTGAGCAAAACCAGCCATGTCTCACGCTGAACTGCCGGAAACGTCATCCTGTGTTTCTATTATAAGAAAAGTGTTATGAGATTTTGAAATTGTACCAGATTGTAAGGGTAAAAATGTTTGTACCCTTTTTGTTTTGGTCTCTCCACGTTTGATATTCCTCTTTCAGTGATTCTTAATGCTACTTTACAGTTCAACGTACTCATGCTTCAGAGGCCAGTTAATAAATAACTAAGCTTGAGTGAATAGATTTTTTGTTTGGTGCATAACGCAATAAATCAATGACGTTGTGAGTTAGAAACAAACATGTCAAAGTAAAATGCTGATGAATGAACAGAACTTTTTCCCTCTTTTAAATCAAGAGGTATATTATGTGACACAGACTTTAATTCATAAAAACAATGACAATAAAAGCCCTAGCAGTGTTATTTGTGTATACTGTACAGTTCTAAAAAAAATACATGAGGAACGTGGAGTGGAACAAACAATATTTATTATGTGATATACGACTTGTCGTAGCCTTTTCTGTCTTAAGTTGTTGGCATGGTGAATGCATTTCTATTGATCTCCTGGAGCAGAGTAAACTGAAACTCTACACTGTACACAAGTAGCCTACCTCTGATTGTAGGAACAGGAAATACAGATAGTGCTCTTTCAATGAAAAACATCAGTAGCCAAATTAGCCAATTCCCAATTAGTAGAAAATAGTTTTCCTGCCATGATGGTTAGTTGGCATATGACGTTTGCCCAGACAGTATTTGAATTGATGAGGATGTCAACTTTCAGAAAGTTTTCAGTTTCCAAAGTTTTCAAAAATTATTGGGCGTACACTACCTGACAAAAGTCTTGTCGTCGATCTCAGTTGTAAGAGCGACAAATAATATCTTGACTTCTAGTTGATCATTTTCAAGTGGCAGAAGGTAGATTTTTTTGATGAATCATGATTTGGGGTTACATTCAGTATGGGGGCGTGCAGGAGCTCTGCAGAGTGGATGGCAACATCAACAGCCTGAGGTATCAAGACATTTGTGCTGCTCATTACATTACAAACCACAGGAGAGGGCAGACTTTTCAGCGGGATAGCGCTGCTTCTCATACTTCTGCTTCCACATCAAAGTTCCTAAAAGCAAAGAAGGTCAAGGTGTTCCAGGATTGGCCAGCCCAGTCATCAGACATGAGCATTATTGAGCATGTCTGGGGTAAGATGGAGGAGGCATTAAAGATGAATTTAAAGAATTTTGATGAACTCTGGGAGTCCTGCAGAAACGCTTTCTTTGCCAGTCCAGATGACTTTATTAATAAGTTATTTGAGTCATTGCAGAGATGCATGGATGCAGTCCTCCAAGCTCATGGGAGTCATACACAAAATTAATTCTTTTTCCACTGCACCATGACTTTATATTCTCTACTGTACATTATTTCTGTTAAGTGACAAGACTTTTGTCTAAGCAAAGTCAGATCTTACTGTCCTAATTAAAAATCAAGGCATGATCATATTTTATTTTGGTTTAATAAGTGTAATCTAGAGGCCTTTGCCTTACATATAAGCCACGTCTGATGCCAAATGATCAACTAGAAGTCAAGTTATTTTTTGTTGTTCCTAAAACTTGGATAGGCGACAAGACTTTTGTCAGGTAGTGTAGAGGTATGCATTCATTTAGCTTCAATCAGCACAAAACTGCTCCGTTTCATTTGTAACGAGTTTTGAGTTGGATTTTCTGAAGAGTGTAAATGTCAAACGCCACTATGAATCAAAAGTTTAGGCAGCTGATGGCATACATAAAGCACCATTTCTCATATAAGACTGATCTGTTTTCTTCACCATGTTACATTTGACCTACCTTTAGTAATATTTTTTTTTATAAAAATTGCTGTCACTTAAACTAAGCGTCATTTGTCATTTTGCAACTTTCCACTTATTAATGTTTATTTAAATGCAAAAAGCACTGACCCCAGGCCTAAGATAAAACCCAGCAAAGTGGTGACATAAATGGGCACTAAATGTGCATACATTACTAAATATTTAACCATTGCACCATTAAAATGCTAAAATATTATTGTAAAAAATTTATATTGAGGGAAGCAATAACAGGTTATGGTTTTACAAGACAGATATTATTCAATAATCATTTTAACAATTGAACTTTTCTTTTTAACATTTCAATAGAGAGAAAATTATGAAAATATCCGATTTGATTGGCTTTTCAACAAAGGTGTGTGCACAACATGTTTGAACAATAAACTATTCAAAATACGGCTGCACAATATATCAGTGGTTCTCAAACTGTGGTATGCGTACCATTAGTGGTACGTAGGCTTCCTTCTAGTGGTACGCGGAGGAATTGCTGAATAATTAAAGTAAAAAAACAAACACGCTTTTAACCCTTTAATGCATACGCTAACACCGATGTGATCAGTAAATTGATTTTAATAGACCAAACCTTTTATTTTATTTTCAATTTTCTAATGTTTGTTATGTATTCTATCATTTGAAGCTAATTTCCTCCCCATATTTGTAACGGGTGTTGGGGGCATATCCCGTATTCTTATATCCCAATGTTGACAGGTATAGTTTAATCACTTGCTTTTCTGATACACAAAGCCTACTCTAACCCGCAGTAAGCTGGTCTAATTTCTAATTTAAATATGTAAATCCAATTTGTATATTTAAAATACAAGCTAATGTTTAGATTTCAAAAATATGCAAATAAGTCCTATACACATGCAACATATATTTCAAAATATATAAAAAAAAGAGTTTATATATGAATATGACATAAAGCCTTTATTTATGAGGTCCAAGGAGCATTTCCAGGTTGATGAATAGGTTACTTTACATTTAAGTACAGCAGTTTTCTTTTTACTTTTTTAATAAGAGCAGTGCCATTTCTAATTAACTTTTAAAAGCACATTTTAATTTAAACGTTGACGTTTTAATTTTTTTTTTTTTACCTGTAAGCACAGTACAGTGTCAATGTTCAAACTATTTATAATAGTTAAAGTGGCTGACAATGATTAATATACTGTAAATAATAAGAATTAATCTGCAACGTTTTGAACTGTGCAGAGCTGTAGCTGCTTAATTAGGCCTACTACACTACTGTACTTCAATATCAGTCATTATGGTGGTATGTGGAGAGACCATTTTTTTCTGAGGTGGTACTTGATGAAAAAAGTTTGAGAACCACTGCAATATATCATTACAGCATCAAAATATCGCAAGTGCGCATTTGCAATAGTCACATCAAAGGAGCTTCACTACTTTTTATACTATAATTTATATTATAGTTAACCATGATCCACAGTTCAGAACACGAGCAGAACACGAACATGAGATTTGTAGAGTCACTGAAAAGTTAAAATGTCAGGCACAATTTGTACCATTTGAAATTTTTACAAAGATTTTTTTTTATTATTTCTACAGTGAAAACTATACAGTGTTGTTTTATATTTGATTATTCAAATTCTGAAATTCTAGCGCTTTTACAATGTAAATTGTGTCAAAGCAGCTTAACATAGAAGTTCTAGTAAATTGAAACAGTGTCAGTCCAGTTTAGTCCAGTTCAGTTTAGTTCAGTTTAATGGGGTTTAATTTGCACTGCTGACATTAACGGCTATGCATTATTAACTATTGTTCATTCTTTTAAATTAAAGCTAGAAACTGTCAATCTAAGGTATTACACAATAATTTTTCATTTCTGCAAACAGTGTCCTCAAATGCATAAACATTCACAAGACATGGTATGCAGTCATGCTGGGATTTTTTATTATGTTTGCAAATGTTGCCATAGGGAATTATTCCTCAGTGCATGTCTAAAAATGATAATCTCTTTCACTCTCGGAGCAAACCAGATAAATAAAAACTCACTTAACACGATCATAAATCACTATTTATTCTTGCCAACATTAAATTCATTTGGAGTTTAACGGTCATTTGTTCATGAACGGCCTATTTTGGCAAGTCCAATGTTTGTCTCCATCTTGTGGTACTTTTTTTAGACCCCAAACTGTAGGTTCAAAACGTAAGTATATTTCATAATAACAAATGATGAATTCCTTGCTTCAAAATTAAATTTTTGTGTAGACGATATGTCTTGTACCGGCATTTTGTGCTGCCTCTGTGATTCTACCATTGGAATTTTAATGGCAATATTTAATCAAAGAGCAAACCCTGGCAGAAAACCAACACCCACAGCGCCCTAATCTCATAAGTCTGCAGGTCACATTTTAATAAACATTTATTTTTTAATCTTCAATCTTTCATACATTAATGCAGAGGAATATTGCTGCACAATGTTTACTTAAGTAAATGTCCAGAAACGCAATCTGATGTGTTTCTTCCATCTCTACCAGTGCACATCCACAAGCAAAAACTGAACCACAGATGAATCCACATGGAATTATTATGTTGAAAAGTCATTATAAACTTTAAAATAATAATAAAAATATGATTTATCAGTCAATATCAGAAATCACACTATGTAATCAAGACAATTGCAAAACATAAAATAAGCAGAAATGTTCAGTTGATTAAGCAAGAAAATAATCACTATCATTATACATTTTTTTGCTCTAATGCCAACCTATATATAAAATCATCTCACACAGGGAAATTAGCTTAATACAAACTAATTTACTACATACAGTTTGATCTGTTACTACCCTAAACTACAGGAGTGCCTGTGTTTGTATGAGCACCATGCTGCCAGTCAGTTCTCCAAATGATTCAGATTATCCATCATCTTGTGCTTCCTCTATTATGTGTAAATGTGCATATAAACATATAGTCAAACTAAGAAACTGAAAAAGTACTCACTTAATACCATATTAAATAACATTAATTTGGCTTACCTTCACTGATGTTTAGTGGAAAAGTTGATTTCTGTCGACACACACTGGAGAAATGATGCTGGTTAAGTCCCCAACAGTCATGCTAATGGTGTTTCTCGGGGTTTGTTCACACTCGTACTTGGTTCATTTGGTCCTGAACAAATATGAAAATGTTCACACTTAAATTTTTAAGACAGAATTTTATGCTATAAAATAACACAGTAGATTTTAAGACATTTGTCATGATGACACCTACTTAAAATTCAGAACAATGCAGTGTGCTGGGCTCGTTTTTGAACATGCAATGTTAGTTTTATTGGTTGAGGTTTTTTTGTAAATCAAGAGGCTTATGCATTCTTGTCTTTAATATCTTGTGAAACTAAATGAAATATCTTCTAAGTTTGATGTAAATCTTTTCTGCTAAAAGTCTTACATTTGCCTATATAACATAGTTAAAAAACAATAACAGTTCAACAGCAAAACATCAATTAAATTATGTTTTGATGTGAAGATGCTTGAATTTCTTTACAATTTACAAACAAAAAGACTGTTTTTAAAGAGCTGTGAAGGGGATCTTAGTAGATCAAGGTCATATGTTCATGTCCTCATACAGAAAAACATGAGGAGTGTCATGCACTTGAGGATTAAACAAAGCTCCACCATTCATTCACACACACAAAAGCCAAAACAGTATTTTTTGCAGTCTAATTTTTACAGTACACTGTCCACATTGTGATTTGATTAAGTGCAGATGACTTATTTCGATTTGTCCAAAATTCTCTTGGGTTGTAAAGCTAATTCCATTTTTTATGACTGAATTCCACTATTCTCTGTGGGATTATCGGAAACTTCCAGAGGGAAATATGGCTTCAAAAACTATTGTTTTATGATTATTAGAATGATGAACTAATAATTATTTTTTTTATAAATATTATATATAATATTTGAATGTCTACTCAGTAGGTTTTGAACGATTACTCAGCTTTTGTAACTAGTTAAAACATTAATGAAAGCCATTTACAGACTGAAGAGTTTAATTAGACACGAGAAAATGGGTAGAATATATTCTCCCATTAAGACCAGACTTAATATAGAATGTATAGTCAGAAAGATGTGAATTTTATTTTTGTGTATTGTTTTCTGTAATGAGAGAAAATATAAAATAATAACAGTGAGAAAAACAATACCTATATATATATATATATATATATATATATATATATATATATATATATATATATATATACATATATATAAAACATTTTAAGATGCTAAAAGTATCATCCTCACAGTTTCATTTGTTTACACTACCTGACAAAAGTCTTGTTGCCTATCTAAGTTTCAGGAACAACAAATAATAACTTGACCTCTAGTTGATCATTTGCTATCAGAAGTGGCTTATATGAAAGGCAAAGGCCTCTAGATTACGCTTATTTTTCCAAAATAAAATATGATCATGCCTTGATTTTTAATAATTTAATTAGGACCGTAAGGTCTGACTTTGCTTAGACAAAAGTCTTGTCACTTAACAGAAATAATGTACAGTATAGAATATAAAGTCTTGGTGCAGTGGAAAAAAAATCATTTTGTGTATAACTCCCATGAGCTTGGAGGACTGCATCCATACATCTCTGCAATGACTCAAATAACTTATCAAAGTCATCTGGACTGGCAAAGAAAACGTTCTTGCAGGACTCCCAGAGTTCATCAAGATTTTTTGGATTCATCTTCAATGTCTCCTCCATCTTACCCAAGACATGCTCAATAATGTTCATTCTGGTGACTGGGCAGGCCAATCCTGAGCATTTTACCTTCTTTGCTAAAGAATTTGCCCTCTCCTGTGTTTTGTAATGTAATAAGCAGCACAAATGTCTTGATACCTCAGGCTGTTGATGTTGCCATCCACGCTGCAGAGCTTCTGCATGCCCTCATACTGAATGCAACCCTAAACCATGATTTTTTTCCTTCAGCAAACTTGACTGATATCCGGGTCCATGCGGGTTCTAATAGGTCCTCTGCAGTATTTGTGATGATTGGGATGCAGCTCAACAAATGATTCATCAGAAAACTTTACCTTCTGCCACTTTTACAAATGATCAACTGGAAGTCAAGTTACTACTTGTTGCTCTTACAACTGGGATTGAGGACAAGACTTTTGTCAGGTAGTGTATTGTTTAAGGGAAATAAGGGTAGACTGGGTGCCACAGTATGGGTTAAAAAAAAGTACACAGTTGAATTGTAATTGAAAAAGCAACAAATCAGTTTTATGTTTTCTTTTTGATGATAAACAAAACAATTATGAGTGTATTGTTTTGATTGTTCTCATAATGTCCTTGAATCATTAATGCAAATTCGCTATTTATTTATTTGTCAAAATTTTGGTCAAATTGTTTTTATTTCAACTTCTGGATTCTGATGTTTGATTGATTTGTGTACCCAATATGGGAAAACTCTACAGTATATAGTATACATCTGCATATAAATTTGGAAACTGCAATAAAAAAACTAAATGGAAAAATTGGATTGCACATAAACAAATGTTTTTAAATGTAAGAGTAATACAAACAAAATCAGTTCTAATGAACTCTGAACTGAACAAATCACTCGTTTTAATCTTTAGATTTTGTCCATCTCTTTCTGTTTCCTTTGAATTGACAAAAAGATCATAAATAACTCATAAGTAACTGATATACTGTCAATATTACTAGCATCTCCTTTTAGTTGTCATGAATATGGAACACAATAAAATGCAAGGTTCCTATCACTTGCCTCTCTTATAATCATTTTCCACTCCTATAATGCCTAATAGTGTTACAATAATCAAATCAGTCCTGACTCCAAAGCTCAATCAAGCTACTATATGCAAACCAAATAATCACATTACTGTAATTATATTATTGCTGTTGTTGTTATCTTTACTATTATCATTATTACATTGTCTAATCAAATAGTTTACAGCTAGTCAGGCTGGAGAACATTATCCTCTCACCTGCTCCTCTTGTAAGGTAAAGCAAGTTAAAAAATTATTGCCCCAGTTAGGGAAATTTGTCTTGAGCTCTTGCCCTCTGCTGCAGTCATTAAATAGATAGAGAAACTATAGACCATTTCAATCTGGTCATGTCATTGGCCCATGAACATTTCCTGCTTGTTAACTATTTCATAACTGTAACAAGAGGCCATTCAATCATACCTTAATGTTAAAAGCACAGTCATAACATTATTTATCAATATGTGGCTATTTTTAGATTCTCTGAAGCTATAGAAATTAAAAATGTAAAACAGGAAATATGTTGGGACCATTGTGTTCGTTTACATCCCATCAAAATGGTCTATACAAACATACAAAAGCAGATGTGTATCTAAATAAACAAATATACAGCCCCCCTAAAGTATATACCATCTATACACATAAATAGACAAAAAAACAAACACTATCAATCCAAGCCACCACTATTTAATAGTTTCATGCTCACTGGATAAAAAAAAAAGAGTTTTTAATATTTATTTAATTTACAGCAGGGAACTCTAAACCTTTTCCTCGAAGGTAACAGCTCATACGCATTATGCAGTACATGAAATAAGTCACAAACTATTTAGTATGTCTTAATGTGGCCTGTTCATAAATATGCTACAGTGACATCTGTTCTGATACACCAATAATTTTCCGAGCAGTGTGAATCAAACGGACCAATTTAGTTCTCAGTTGCACAGACAAGTTGCCAAACCAGGCTGTGACACCCATATTAAGCTCTCAAAAACAGCCTGATAAAATATGATCATACGTTTTTTTAAAAGGGTCTAAAAAAACAACTAAGCTCTGATTTTATGAAGTTAATGAAAATGTTCGCAAAACATTTCATTACGCTTGAGGTAAGTGCTACTTGACGATACTCATTGTTCTCCTTACACCGAACTTTTTTTGGGGAGAGGGATAATGATTGAACTTCTAAACTGTGCAGGATCAGCTGAAAACCTCACTCAAAGCTGCTGCTTCAAACAAATCATCCACCCACACCTATTATTTTTTCTAATATAAATATCTGCACATGATCGTCACACCAATTAATGATTTGTTTGTTTTGCTTGTTAGTAGATCTTTTTATTTCATTTTTAATATTGGATTAGGGACAATTCCTAGAGTTGGAATTAGAGTTACCTAAAGTTTCCCTACCCTTGCCACATACCTTTTAAATTAGCATTTTAACAATTTAACATTTAACATATTCACCAGAGTCTGCTTATACGGCACTGTGGCTCAGTGGTTAGCACTGTCATCTTACATCAAGAAGAACACTGGTTCGACTCCCATGCTCTCCCAAAAAAAAACATGGGTTTTGGTTAATTGGGTAAACTGAATTGAGTGTGTGGGTATTTCCCAGCACTGGAGGTTCACGAGTTATGCCGTGGTTACACTCGAGTTTGAGCATGCGAAATTCTGTTGTATGGCGCTGTGAAAAGGGTTAAAGAAGATGATTAGACATTTAAAAAAGTGAACGACTGCTTCATATTTGAAAAATTTCTGTCCAGGGAGGTCATGTTTTGATCTTTGATTGGTCTCACGCAGTCACATGATGCAATTTCACAGGTCAGATTCACAAAGCTTGAACCCGAGCGTTTCTGGTTTGACGCATTCACATACCTATGAATGGAAGTCTATGGGGAGATAAGTCAAGTGTGACTGACCCTCCTGGAAATATAATCAGCACTAGCCACAATGTTTCCTAAGCTCTCCAACATCCAGCACAATACGATATATGTGTTATGAATAAAATTTAACCTTTATTTGAAAAAGAAGTGCTCCTAAATACATTACAAATGTACTTGAAATGTAGAAAAAGCACAAATATTAAGCACAAAAACTACATTCTATAATTGTATTTATTGTATATTCTTTTTACAACTCTACTTTTTGTATTTTTGTATTTATATTATATGTTAGGCACCTAGTGAGTAACAGAATTTCGATTCTCTATATGTCCTGTACATGTGGTTGAATTGAAGCTGACTTTGACTTTGAAATAGCACAAATAACATACTTAAAGTGCAATCTAAATGTGTTGGTTTGCATTTTAATATATTTATTATAATGTATACCACAAGTACATTGGTAAAAAATATGCGTAATTGGACTTTTAAAAAATATGCTAGAACTCAAGCATACTATTTTTGCATTTTAATGTATTTACAGAGAACACACTAATTTTATTCTTTCTTAAAGTTTGCTTTATGTGTACTTTGTATAAGAACATTGTGAATTGGTGCTAATTTGAGTGTTTAAAGTATATGCATGTTGTTTTTATTTGTTTTAGACATAATGAAACAAATTTTAAATACTGCATGGTAGAACTGTGCACAAATATCGAAGTCCAACCTCAAGTATCGATTCAAGTTGTGCCAAACGACCTCCTCCTCCACTCCTGTAGATGTCACTTAACTCGATCAACAAAACACCAAGTAGTATGGTATGAGAAGTAAGCAAAAATGAGCATGGCGTTATATAACTATATATAGTTCCCTGTTCAATCACACTGTGCAGTTCTAATGAATTGGAATGGATGCAAAATAAATTGGAATTTTTATTTGTCTGCCGACTTTATCAAGTTGTCAATATAATGTGACACACATACTAATACAAAGTATTGCAATATATCACAATATTAATTGTATCGCAATGTATCGTGATATATTGTATCGTGACCCATGTATCGTGATATGTATCATATCGTGAGGCCCTTGCCAATATACAGCCCTACTGCAGTGCAAATGAGCATGTACTTTAGCCTGCATTTCAAAATATTTTACTTCACACTGTAATACAATGTTTAATGTAATAAAATGTGTTTGTATTGCACTTTTACAGCATATTTTTAATGTAATTAAAATACATTCTTCTGAATAATTTTGTTAATTGTTGTTGAAATAAAGTAGGTCTTGTAGTACTCAGCAAATGTATAGTATAGTAATAACACATCAATGTGAAGCTTAATATTTTTCTACTGGGCTTAAAATTGACTTCCACTAAGCTTAAACAATACTTTAACTAGTTTTAAAATGCACTTCAGCTGTGCTTAAATTATACTTCATCTGAACTTAAAATACTTTACTAAAATATACTTAAATATACTTTAACTGTATTTCAAATATATCATTTAAATATAATTTAAATAACACACACTTTCAAAAGCGCACTTTAATTGTACCTTAAGTATGTCAATTTTAACACAACTAAATATTTAACAACATATTTTTAAATAGCTTAAAGTTAATCATAAGTATATATAAAATAACAATTAATATGCTTGAAGTTGCCCCAAAATAACACATTTAATATCCACTTAGTATAGTACAATTAAAATATGATAATTACGTCTAAAAATATACAACTTAAGTACACTTTCTTTTTACCTGGGGAATAGCTCTATTTAGGAAAAAAAAAACATTTATTTATATAGACTGGGTTGATTTTGTAAGGGTGTGAATCACGTATAAGAAAAATATTAAACAAACTGCAAGAATAATTACAACAGAGCAAATATAAACAGTACTTTAAGGTTTTCCTGGAGAGTCAAACAGTATTCAGGTACAAAAATGTAATAATGAAATGTAAAATAACACTTTTTAGTCTTCATTGTATTAATAATTGGGTGCATTTATTTAAAATAATCTTTTTATTGAATAATCTTTATTAAAGTTACAAATGTTGTACTTTGTGCCAGAATGCTTTACACTCTCTTGAAAAGCCTTTAAAACACATGCAAATGATAAAGTTTCACTCTGTTATCGATATACTTTGCAATGACTTCACTAATCTCATGTATTCTCAATTGTTGATCAACTATAAACCCATCTCAACATTGCAGATCCTACGATGTGCCCATTGCTAACACACACATTGCGATATCAATGCTGAAATGATATATTGTGGAGCCCTATTTCCACACATACTAGTTAAACTTAATTTGCCGTCTGTCAAAATTCGTGCTGTTTCCTTCTACTGCAATAGCATTTACTCATTTTCCTTCAGCTTAGTGTCTATTGCAGAGGTCACCACAGCGGAATGAACCGCCAACTATTCTAGCATATGTTTTACTCAATGGATGCCCTTTTCTAGCCGCAATCTAGAATAGGGAAACACCTATACACACTCATTCACACTAATACAGACAATTTTGTTCATTCAATTCACATGTACAGCATGTCTTTGAACTGTGAGGGAAATCAGAGCACCCGGAGAAAACCCACGCGAAAACTCTACACAGAAATACCAACTGGCCCAGCCGGGATTCGAACCAATGACCTTTTTGCTCTGAGGCGACAGAGCTAACCACTGAGCCACCATGCCACCACAATAGCATTCAGAACGGCAGAATTACACTCTAGTGCCACATCACCATAGTGGTCAAACTGTGATACTGCAGGGCCTTAGGTTACGTGATCAATTGGCTGCTCAACAACAAGAGTATCTGTCAAAACATTTTTATTGTCAACATTGTCGACTAATCATTTCCATCGTAGATGTTAGAGACTGGAAATGAGCTTTGGAGACACCAGGCCCTCCGGAAGCAGGACTGGACATCTCTGTTATGGATTATTCTATTACTATGCATATTTGATTAACTCTACATCCTAATTTAAGGAAGAACTTACAAACGATTGGCGCAGGGCCACTTGACTAAGAGTAGAGACACCCAGAGCTGTATTTACATTTGTCTCTAAACTAAGCTTGCACATGCTTTGAAAAGAGTGGAAAGAAATGAACAAATATTTAATGTGTGCCAAACACGAAAGGTAATTTATGTAAATTGCTTGTGCATTCTTTTCAGATCTCAGCTTCCTTATGCCTCTGCATCTGATAAACATAATCTAGACATCAAGGACAAATACATGACAAATTTAGATCTGCATAAAACCTGTAAAGGTGCCTTTATAATCATCACAAATTCAGTTTAATAATTTTTCTTTATGCACAAGGAAATACTCTTTTATTTTATACAAATAAATACATGCTAACAGCTTGTAGACATTATAGTGTATTCAAGCAGATAAAAGAAATGACAAGCATGTTTCACATAATATGAACATCTGATAACCAGAACTGCTTAATATTTATGTCAGTTCATAAAGTGCATCCGGAAAGTATTCATAGCGCTTCACTTTTTCCACATTTTTTATGTTACAGTCTTATTCCAAAATGGATTTAATTAATTTATCTCCTCAAAATTCTACACACAATACCCCATAATGACAATGTGAACTTTTTTTTAATTTTTGCAAATTTATTACAAATAAAAAACCTGAAAAATCACATGTACATAAGTATTCACAGCCTTTGCGCAATACTTTGTTGATGCACCTTTGGCAGCAATTACAGCCTCAAGTCTTTTTGAATATGATGCCACAAGCTTGGCACACCTGTCTTTGGGAATTTTTGCCCATTTCTCTTTGCAGTACCTCTCAAGCTCTGTCAGATTCGATGGAAAGCCACAGTGTACAGCCATTTTCAGATCTCTCCGGAGATGTTTAATAGGATTGCAGTCTGGGCTTTGGCTGGGCCACTCAAGGACATTCACCCAGTTGTTGTGAAGCCACTCCATTGATATTTTGGCGGTGTGCTTTGGGTTATTGCCTTGCTGGAAGATGAACTGTCACCCCAGTCTGAGGTCAAGAGCACTCTGAAGCAGGTTTTCATTCAGGATGTCTCTGTACATTGCTGCATTCATCTTTCCCTCTATCCTGACTAGTCTTCCAGTTCCTGAAAAACATCCCCACAGCACGATGCTGCCACCACCATGCTTCACTGTAGGGATGGTACTAGCCTGGTGATGAGCGGTGCCTGGTTTTCTTTAAATGTAATGCCTGGCATTCACTCCAACGAGTTCAATTTTAGTCTCATCAGACCAGAGAATTTTGTTTCTTATGGTCTGAGAGTCATTCCAGGCGGGGAGTGGCTTCCATCTGGCCACTGTACCATACAGGCCTATTTGGTGGATTGCTGCACAGATGGTTGTCCTTCTGTAAGGTTCTCCTCTCTCCACAGAAGAACACTAGAGCTCAGACAGAGTGACCATTGGGTTGTTGATCACCTCCCTAAGGCCCTTCTCCCCCGATCACTCAGCTTAGATTGCCGGCCAGCTCTAGGGAGAGTCCTAGTGGTATCCAATAATTTTCCACTTACGGATGATGGAGGCCACTGTTCTCATTGAAACTTTCAGAGCAGCAGAAATTTTTCTGTAACCTTCCCCAGCCTTGTGCCTAGAGACAATCCTGTCTCTGAGGTCTACAGACAATTCCTTTGTTTTCATGCTTGGTTTGTGCTTTGACATGCACTGTCAACCCTAAAACCTTATATAGACAGGTGTAAGCCTTTTCAAATCATGTCCAATAAACAGATTTTTCCACAGGTGAACTCCAACGAAGCTGCTGAAACATCTCAAGAATGATCAGTGGAAACATAATGTACCTGAGCTCAATTTAGAGCTTCATGGCCAAGGCTGTGAATACTTATGTACATGTGATTTTTCAGGTTTTTATTTCTAATAAATTTGCAACAATTTCAAAAACAATTTTTTCACATTGTCATTATGGGGTATTGTGTGTAGAATGTTGAGGAAATAAATTAATTTAATCCATTTTGGAATAAGACTGTAACATAAAAAAGTGAGGAAAAAGTGAAGCGCTATGAATACTTTCCGGATGCACTGTATGTCTTGTTTTTAGCAAGACCTCAGGCTACATTTATATGTACCTAAATAATGTAGCAGGGTACAATAATGGTGCTGTACAAAGAGGTCTGTTCTCCTTCGCATCACATTTTTCCATCGGTCAGGATCACATGAAATCACACAGGAAGTGCAGTAGTGTCTCACAGTGCATCATGAGCTTTTCTACTAGAACACAGCAATGAAGAGACTGGCTAAGACTAAAATAGGTCTCTTTATATTCATTCTCCATTCCTCTTTTGTATTTTCAGCCTGATTCATTGTAAAAAAAAAAAAAACTAGCTACAACATCCATACCCTAAGGTCCTTGCACAAGGATAGTGGTGAGTTTAAGGACACAGATCCAAGTCATTTTTCCAGAAAAACATGAGAAATGGTAATCATTTGGAGTCATCATTTACTCACCCACACATTGTTCCAAACCAATATAAATATACAGCATATGAAACCAACGAAGACAGCATTTATTAGACCGTTATTATTGGTTCTCTAGATTTGGTAATTGGCATTATGTGTTTTGAGTAAAACATTCATTTGCTTCATTACAGATAATAGATTTTTAGTGGTTTCTTAATTTTTTTCCAGTGCTGAATTTTAGGTATGTAACAGATCATACTATAGACCACACACACCACATTACGGAATTCAAGTGATGTGCAGAGTAATTGCTAAGTTTAATTGTCATCTGCATCATCTAAATATTGTAGGATTTTTTACAAAATTTAAAATTCCCAAAAAAAGTTGTAAAAGAAAGCTTAATTTTGTGTTTGCAAACTGAACTTTTGTGGAATAAAATACAATCTTGGTGCGAACACTACCTAACAAAAGCCTTGTCGTCGATCCCAGTTGTAAGAGCAACAAATAATATCTTGACTTCTAGTTGAATCATCTGTTGGACTGCATCCCAATCATCACAAATACAGCAGAAGACCTATTGAAACCCGCATGGACGCAAGACTCTCACAGAAATCAGTCAAGTTTGGTGAAGGAAAAAATCATGGTTTGAGGTCACATTCAGTATGGGGGCATGTGAGAGATCTGCAGAGTAGATGGCACATCAACAGCCTGAGATATCAGGACATTTGTGCTGCCCATTACATTACAAACCACAGGAGAGGGCAAATTCTTCAGCAGGATAGCGCTCCTTCTTATACTTCAGCCTCCACATCAAAGTTTCTAATAGCAAAGAAGATCAAGGTGCTCCAGAATTGGCCAGCCCAGTCACCAGATATGAACATTATTAAGCATGTCTGGGGTAAGATGAAGTAGGAGGCTTTGAAGTCCTGCAAGAACGCTTTCTTTGTCATTCCGGATGACTTTATTAATGAGTTATTTGAGTCATTGCAGAGATGTATGGATGCAGTCCTCCAAGATTACAGGAGTCATACACAATATTAATTATTTTTCCACTGCACCATGACTTTATATTCTATACTGTACATTATTTCTGTTACGTGACAAGACTTTTGTCTAAGCAAAGTCAGACTTTGCTGTCCTAATTAAATAATTACAAATCAAGGCATGATCATATTTTAAGTAAAATAAGCGTAATTTATAGGTCTTTTCCTTTCATATAAGCCACTTCTGATGCCAAATGATCAAATAGAAGTCAAGTTTTTTTTTGTTGTTCCTAAAACTTGGATAGGCGACAAGAATTTTGTCAGGTAGTGCATATTCTTTTGTAGATAATAATACAGTATGTCTCAGTATATTGGCACCATGAACTAGCCTTTAAAATAATTTTTAATAAAACAACAAAACTACTGAGAAACCTGACAGAGTAACTTTTGGCTGTTGCCTATATTGGACAATCTCCACATAGTCGAAGGGGCTTTTTTCATCATCATCATCATCATCATCAGATATGTTTTTACCTGTCTACGTAGCTATGTAAAGGTAAAACTTAATATGCCCCTTATTTCATTTTTATTTAAAATAATTTCTTATTTAAAAACAGATTGCTTACTAGTATTTAATAACTCACTGGCCACTTTATCCACCTGTCCAACTACTCGTTAATGCAAATTTCTAATCAGCCAATCACATGGCAGCAACTCAATGCATGTTGGCATGTAGACATGGTCAAGACGATCTGCTGCAGTTCAAATCGAGCATCAGAATGGGAAAGAAAGGGGATTTAAGTGACTTGGAACATGGCATGGTTGTTGGTGCCAGGCGGGCTGGTCTGGGTATTTCAGAAACTGCTTATCTACTGGGATTTTCATGCACAAACATCTCTAGGGTTTACAGAGAATGGTCAGAAAAAGAAAAAATATCCAGTGAGCGGCAGCTCTGTGGGCTTAAATGTATTGTTGATGCCAGAGGTCAGAGGAGAATGGCCAGACTGGTATGAGCTAATAGAAAGGCAACAGTAACTTTCTGTCCTTTCTGCAGATAAACAATATTTTTTGAAGTGTTTCAGTCAGGTTTCAGGCCTCATCACAGTACAGAAACCGCATTAGTGAAAATAACCAACGATTTACTCTTAGCTGCTGACCAAGGGTGCATCTCGCTATTAGTTTTACTCGATCTTAGCGTCGCACCATCGACCACAATATCCTCATAGACCGCTTAAATTCTACAGGTGTCCAAGGACAGGCTCTTCAATAGTTTAAGTCATACTTAGCTGACCATTACCAGTTTGTTAATATTAATGGACCGCTTTCACAAGTCAGGCCAGTAAAGTACGGGGTCCCTCAAGGATCAGTTTTATGCCCTTTGCTGTTTACAATATACATGCTACCCCTGGGAGACATTATTAGAAGACACAGTATCAGCTTTCACTGCTATGCAGATGATACTCAATTATATATTTTAACTAAACCTGATAAGACGTCTGAACTGTCTAAGCTAACTGAGTGTATTAAAGATGTTAAACTTATTGGGCCTAAATCCTGTACACAGCGGATCTCACAACTCGACCTGCTATTAGAGGGATACAAAGTTAGTGTTAGCTCTACTATAAAAGATGTGGGTGTCATATTAGACAGCAATTTAACTTTTGAAAATCATATATCCCATGTCACAAAAACTGCCTTCTTTCATCTGAGAAATATCGCTAAGTTACGAAGTATGCTATCCATATCAGATGCAGAAAAGCTAGTCCATGCTGTTCGCTGGCTGCCCAGCATCCTCTATTAACAAACTTCAGCTAGTACAAAATGCAGCTGCCAGAGTTCTTACCAGGTCTAGAAAATATAATCATATCACCCCAACTTTATCCTCCTTACACTGGCTGCCTGTTAAGTTTCGTATTGAATATAAAACATTGCTTCTTACCTATAAAGCTTTAAATAGTCTAGCTCCTGTTTATCTTACCAACCTTCTGTCTTGCTACAATCCAACCCGCTCTTTAAGATCTCAAAATTCAGGGCTTTTGGTTGTACATAGAATAGCAAAGTCGAGTAAAGGAGGTCGAGCCTTCTCATTTATGACCCCTAAACTCTGGAATAGCCTTCCTGATAATGTCCGAGGCTCAGACACACTCTCACAATTCAAAACTAGAATAAAAACCTATCTTTTTAGCAAACCATACACTCAGTGCATCACATGAGTGTGCCCCACGCAGGTTTTTTGCATCTTGTTTATATACACTATGAACAGCAGCTACGCTAATTATTCTCTTTATTCTCTATGTCCGCCTGGGGGTACTCATCCCGAGGCCCTCAGACTATGCAGCGCCACTGATGCGATCCATGACCAGCGACTAGATGATCCCAAGGTCTTCATAATCCTGGACCAGGCCGTATCCTGAGCAGCTGCTGTGGTGGTCATGGAGGAGTGGTGAGCATGAGATTGATTCCTGTGACGCTCCAGGGACAGATGAGTCTTCGCTGAGGTTCAGCATTCTCCAGCCTCCGGCGCCTAGACTGCAGCTCTGCAAAAGATGTTTGGCCATAGAAGAAATAGTCGTGCCCAACTGAGCCTGGTTTCTCTGAAAGTCTTCGCTTTCGCCAATTGGTAAGGTCTTTTCCTCACCGCTGTCGCCACTGGCTTGATTGGTTCGGAATCTGTAGAGCTGCGCATCGATGGAATTGCTCTTCAGTGTTTGGACTCTCAGTAGTGACTATTAAACCACACTGAACTGAGCTAAACTGAACTGAACTTAAATACTGAAAACTGAACTGACACTGTTTCAATTCACTATAATCTTCTATGTGAAGCTGCTTTGACACAATCTATATTGTAAAAGCGCTACAAAAATAAAGGTGAATTGAATTGAATTAACTCAAATAACCACTCATTACAATCGAGGTATGTAGAAGAGTATCTCTGAACGCACAACACCTCCAACCTTGAGGCAGATGGGCCACAGTAGCAGCAGATTACACCAGGTGCCACTCCTGTCAGCTATGAACATGAAACTGAGGCTACAATTTGCACAGGCTCACCAAAATTGGACAATCGAAAATTGGAAAAGCGTTGCCTGGTCTGAGGAGTCTCAATTTCTGCTGCGACATTCAGATGGTAGGGACAGAGTTTGGCATCAACAACATGAAAGCATGGATCCATCCTGCCTTGTATTAATGGTTCAGGCTGGTGGAGGTGGTGTAATGGTGTGGGGGATATTTTCTTGGCACACTTTGGGCCCATTAGTACCAATTGAGTCTTGTGTCAATGCCACAGCCTACCTGAGTATTGTTGCTGACCATGTCCATCCTTTTATGACCACAGTGTACTCATCTTCTGATGGCTACTTCCAGCAGGACAACGCACCATGTCATAAAGCTTGAATCATTTCAGACTGGTTTCTTGAACATAATAATGATTTCACTGTACTCAAATGGCCTCCACAGTCACCAGATCTTAATCCAATAGAGCACCTTTGGGATGTGAAGGAACAGGAGATTCGCATCATGGATGTGCAGCCAACAAATCTGCAGCAACTGCGTGATGCCATCATGTCAGCCATCATGTCAATATGGACCAAAATCTCTGAGGAATATTTCCAGTACTTTGTTGAATCTATGCCACGAAGGATTAAGGCAGTTCTGAAGGCAAAAGAAGGTCCAACCTGGTACTAGTAAGGTGTACCTAATAAAGTGTCTGGTGAATGTATGTTAGGCTATAGCTTTTCGAGTAATAAATAGAAAGTATTGAAAGTAATCAAAATAATCTGATCCTTGACTCCAAAAACCTGTGAGTTTTGTGATTCATTGCACCACTAAGAAAGGGATGGATGGATGGATGGATGGATAGATGGATAGATAGATAGATAGATAGATATTATGTTTCTCATATACCTGTGATAAAACAGTCACAAGGGTCCAGAGTTGTTTTGGACCTCCCTTACTTTAACTGTAGGGACAAAAGCAGAAATAATAATAATATTCAAAATGTCTTACGTGTTACACAGAAGACAAAAATCATAGCGGTTCATACATTACGACGCCGAGCAAACAAACAGAAACTTTCAATGTTATGCTCAAACTGTCTCTTAAATATCTTTAACACATACAGCTTGACTCACTGCAGTACAGCACATGTTTAGACTCACAACAACAGAATGTTCCCTTCTCTGGCTTAGAAGAAAACTGGGGTTGTTGGGGGGTGGGGGTGGGCAAGCGTTTGATTGGCCGCTGCCCTTTGCATTCTGACCATCATTGGCTACTGAAACGAAGGGGTGAAACGTTCTCTCGTACACATAACCCTTCCTCCAGTCATGAGGTGCTGCCATGCCATGGGCTAATTCTGTACTCGACACTCGTATTACCCCGAGAGAAAGAGAGAAAAAGAGAGAGAGAGAGTGTGCTTGAGATAGAAGAGAAAGGAGGGGCAAGCAAGTTTTGTCCAGGGTGAGCGAGAGGGGGAGGGGGTTGAGAATGCATGAGAAGAAGCAACAGCTTTAGATTTGTGGGGAAACGGACGGAAGGAAAGTCAGAGCAGCTTCTGTGGAAAGAAGGAAGTACGAAGAGGAAATAGGATGAGGTGAAGAAGTGCTGGGGATACAATAGGAAAGATGACATAAAGAAATGCGCTGGACAGGAAAGGAGCAGAGGAATTTCTTCTTGTGCATGTGAGAAGAGAAGCGGGCTGATGGATTGAGTAATAAAAAGCCAGGCCTGTCAGTGGAGAAAAGAAGAGAAAGAGAAAGAGAGAGAGAGCGAGGGGCAGTTAAATTAAGCAGAGGGAGGGAGAGTGAGGAGATTAACAGTCTGAGAGGGAAACAGAAAGAGAGAGAGAGAAAGAGAGTAAAGAAAAGGGTGCAGTCGTTAAGAAACAGGCAGAGTTGTAAATACGGAGAGAGCGGCAGCAGCATCTGCATTTGAATGAGAGCACACGCATGTCCGCTGATATGTGTGCCACCGAGATCGTGTGTAAGAGTGGATGAGCGTTATGAGGACTCTTATGCGCTGGCTGCTTCCTGTCTTCCTTCTGTGCTCTTTCTGCAGTCTGGCCTTCTGGATTTTCATCTCCAACAAGTGAGTATATCAGCCTTTTGTGTGTCTCCTTTTATTTGGAGAGTAAAGTTGAAAAGACCAGAGTGTTAACAGATATCAGACCACCATGACTAAAATGAAGTCTTTTTAAGTCAAGTTAGTCATCAATAAATCTTTATAAGACACCTCTAATCTTCGTGCTGTAAGGAAACAGTTTCACCACAGGCATCTGATTAGTAAAAGAGTATATTGCGTCATCATCACAGGAGAATTTACATAGAAACAAGACGAAAAACATTTTAAAACGTTTTTTTTTTGTTAATGGTTCAATGTTTCGGGATGCTGGAAAGGTCTAAAAGTTGGACTTTAGATGCTGATTGTTTGTTCTGTTTCAGTAAAGTTTAGAATCACATTTCACATGAGTAAATAATTGAAAGTTGCATTTGTTTGCCTGAATCAGGGATGCTCATATTGACCAATTAACCATTAACCAAAGGAATGCATTTTTAACGATTAATGGTATCTATTAAACAGTTAAATATTATTATCATTCTATTTTGTATTTTTTAAGTTTGTGTAAGTTTTAAGAATATTGCTTATCACAGTTTGACACAGTCTAGATTTGTAGCGTAAACATGTAACACATGGTCTATTTGTTAACTCGCGAGGTTATAACACGTACAAACACAAGTACCTTAATTGATTTTGCTTATGAAGCTTAATAAAAACTGCGAAAAGAAATATATAGCTTGTCACGATTTGACAGACAAGTTTCGCTGCATAAGTATGCAACACATAGCCAATTTGTTAACTCACGAAGCGTTAACACGTACAACCACACGTCCCTTGACGTATTTTTCCTATGAAGC
>CAIGQZ010016425.1:3837574-3882142 GCA_903798205.1 Danio tinwini
AAATTATATTTTCTTAAAATATCTTTTTTGTGTCAACATAAAAAACAAAGTCAAACAATTACTTTACAACATTTATGTGTTTTAATTAGGTAATTAGATTTCTTTGTTAGTCTTTGTTCATTTATGCATGTATGTAGTTCTGGAGAAGCATTGTTTTGTTGTACTAACTGTACATGGCTGCCTACATGATATGACTCGTCTTGGAATACAAAATTAAGTACTTTACGCAGATTAAAGAAATAGTACTTTAGGCTAAATTAATTTATCATTCTCTCTCCTTTTTTTGAACCGAGGACTGAACTCTGGCTGTCAGAAAGACGTCTGGCTCTATTTTGCAAACAGTGTTGATGTGAGATGGAGAGTGTGGGTGTGGATCATAGGGAGTAACAGACAATGTGGGAGTGATAGAAATTGAAAACTAAGATAGGGAGATACAGGAAGAAAGATATAGTAAGTGATGAAGAGATACGGAACAAAACCAGCCTCACGAGTGATTGTACAAAGACTTTTCTGTCTTTAGTGCTTGGCTGTTTGCAATAGATTGATAATTGTATAAAATCCCACATCCAATAAGTACATGGGCACTTTTAGCAGTTCCAAAGCTGACAGTGTGAAAATTCTTGGTGTATGACTTGCAGAATTTATGTGTATAAAACCATAACAAAGCAAGACTAAATATGAAAGACAAGAGGCAGTAAAAGAAAAACTAATTAACAAAACAAACTATTAACAGTGGTTGTTTTGTATAACACTGAATTTTTCTGAGCTAAGTTACATGAATATAATTGTTAGATAGTTGAAAAACAGCACTTTATTGGTGACGAGAGGTGACAAATGAACCAACTTACCTCAAAAGCAAAGCCATGAATCTAACAGTCTACTCCACGTAAACTATTCCAAACAAAGCAACAGCAAAATTAACTGAGTCTCTAAAAAACAAAACATGGTGTTAACTTCCTGAATGAATCAGTCTTCTTAAATGAGTCAGTTTATTGAATGATTTCTTGACTCACCTAGGCCCAATCCCAATTCTATTTTTGTACCCCTACTCCTTCGACTTCTCATTGGCCCTTAAAAACGATTGTGAAGGGGAAAGGCTTTAAAATTTACCCCTAAGAATTGGGACAGCGCTACAGCACCTGCACACGCCATCATATGTCATCACGATCTCTTGCTTCATATGAGATCAGACAATGGCGACTGCTGTAGTTATTCCAGTTGGGTTATTTTTTGGTATTTATCTTCAGGAAATCACTGAAGGCATATATTATGTTATCATAACAAAATAATGTGGCAATAAGATCATAACTACACTGCGCATTTACACCGTGGCCATATTCATCTATGTAAACACACCAAAAACAAAACTAACATTATAGCCACTTGACTTTTCTGACAGGGTATTTGAGTGTCATCGAGTGTCAGAATGTTGTAAGATTGCTGTACAGGAGTTATTATTATGAATTATAGATTGCAAAATTTAGCTGTTTTTATTTTAGCGTTTTTTATAAAAGCATGATGGTAAAACACGAACCCGGAAATAAATATATATTAAAACATGTGATTGTTTGTTGTAAAAATTCGTAATAATGACACAAAATACTAATTTGTGGCTCTCCTTACTTCGGGTGCAGTGAAACTGCTGTTGTAACTAGTGTATTCTGGGAAATTTTCTTACCCCTTGATTTCGAGTGTGGTCCTGAAAAATCTTCATTCCAAGGGCCATCTACCCCTTCCCCTTAGCCCTACGCCTTCAAGCTAAAGAGAATTAGGACACCCCTACCCCTTCACGGTAAGGTGCAAAACAAGGGGTAGAGGTAAGGGGAAGAGCTAAGGGGTAGAATTGGGATTGGGACTTAAAGGGATAGTTCACCCAAATTTACAAAGGGTGTGACGAGATCTCGGGCTACACAACAAAATAGCGACGAGATTTCTCATCGAGGTGAAAAGTTGTCTCATTAGTTGTGACGTTATGATGAAGTGTCAGGGTGAATTTAGCACTAAAGATTGGAGGCAGGATTGGATTTGAAGCACAAGTCAAGTGTTTTGCACACACCTGGCAACCCGGGCTGCCTCTGTGTTGCACGTCATTCGTTTGCTTGGGTGGATTTCAAAGGCTGCCGAGTTCAAAAGCAGAGGCTGCTACAACTGCTGCTGCGCAAATTAACCATGGTTTATAACCATGCAATGGAATTACTCTTTAGATATGCTTAAAGTCATGATCACCTTAAAAACAAATTGATTTAAGACTGTGAAGTATTCCTATTTTAGTGGCATTATTGAAGTGCAGTATAGATATGTAAATGCCGTAATTAAACTATTGCCGTCATGTAGGACTTTTAGCTGCATTTTGCGACAGGATACTCCATACACACACAGCTGTTTGACACTATTCTCTGCACCAACAGAATAAGTAAAGGACCGGACACACACATCTCCAAGTGCATGCACACATACACAGTGAACTACTGGAGACTCAACATACCCGTCATTATTATTAACATCATCAGCGAACACACGTTTATGCTGTCCAGAAAAGTTGATGTTTTCTTCTCATTCTAAAAAAACCCAGTCAGCTGTCACCACCTACTGGCTAAAGAATATAGAAAGAGTCAGTATAAATCACCAGCTCATTTAGAAGGGCTGTCTGCTCTGCCCATAACAGATGTTCAAGGAAATAGGAGTTAACTGCATTATGTAATTACCCATTCTGTAATTATCCACTATGTGATTATGCAGTATGCTATTATGCGAGCTGCAACCTTGTCTGTCTACATATAAATGTATTCCTCCGATCCAAGTTAAGATTGACATTTGCAGTGCTTATTATTCTACAACAGTTCTTTGAATCCCCACTAGAATATTAGAGTGGTTCTGTTTGTTTGTTTGTTCATTTTAAATCTCTCTCTCTCCACAGTAATGTAATCCCTCATCCTGCATCAAGGATTGCTCAAAAAGCCTTCAACACACAATCTTGTAAGGCATGCAAGTACGTATGCAAAATTACCCATTGTTACACATCACAATGCATGATGTCTTTCCATCGACATGGCAGACACCCGATGTAAATATAAGATCTAAACAAAAATATGTATTTCATGTAAAAATAAATAAAAATAAGATTACAATCTCTGCTGGATCTCATGCAGAAAATAATAAATAACTAAATAGTTTTGATGTATTTTTCTATCTTTTCTGACTTAAACACTTCTATATTTATATATATACAGTTAGTTACACGCCATTGAGTTCCCATCGCCGCCACATTATCTGTATCTTTTTTTTTTTAAAGATGGTTCCAATACACAAATAATCTAAGAAAAACATGTAGTCCAGCTATTTACCTTTTACAAAACCATATTTAGTTTTATGCACATTATGAGAATTTTAATTGATAATTTTATATTTTGGTATGTTTTTGAAAATTTTATTTGATATTTTAATATTTTGGTAGCCTATTCGAACTAAAAATGTACCATAAAGTCACCATAGGTACTGTTTGTGATGTGTTCAATTAAAATGTACAGAGATACAACGGGCATTCTCAATAGATTTCAGAAATTGAGCAGTTTTTTTAATTTCATGATTTTTCAGATTTTTAGAACAATTTATATGGGAATGAAGTTTACTTAGCCAAAAAACTGAAATGTGGGCACATCTAAGATTCTCAAAGGCAGGTGCTCGATCAAAAACAAACACAGTGGCAAAAGGTAAAAAGAAAATTGGCACACTGCCACTTTAGCTCTAAAAATTTTTTCAATATTACAATGTTTCGACCTACATGGTCTTCATCAGGTTCATCTGATGAAGACCATGTAGGTCAAAACGTTGTTGTAATATTAAAAAAGTTTTGAGAGCTAAAGTGGCAGTGTGCCAATTTTCTTTTTACCTTTTGCCTATAAAGTTTACGTTTATTTATTACGTTTAAAAAAAAATTAATAAAAAATAAATAAATACATAATGTAAATATCTTGCCAGGGTAAGATTATGTAAATCACAAAATTTTGACAGAAATGTTATGTTTTTGCCAAAATAGCGAAACCATTTCTGCGTTTTTTGTGTAGGCTTGTATTTTACAGTGCTTTAATAATACTCAAAAATGTCTTTGTCTCTCTGTTTCAAACAATTATATTTGATTTACAAAAGTCACACAAGTGGCAATTTCACACCCGTCACATCTATAACGGAGAGATGTCACATCCATAACTGAGCCTTTTCCTTATAAATGTAAAAATGTAAAATCTAATAAAATCAATCATGTTTGTTCTATAGAGAATCAACTCTTATCCTGTTGATTAGCATAATTTCTTTTGGGTAGTGCAGTTTAATTCACAGAATTTCTACACAGTATCTTGTATACTGTAAACTCACAGACTTTTTTCGTCACATCCATAACAAATGTTTATTTTCCTCATTTAAAATATAAAAAATGTTTACAGACTGGTATTTTTCTGCTTCCATAACTCTGTGGTTAGTTGTTTTGGAAAATATAAACAGATGTTTCAATAGGAGGTTAACATATACTTCCTCTGTCAATTCATGTTTTGAGATTTTACTGCAAATGACACATTCATAACGCTGGAATATATAACACCAGAGTTTATAATTTTCATTTGTGTGTGTTTTAATGCTTTCAGAGACAGTGTAATCATTGGCAAAGCACTGGGAAACTATTCAAACAGTTGGAAAAAACACGAGGCAAACTTTAAAAAATTCAGGTAAAACAGCCAAGAGTAAAAATACTTTTGTTTGTTTCTTCTGTTAAACACAAAAGAAGACATTTTAAAGAATGCTGAAAACCTTTAACCATTGACCTCCATACTAGTAAAAAAATACTATAGAAATCAATGGTTACTGTTGATTTTTTTAAAAAAATATCCTCTTTTGTGTTCAACAGAAGAAAGAACCTCAAAGGTTTAAAACCACTTGAAGGAGTAAATAGTGAGGAAAATTTGTATTTTGGGTGAACCATCCCCTTTAAAGTTAGATATTATGTTTTTAATGGAGAGAATCATAAACTTAGCATTTCTGCTTTTCTCCAGGTTATTACTAAATGACAAATGTCATGCTGTGTCAAAAGCTGTGGTCACACAGAATAACACTCCTCTGGGGTCAAATGTTGTCTATGATGGAGAAAGAAGAAAACCACTACAGGTGACCCAAGCCCTGTTCAACATCTTGGCTAAGGTAGCGTATACAAGCATTAAAACTTATGACAGTTTTTTAGATGATTTTGTTTTTTATATACTGTGTGTGTGTGTGTGTGTGTGTGTGTGTGTGTGTGTGTGTGTGTGTTTTGTAGGAGCAGCCATTTGGAAATGCTACATGGGAGTCATGTGCTGTAGTGGGGAATGGAGGTATTTTGGCCAATAGCAGCTGTGGAGAAGAAATAAATTCAGCCCAGTTTGTCATTAGGTATGTCCATATCATGTGAACTGTTAATGACATTATTATCAAAACGATCATAATCCACTTTAGCATTAGGCATATAAATACTACATCGTTTTCCTATCAGTAACCATGGACTAATCAACCCCTGTATTTTAGATGCAACCTTCCACCACTTGATGACAGATATGAGAAAGATGTGGGAAACAAAACCAATCTTGTCACTGCAAATCCCAGTATCCTCCATGAGAAGTGAGTCTATGATTAGGGTTCACCCAAAAATTTAAAATGTACACACTATTTACTCACCCTCAAGGGGTTAATAACTTTACAAATTTCTTTCTTCTGTCGAAAACAATTAAAGATATTTTGAA
Source organism: Danio tinwini (assembly GCA_903798205.1). Taxonomy (NCBI): domain Eukaryota; kingdom Metazoa; phylum Chordata; class Actinopteri; order Cypriniformes; family Danionidae; genus Danio; species Danio tinwini. The sequence goes on from CAIGQZ010016425.1 coordinate 3,843,337, forward strand.
GAAAGCTGAAAATCGCTAAACTAGGCATGGTACGATAACTGTTTTCAAGGTATACTGCGGACTAAGTCAAGGTTTTAAAATGCCAACATTGTTTGCTATACTGTTTCTAAGGTATATGTAAGATGTTTCATTTATGTTTTTTTTTTAGTTTTTTTAGGACAACAGTATCTCCAGCAAAAAATTTATCCAAAGATGCCGTTTTAAATTGTAAAGAAATCTGTGCTTTAGAAACTAATGAAGAGAGCAGAAGTCAACGATTTATTTGAATTGTTTAGCCTGACATGTTTACTGCTTCAAAGTATTTTCAATGTTTCTCAAAATAAAATATATTGTTTAAATTGGAAAAAAAAGTTTATGTTTTTTTCCCAGACATAAAAAAATATACAGGGAGTGCAGAATTATTAGGCGTAGAATTATTAAGAGTATTTTGACCACATCATCCTCTTTATGCATGTTGTCTTACTCCAAGCTGTATAGGCTCGAAAGCCTACTACCAATTAGCATATTAGGTGATGTGCATCTCTGTAATGAGAAGGGGTGTGGTCTAATGACATCAACACCCTATATAAGGTGTGCATAATTATTAGGCAACTTCCTTTCCTTAGGCAAAATGGGTCAAAAGAAGGACTTGACAGGCTCCGAAAAGTCAAAAATAGTGAGATATCTAGCAGAGGGATGCAGCACTCTTAAAATTGCCAAGCTTCTGAAGCGTAATCAAACAATAGAGCGTTTCATTCAAAATAGTCAACAGGGTCACAAGAAGCGTGTGGAAAAACCAAGGTGCAAAATAACTGCCCATGAACTGAGAAAAGTCAAGCGTGCAGTCAAGTGTTTTTTGTTAAGTTGCCTAATAATTATGCACAGTAATAGTCACCTGCACACACAGATATCCTCCTAAAATAGCTAAAACTAAAAACCACTTCCAAAAATATTCAGCTTTGATATTAATGAGTTTTTGGGTTCATTGAGAACATGGTTGTTGTTCAATAATAAAATTAATCCTCAAAAATACAACTTGCCTAATAATTCTGCACTCCCTGTATTTTAGAGCAGTAATCACAATACCGTCAAACTGTGATATTTTTATTCAAGGTTATTATACCGTTAGAATCTTTTACCTGCCCAAGCCTACGTTAAACATTGAAAAAACAAATACTATGGATGTCAATCGTTACCTGGTTTCCAACTTTCTTCAGAGTATCTTCTTTTGTGTTCAATAGAAGACAGAAAGTCAAACAGGTTTAGAACAAGTGGAGGGTGAGCGTATGATGACAGAATTTTCAGTTTTGGGTGAATCCCTTATCCCTTTAACACTTGTGATTTGAAGAAAGAAGAGAACGAATAATCATTTGTTTGGTCCTAAAATTTTACTTAAATTTATAAAAGCAATGTCTAATATATAATATTATCAAGATGAGGCATGTGTGACGTTATTGTGTCGACCTTGCAAACAGAACATTATAAAAGACAAAAAACAAACTGTTTTTTTTTTCTAGTTTGTAGCACCTCAACAACTCTAATGAGATGTTTTTATTGAATCACTAACGTTAGCAAACTATGCTCGCAAGTTCCGTTGAACTCTGTTTGTCATGAGAGAATTTGTGACCATAATTGCTTTTGGCGAACGCACCCCAGTGTGGTCAGATTATATAATGAATGACCAATTGAGTCTTTTAGAAATGATTGAAAATATATGAAAACATAAGTTACAAAACATAACCCAACGTGTAAGTCAAATGAATGGATTCTTTGTAGTGACTCAAACACAAACAGCATTGGTGGGACCGTTCATTTGAAAACATGTAGATGTTATTTTCTTTGCCAGTGGTATGTTTAAAATTTATATGGCTTGAATGTGTAACCACATTAAGTGTAGAAATCAATCTTTTCACATACTTTAAAACATTTTTGTATTGCCATTCATTCTGCAGCTGTTTAGCTGCGGTAGCTCAGCTCTATGGTTCAGCTGCAGCTGGCTCATTCGACTAAATTCCAATCTACTAAATGAACTATTACTGTTACTATTACTATTAAATGAAACCATCTTACCACGATAGATTTTAAACCCCCTTGATATCCAACGACATATCGCACACAGCTGATAGCGTTCAGAGTGCAGGTGATGACAGTAAGCGTTTATTTTTAAATGAACAAAAGGCAGGAAAATATAGGAGGTGAAAAATTTTATTAAATGAAAAACTACTTAAGCTTAAATCTTAAAATGCAAATCCAATTAGAACCACTTGTTTGGTAAACAAAGCAACAATAGTTCTCATATAACAACACATACACTAAAAGGTATAAAGAATATCACATTACAAGTAACATTGTGTACAAATCATCTATAATTTTTGCTAATTAATCTATATATATAACCAACATAAATATAAAAAAACTGAAAACAGTCTACACACTTTAACATGAGAAAGTCTCAACAATCTGCAGAAATCCAGGGTTTTTTTGGTTCGAATTTCATGGATATGGCTTGTGGGAAATGTGACAAATGTTTTTACTTATCATTTTTAGCACTTTTGTTTTAAGGGAAATTAAATGGCTCAATGGTTGTGATAATAAAGTTATAATAAAACACACAAAATACTTATAATTTATTTCAACGAACAAAAAATATTTCTTACATTTATATTTTTTACATTTAAACTAATTTAACACAAAATATATGACAAAAAAATGTACAATTCGTTAAATTAAAATTATAGTCGTAAGTAAATAATGATGGGCCACGTAATTTGCCAATCAAAGTCTAGACCAAACGTCACACCCATGTGTTGGCTGAACATCAAATGCAAAATGCACTCCAAAATGTAAAACGCTTCAGAAGCTTTGAAACATTGGGCATCTACCATACTTCCCAGGAACTGTGTCGGCCTAAAAACAAAGCTATCTTGATCCTAAACTCATGAAGGAAGATAGCAGTTGTGTTAGCAACTTTAACATCGAGTGCTTATCAGGATCAACTAAACTCTTGAACTGTGAAAAGTATGTGAAGTTCACAGAAGAGACTCTTGACAGCTGAACGCAGTTTTATGCATTGCTTGACTTTGACTTGCCCATAAACTTGACAGTAAACAACACTAATATTTCCCAAGAATCATTTTCCATGTACTTCTTATTGACGTCATCTTCTTACTTGGCTATTTATCATTCAAAGTCAGAATTATGAACCCTCCTGAATTATTAGCCCCGTTTATTTTTTTCCCCAATTTCTGTTTAACAGAAAGAAGATGTTTTCAACACATTTCTAAACATAATAAATTTCAATAACCCGTTATTAATTTTCTTTCATCTTTGTCATGATGACAGTAAATAATATTTTACTAGATATTTTTCAAAATACTAGAACTTAAAATGCCATTTAAAAGCTTAACTAGATTAACTAGGCAAGTCATTGTACAACAGTAATTTGTTCTTTAGACAATTAAAAAATAAATATTGCTTAAGGGGGCTAATAATATCGACCTTAAAGTGGTAAAAAAACAAAAAAAAAAACTTTTATTCTAGCCGAAATAAAGCAGATAAGACTGTCTCCTGAAGAAAGAATTTTATAGGAAATACAGTGAAAAAGTCCTTGCTCTGTTAAACTTCATTTGGGAAGTATTTGAAAAAGAATAGGGCTAATAATTTTGACTTTAACTTTGTATCAATGTATATAATGAGACATCTTTATTTCTGCTTCTAATCTGTTACAGGTATAGTGGTCTTATGGAGCGGCGGCGTCCATTTGTGGAAAACCTTCATTCATACGGTCAAGCCTTATTACTGCTGCCAGCCTTCTCCTATGGTCACAACACGCCTGTATCCCTGCGTGCCTTTTACACACTGGAGGACTTTGGCAGAGAGGGCCCGCTGCCCATTTTCCTGAATCCAGAATACTTGAGAAAGTTGACAAAATTTTGGCGTGAGCAAGGCCTGAACTCTGTTCGCCCCAGCACTGGGCTCATCATGGCCAGCTTGGCTCTAGAAATCTGTACTAACGTTCATTTGTATGGTTTTTGGCCCTTCGGTAAACATCCAAACGACAGTCGATCCATCACCAACCATTATTACGATAATAGGGAGAGCAAGAAAAATGTGCATTCAATGCCGAGCGAGTTCGAACAATTACTGAAACTCCATAAGCAAGGTGTGGTTCAGATACACCTGGGTGAATGTCAGCCCGCTCATAGATAAAACACGAGGCTGCTGGGAAACGTAAGGTACGTTGGTGTAGATTACATACAGAATACCTCTGTTTATTGGTTAAGGGTTAGTTCACACAAAAATGAAAAACTTGTTTATTAATTATGCACTCTCAAGAGATCTTTCTTCATATTCAGAGTAGAGTCGCGCGATATCGACCAATTTGACATCGTACAATGTCTAATGTGAAACATCGCGATGGGCAATGGCATTGGTAAATTAATTATTTATGAATAATTAATTAATTTATAATAAAATATTTATTTGTAGCCTACCTTTTCAACTTCCTGACCCGCATGGTCTTTGTTTTACCCATAACCAAATCATAAATAAATAAAGATAAGTTACACACAAATTATCACCTGTCAATCACTTTTTCCGCGGGACTCTGGCATGAATAGTCAGTGATCTGTGTCGTTATAATGGCGTTGACAAACTTGGTTGGTAAAAAAGGTGCACAACCAACAGGAACCAACCAACAGTATCTGAGGAAGTACAAGCGTGAAAGCGAAAGATTGAAGCAGTGTACTGACGCTGTGACACGTTACCTGATAGATTCAAAAGACAGATGAGTCGTTATATAGAAACAAAATGAATTAAATATATTTAATAATAATATATTTAATCAAATAAATATACTATTTATTAATTAAACAAATGTGATGTGCGTTTTCAGCGGTATAGTGTGGACGGAGGGCTGTTCAGAAATGCCAGATGAAACTGGACGTGGATCATTCTCGTTCTAAAATGTCATTTTAAAACTAAGACGTATTAGTGTAAGCCTAAGTGTGGCGAGGCGGAGGATCACGATGCCGGCATCGTGATGTCTATCGCGATGGACGATGCCATAGTCTATCGACCCAACCCTAATACAGAGCATGAATTAAGCAATTTTAGATGAAATCTGAGAGCTCCTTCGACAGCAGTGGTCTTGACATTTAAAGTCCAGAAAAACATTTTCAAAAACTTTCATGTGACTTCAGTGGTTCAACTGTAATAATATGAAGCTCCCAAACCTAAAAATGACTTTGCTCACCACTGCCTCCTTTTCCAACACTATCTCACTGCAATTCGTAACTTTTTGATTCAGTGTCTAATTTGTAGGAATTTGTACGATCGCATTCATACAATTAAGGATGATTTACTCATCTCTCAATGATGGTTAAGCCGCCTTTCCACTGCACACAACAATTGGACATGATTGTCGGAATACGCCCCCTTGTGGCAGTCGGACAGAATTTTCAGTTTTATCATGCACCATGAGAAGCTGTTCTCGAAGTGTCCGAAGTAAAAGAGTGCAAAAGCCTTTATTCTCCGTGCGTTTACCATGGTTGAGTGAATGAATGACTGAATACTAGAAACTTATAGACCACTTAAAGTTTTAGGAAATATGGAGACAACATAAAAAAAATATATATTTTTATTACTCATTTATGAATAGAAATGTTTTTATATATAAAGACTTTTTTTCTGATTCAACATACAAACAAAAAAACCCTACTATTTCTCATCTTACGCGCACGGACCTGCTTGAACAACACTGGAATACATCACATCCGGTCGGTCGCATACGGTCTAGTCGCAGAAGTTCAAATATTTTAACGGATCTGCATCTCAAATCGGACCTGAATTTTCCACATATGGAGATGATCGGAACTCCACGCAGCTCCTGGACTACTCTGCATTGGAAATGAATGATTCCGGTCTGTTGCTTGTTGTTTATCGTGTGCAGTGGAAAGGCGGCTTTAGGTTTAGGGGGAGTGTTTGGTTCCTTCTTTTAAAAATCATACATTTTCATATTGAACTCTTATGAATTTGTACGAATTAGCTACTAAACAAACAAAATGTAAAATAGTTACATTCCCTTGTAGGATCAGGCTGGCTTTTCTGCAACCATACGATGTACAGTATTAGGGCCGGTACAATAAATTTGCCATTAGACTGTCATTTGTTTTTGCCATTATTAGCAGCATATTGCGCATAGAAAATCTGACCTGGAAGACTGTAGTGCAAAGGTGTCAAACTCATTTTTTAAAGGGCCGGTATGACTGATGTTAGAATTGCTCCATCTCAACATATGGTTAAATTATTCTCTCTTTATTTCATTATAACATATTGGAGTACCAAATACAGCAGGGAAAATATGTATTGAGCATGTCACCATTTTTCTCAGAAAACACATTTCTAACGGTGTTGTTGACTTGATAACACCCAAATAAATCTATTTATGCAAAGAAAACAAATCTAATTAGTTTACAAATTAAGTTGTGTAATAAAATGAAATGACACAGTAAAAAAGTATTAAACACATGAAGAAAGGAAGGTGTAGAAAGGCAGTGAAAGCCCAGACAGCAGCTGAAATCTCGCAGTAGCTCTTCAGCAACCCTCTGCCCTTCCTCATTGTAAATTAATATTAGCTGCTTCAGTCTAACATATACATTATCAGGAGGATGAAGATGAAACCAGAGTGGACATTACAGCAAGACAATGATCCAAAACACAGCCAAAGAAACTCTCAAATGCTTTCAGGGAAAGAAAATCAAGCTATAGAATGGCCCACATAATCACCTGAATTAAATCCAATAAAAAAACTAATTAAAAATCAGATTTGATTCACAAAACCAGCATGCATTATGGAAGATATAGTTTATAGTCAATATACAATATTAAATAGCATGGACCTTTATTTTATGGCTGGGTTCATACCAAACGTGAAGTAAAGTGTCACTCACTCTAGTTTACTCACAGGATGTTTTTCACCTCACATTAATTTTACGCTCATGTTGAATAGCTCAAACTTGCATGGAAGATGTTCACAGCAAATGCATCATCCAGTTTGCATTGACATTGTATATAATCTTTTTGCACGATTACTTAAATTTACATTTGGTGTGAATCATACCAAATAAAATTTGACGGTGGTCAGGATTTGGTTTGTGAGCCTTGAGTTTGACACGACAAGTGAATAAAGTCATTTTACTGGTGTTTTTGGCACACAAAATTGTTCTTAGAGCTTTTGTATGATTACAGTTGAACCACTGAAGTCACATGAAATATTTTTGATTCCTTTTCTGAATGTCTGAACTGGTTGTTTATGGAGGATGAGAGAGCTCTTGGATTTTTGTAAGTAACTATTAAGTTTTTACAGTGTATAAAATGCCTTAATTTGTGTTATGAAGACGAAGGAAGGTTGGTATTGGAACAAAATCAGGAATAATTAATGACTGAATAAAATTTTTTGTGTTAACTAACTCTTTAGGAAGTACACATGTTTCGTTTGGAAGGGTGTGTAGGTAATAAGCAGCTGTAAATGTGCACTGAATCTGTATTGCTGTGCACTCTTGCATGCACAACCAATTCATCAGTTTTGAGTTACTTTGAAATAATCTTGTGCACAAAAATAGCTGAAAATGAATGTACCGACTTTAGCCTTGGTGTACTGTGAAAGAACTGTAATTAGGAAAATGACTCCCAGAGTTGCACCCTTAAACACTCCTTAAGCAGTCTTGCCTTAGTCAGCCTTTACCGGTGCTCCTCCAGCACTGTTGCATTCTTCACAAGTGCCAGTCTGTCCTCTTTGGCAGTGAATGTGAATCTGATCTCAGGTGTGCAGAAATAGCTGTAAAAAGCAGCACTGAATTTATAACGCAAGACTGTGAGTTTAGGAAACGTCTGCCATATATAAAAAGCTTCAAAGTGTGGTGTCACATTCACCGTGTGAAATAATAGGAACCATAGATGTGGGTTAGCATAGTGCCAATTTTCTGAAGTTTTGAATGCCCTTTATTTACACAGAAATCACTGTAATGTAAATTAAAGTTGCTTTTAATTATTAATTAAAAATCACTTTCTGAGCAAATGCTAATTGTCTGTGCAGTTTGTTGTGTTCTTTCATTTATTTTCCTACGGTTTTGTCCCTTATTTATCAGAGGTCACTACAGCGGAATGAACCACCAACGATTCCAGCATATGTTTTACACAGCAGATGCCCTTACAGCTGCAACCCAGTACTGGGAAACACCCATACACTCTCACATTCACACAAACACACTCATACGCTACGGACAATTTAGTTTATTCAATTTACCTATAGTGCTTGTTTTTGGACAGTGGGGGAAACCGGAGCACCTGGAGGAAACCCACGCCAACACGAAACATGCAAACTCCACACAGAAATGCCAACTGGTCCAGCTGGGACTCAAACCAGCGACCTTCTTGCTGTGAAGCGACAGTGCTAACCACTTACATATAAGGCAGGGGTCTCAAACTCATCACAATTGTTTGAAAGTTTAATGTCAGTGGGGCCTGCGAGTTTGATATGTATGGCACTTTACAGTTGTGTGTGGAGCTGAACGAACCTACCAATCATGGTGGTGTATATGGCTCTTGTGGGCAGGACATCGGCTGGGCTTCCTGCCTCGTTTCTATTGGGCACACACGAGCATTCATCCCAGCGCGTTTCATTAACAACACTTAAACAAAGTTCACAGCACAGCGGGACATTATACGTAAATAAATGTATATAAATCAGTGCTTAATTTGAGCTGGAGCTTGCCGGATGCTGTTTCGAAAAATGTCAAGACATTTGTGTTTTGCTTTCCGGTATTTATTTCAATTGATTTGGCATTAACTTATGCGCGGTGAATACCTGCATGTGTGTGTGTGTGTGTGAGTGAGAGTGTGTGTGAATGAGTGCAAGCGAAGGCTGCATGGATTGTGTGTGTGCACAGGCATGACGGTAGTCACCATTCGCAAGTTAAAGCCAAAGTCACGTTTAAATATTGGTCCTGAACAATATTTTCAACCAATCATTATTCCTACATTTACAATCACTCTCATTGGTTGGTGGTTATTGGTTCGTGCGCAGTGAGCAACAAAAATAAACAATGGCATAGTGGCCTACGTAAATGATATTTTTATTTTCAAAATAGCAAAGAAGCAGTCAAGCATATTTTCATGTCGTTAAAACCACAAATATATCTGATAATGAGCCTAATAAAACCAGATCTCAAGAGGCTGGAAATCAGAGCAGGAAACAGAAGCAAAGCGATCTCAAGTCAGCCAGAAAACATGACAGAGGAGGTAACTGTGGGCTCTTCTTGAAGATTAGACAGAGTGAGTCATTTAATTACTATTTTTCACTTGGAGGTGAACTAAAATGGCACTTAGAGAGTTAATGTGAGGTCTATCCCTCTCTGACAAATGAAATCAAAGTGATGCGTATGCGGCGGGATAAAAGAAAAGTAAGGAACTCAGTGCAGCCTAATGTAATCGTCTGCAGTCGAATATCAACACCTGTCCATCTGCAGTAAGAGTACCCGGTAACCCGGACCAATTACAGGGTTGCACCGTTATTTGTGGGTTACTTGCATTGTATTTGTATTGCCTCAAACAATAAACCTTACATATATTTCTATATGATGTAAAAGTCGTCAAAAGAAATGACAACAACACAGTGTTGCTTCTTTTTTCTGTAACAACAGCACGGTGGATAACAGAAAATCTTATTATTATTATTTTCATTATTATTATTACTATAATTATTAGTAATATTATTACAACTATTTATTACTGGCTGATTTTTTTCTTATTAATTCTTAAAAAAAATTAAATCTTATTTTACGTTTAAAAATAAAGAGATTTAAGAAGATTGGAATTTTTTTGAATTTTTTTGTGTGGAAAACCCGATGTGGCCCGACATCACCCACACTGTGCCTCCAGCGGCCCCCAGGTAAATTGAGTTTGAGACCCCTGATATAATGGATAGTTTGCCTTAAAAAGAAAATAGTTGCATTAGTAACTCACCTTCGTCTTCACAGAAGCAAAGCAGAAATCCCAGAGTGAAGCATCAGTTTAATGCTGTAAAAGAGTGAGGTAAAATATATAAAGCAAACATTTAAAATCTATGTTTCATAACATAAATAATAAGCAACAATAACATTTAATGATGCAAACTATCATTTTTGCGACAAAAGAGTGAATGTGTGCATATTTAAAAATATTACTTAATACATTTTTTTCCTTCATATAATTTCTACTTTACTATTATTGCACATGGCTTTGATAAATTCATGAGAAAAATTGAGATTTCTTTTTTTTTTTTAACTATACACAAGTTCACTTTCTGAAGGATTCACTCTAGTTTTAAAGATGCCATACACTGCATTGATTGCATTAAATTGTTCTCTGATATCTACATAGTAGGTTTATGGCTTCGGTAAGAGCAAAAAAATCTTCAGAAACGGATTTATAAGCTAAAGTTAATTATTACTCCATAAAATACCCATAGAATCAGAAGGTCCATAATTGACCATATATATGGTTGTGTCGTCAATATTATTGAGCTCTGCTCTGATGTGCCACTCTTACAGACAGACAGAAAGACAAACAGACAGACAGACACACAACACACACACACACACACACACACACACACACACACACACACACACACACACACACACACACAAATATAAACCCAAACACAATGTTAATGAGTAATGTTAACCTATTTTGCTCACCACATCTATTATGGATAAAGTCTAAATGATAACTAAACTTGACAAAAGAGTGACAGATATATATGGCATTGTATTTTGAAACTACAGTCAAAGAAAACGCAGCCAGGAGTTAATATTAACTTCCACATGAACATATGACAGCTGAGCTGAGTGATTTGACACGATTCAGCAGTTGTTTGTTGAAACATACGCATCAAATTTCACAATAAAGACCATAAATTAACAAAAGATGTAACTAAACATACCTTTGCCTCTTCGCTGTGGAGATGAATAAATGTATAATATGTTAATCTTGCATTTTGCGTCGTGAGCGAGTTTGAACCTGCCTCGTGCTGTGGTTGCCCAGTAACGCACAATAAACAATTTGGCGCTTGCGTTTTCAAAATAAAAGTCCTACATACACGTAAGTGAAATTTAAGCTTGAAATAATTAAGGAATGAAAATGATTACGGTTATCTTACTAAAGGCGTGACACTAGAGCCCGAGGCGTGCTCAATATTGATCTCAGAGCTGCATACAAGTCCTGTTCTCTTGATTACGTCAGCTGCTTGTGAGAGAGGGGTCTGGATGCTATTGGCTTGTAAAGTCCGGATGAATGACCTAAAGTAAGTTTTGGTTCAACTCGTATCATTATTTAAACCCCTCTTCTACCTTTGCACAATCTCTTAGTTTAAACGAAATCATTTGTTATTACTCAGAATCTGCACATACATCTATAGAATTTATCTTCAACTTTATTTTGTTTGGAATTGTTTTATACATAAAATAAATGCATGGCTTCGATCCCTACTTTGACATTTTCTGATTGAAGTTGACTCACTCCTCAAATCTTTCCGTAAGTGTAACAACAAAACGTGTCAGATTTTTGGTACTATATGAAAAACTGTTGTCCCTTGACTCTGATTTGAGTTAGATAGCTTTCCTGTAATGCTCTTAATTTATTTATTTTCATACACTTTTGTAAAATTGTAATTTACTTACCCCCTTCTTTGTTTTGTTAGTCTTTTTTCCCTCTACAGTTAATGTTACTTGTATTTTTACTCTCTTATATCTCTCTGATATTGATCTTCTGATTGTGGTTGTATATTTTCATTCATGAATAATAAAAAAAAGACCTAAAGTAGGCATGCGGAGGGCATGGCCCATGAGTCTTGTAACAGTTTGTTTTGCCTTCTGATTGGTCTGTTGTTCACTGGGGTTTTACACTCGTGGAATTTACATGAGAACGAGGAAACAGTGGTGTCTAGTGCTCACAGTATGCCCATTTCCATACTGATCTCTTATTATTCTAATATGTCCAGGTTTTAATTACAGAGCACCTTTAATCTCCATGGATGGGAAGGTTTTAAGGGAAAATTGCTTAAATGGCTGCTATTACATGGAAAATTGAATACTTTTATACTTGCTATAGTGATCTTGCTTTCTTGAAAGCTCTAAATCTGAAAAAAAAATAAATAAATAAAAGAAACCAGAAAAAAACAAACAAATACATAACTTTACTTTAAAAATGAGTCAACACTGTAAAAAATGCTGGGTTCCACGCAAAGGATTTGTGTTGAGCCAACATAAAATAATTAAGATCACTTATTAGTTTGTACAAATGTAAGTGGATTGAACATAAAACAATTAAGTTGTCCCAAAAAAGCCCTGTAGAATTGTGTTGTTTCAGCTCATTTCAAATAAGTAGGTCATTGTTTAGGTGAACAATGCCAGAATATAAGTTATTTTATATCATCATGTCTATCAAAAGCAGAATTAGTACAGCCAGATCATTTGATCGTCTTACCTTTAAATGTTGTGGAATAATCTGATGGCATCGAGTTGGTCAGTTGAAAGGGTTTTCACGGTCAGATGTTCTCATTGGTGCTTGTTATGAAAGGACAGCTTGGCAATTTGTGCCTCAAATTCCTCTGCGTGTGAATAGAAGTAGGTGTTGACGGGTGGATGGATGGGCCCCTATTATATAAATCCGTACCATCAAACTGCAAAGGGTAAGAAATGAATGGAGGAAAGCTCTGGATCCAATCCTAAAGTCCATTCTGCTGGAAAACTGGATGACCTACAAAACATAATCAATGCTTTGAAACAGAATCACTGGCTGCTGACGAACATGCAAAACAAGCACACTGGTGTATAAATGCATGTTATATATGCACAAATCACTTTCCAAATGCTTTAAAGCAGTTTGTCTAAAATTGAAGATTCTGTTACTGTAATAATGTCTGTCATATTTATGTTCTGGTTCCAATTTTTCTATTGCAAGTAGTTTCTCATCACTTATTTACTTCTAGTTATTTCGTTTTTGTTTTTTTTGTCTTTTGTGCTTATTTGGATCTTCTAATTAAAAGACCATTTCCCTTATGAAAATCAACCATGGTTTTATTATAGTAAAAGTGTGATAATCATGTCAGGCACATTGACTATTAATTATGTAATAACAGTTACAACAAATGCCATGGTTAATCCATTGTTGCAATATGTATGGTTGAATTGTGTTTATCATGGTTCAACTACAATATGCATGCCTTTTTCTGTTTTATTTGTATTTAAACAGGAGTCATTTTCATAAGAGACTTCACATGACAATTATGGTCACCTTTGTAAGTGTTTCATATGAGTGTACAAGTCAACATTCTTATTTAGTTAATCTCTTTGCATTCCATATAGAGGAAATATTTGAGCACATTATTAATTTACAGTTGCATATTTCTTAAAACCAGACACTGAACTGTCAATATTCATTTATTTTGATCGATTTTATGGATTCATTTTTATAAATGATTATTTGTTATACTATACAGGTTGTTTCAAAAACCAAAATTGTCAATAAATCTCACTTTTTAATAGCTGGAGTACCCAAAACACTCACTAGAGGGCGCGCCAGCTACATGTACACTCTATCAGCCATTCACCTAGACTACACATCCCATCATGCTTTGCACCGATATAAACTCTGATTACCTCTAATTATGCTGATAGCTGATATTAATCTGCACACACACAGCTGCAGATTATTTTCACTGGTTACACACTTCAATCATCGTTCATAACAGAAACCAAGGTCCCATAATGCAATTTGAAAGTGTTAAATGACAAGTATGAACCACAAACTACTGGAAACTGCTAATTAAAGCATATATAATGTGCACATTTAAAGGATAGTTCACCACAAAATCTAAAATCTGTCATTTAATCATTCTCCTCTTGGACGGGTTTCTTCTTGCCAACACAAAAGATGATACGTTAAACAATGTTGTTTTGACTCTGAGAGATTGAGGAAAATGAAAAACTGTGGATCCTGAAGATTAAAGTGCAATAGATTTGAAAATTAAGAAACCGAGCATTTCTAACTAGTGGTGTAACGGATCAAGAATCTCAAGGTTTAGATCACGTTAAGGTTTTTTTTTTTTGTCACGGATCAGACGATTTTTCGGATCGGCCAAAAAGAGAGAGAAATGTAATTTGCTTTCCATTTATTATAAAACAGTACTGCAAGACACTTTTGGTTTTTACAAACAGAACTTAAAAGCTGTAAGTTTAATAAAAATACAATGAAGAAATAATCAGCTGAAAAAAATGAGTTATAAAATATTCAGTACTCTAAAAACTGCACTGTTAATACTATACTGTTGCTGATAACGCTAAATGTAGAAATCTAACAATAACATTTGTACAACCCATATGTATTTATTCTCATTTTCAATAAATGATTGATTTATTCACTCATGAAACTTCGAGTTTCGTTGCTAGATGGATCATTTTTGAAGAATTATTCAGTGGCATATTTTTAATGGCTGGCTGTCGCCACCTGTTGGTTTAATAATGTAATTGCTGCCTACAACTTTCATTTGAGCGTTGTTAAATGCATATGATAGTGATTTTAATCTTTACCATAAACATCAGAAGTTATATCTGAACTATAAACATTTATCCCAGTACTTCTGTTATTTGACTGTTTGTAACTTTATAACTAACTTAAAAGACTAAAGACTCGATCTCTTTCTTGATTTTTGCGTTTTACAAACACAGATTTAAATGCAGCGTTTTGAAGGATTATTAAGCATATTCAAATCACCACCATTTATAATTTGTTGTGTTGGTGTTGAGATCTCAATTTATTGATTAATGATGCAGCTTACACTGAATGCATTATTGCAGGCTGAACAAGTAGTGACAGGAAACACCTTTAATAATCCACCACATCCCGAATAACCTATCACAACTTCTTTCATCATCATTATATTTTACAGGAAAGCCTAAATGCTTTCATACATGTGATTTGAATGAGGTGAGAGGCGATCTCTCTGTGATCGTTACAAATTTAGTATTAATCTACAAGTAAAAACAAAAAAATGTCAGCGAGCCACGTGTTTTCCGAACCATGGGTTGTGATGCGTTACACCCCTATTTTTAACAACATTATTTCCTTCAATTCCTTTTTTTACTGAGTAGTATATCAAATGTTAGGAATCTGTGAGTCATTTTCATTTATTTACAAGGTTGTATATATGCTGTGTCTTCTTGGAAACAAATTTTCATTTACATTTTTAACCACCAAATGGATTTGTCCAAATTTTTGCTTTAAAAAAACAGCATATTTAGTGTTATTTCAGTGTATTGCAGACAGATCATTTAATTTTTGCAGACCATTAAGGTTATTGCACACTGAATATGAAATTCTCGTCCATAATTTTAGCACGTAAAAAAATTAATTCCACTTTACGTTGTGTCAGTTGTATTGACACACTGCCTCTGAAAATTTAGGCCCTCATAAAAAAATTTGAACCGGGTTCGCATCCGAAAAAGCGCTTTGAGAGGTGTTTTGACAGTTCAGAGCCACCGTACAAGTGAAAAGCTAAATACAGAATGCCGTCATTGGGCTATATGCATGCAGACCTTTGATTTTCAGCTGGCCAGCCTCAACGCATCCGGTAAACTGTCTTTTTTATTATAAAAGTGCCACGTTTAAGGTCTGATTTCTTTAAAAATCAGTGATCTTTGCTGCCTGATTGATATACAGAACAACACATTAGCAACTACTCAGAACACCTTATCAACTGCATAGCAACAACTTAGCAACCACTTTGCAACACCTTAACAAGTACCTGGAACACCCTAGCAACCGCCTAGCAACACCGTTGGAGCACCCAGAGGAAACCCATGCGAACGCGGGGAGAACATGCAAACTCCACACAGAAACGCCAACTGACCCAGCCGGGGCTCGAACCAGCGACCTTCTTGCTGTGAGGCGACAGCACTACCTACTGCACATTGCCCTACTTCCTTTAAAACTACTTCAAACTTTCAGACTAGGCTTTCTTAAGCCACCATAAAGTTTGTCTACACTTGTCTACTTTATTTTTCTAGTTTTAATTTAAAATTGTTACTCAAAGCAGGTGTTTCACACTTTAACCTCTGGTGCCTTTTACATCAAAAACCACGCTGTTACAAAACTATGGTCCTAGAAATGCAGTTTCGCTATATCATACAATCAGGTAGGTAGAGCTGGAAAAACAGTCCTGAAACTGAAGTTATTTAATCCAATTCGGCAGGTGGCGCTGGGGGTGAACAAATAAGGGCAAAAAGGCGGAGTGTTAGTGGAGCTACAGGCGCCTGCTAGCATTTTGCTTTGACAGGCTTTTCTTTGGGAGAAACATTTATTACTTCATTACCTGCGACTCGTTTGTGTTCTGACCACATGTGCTTGCTTGTATTGACCTTATTCTAAAATGCGGAAGTGCGCTTGTTTTAGAACCTCCGATTCAGTCGCCTATGGCAGAAATGACTAGGAATAATAAACGGCTGAAAATGGTCAAACTACCCGCTCTACAAACAAGTGTTTGCATGACTATACAGACAAAATAGAATAATATAATAAGAAAACCTCCGTTTGCAACATCAAGCAGCAGAACGAGCTGTTTTTAACGTCTAAAAATGAATGGAAGTGAATGAGACCGGAAGTCTCGAGCCAAAACGATTTAAATGGCTGCACCCGCTCGTACGCGGAGAATAAGGTGAATACTATATCAATAAAGTGTTTAGACTTTTAAAAACACTGATGTAACACATTGAGCCACTAAGCATTGCTCTTATGATGTTTTTCTACAGGAGGAAAACGTGAATTACATCCAAACACTTTAGATGTTAGTAAATGCAAAGCTATTAATGAAATCCAGGCATAACACTGTATGACAGTTTCAGATGACTGTTTTAGAGCCTACAGCTAATCAATCTGTCAGATTCTGGAGAGCATTAGGTCTAAAGAAAATTATAAATGATCTTAAATTAAACAAATACATTCATAGATATGGTGTAAAAGTATAGAATTTCACTCACCTGAGAAATGGAGGCCACGTGAATGGTGAAAGTGCACACAGCATGCCATATCATCTAATAATTGTAGGAAATAATTCCAAAAGGCAAATGGCTGTGTAAAGCCACATAAAACAAAACCAAAATACAATGTACAGTTGAAGTCAGAATTATTAGCCCCCCCTTACATTTTTTTTTTCTTTTTTCAATATTTCACAAATGATGTTTAACAGAGCAAGGAAATTTTCACAGTATGTCTAATACTATTTTTTTTTCTGTAAAAGCCTCATTTGTTTTATTTCGGCTAAAATAAAAGCAGTTTTTTTTTTACTATTTTAAGGGTCAAAATTATTAGCCACTTTAAGCTAACTTTTTTTTCGATAGTCTACAGAACAAACCATCGTTATACAATAACTTGCCTAATTACCCTAACCTGCCTAGTTAACTCAATTAACCTAGTTAAGCCTTTAAATGTCACTTTAAGCTGTATAGAAGTGTCTTGAAAAATATCTAGTCAAATAATATTTACTGTCTTCATGGCAAAGAGGGGGGCTAATAATTCAGGGGGGCTAATAATGCTGTGAAGCCGTGTGTGACCACGACGGCGACCAGCAAGACCTAGCTGTCCCTCAAGCGGCCATGCCCTTAATTATGCAGACTTAATATAACTTAATATAAAGGAAACGGATGAGTTATCAAAAAAATGTACCCCCTCACAGTTGTCACGAAGGGTAATATTAGCTATATGAAGCAAAATCTTTCTTTGTATCAGGCTGTAAACACCTTTTTTTCTGCTGTAAATTGGCCATTTTAACAGTAGGCTCAATAAAAATCTGCTCAATTATGGAGCCAGGACTAGCGGAATTTCGATGAATTGCAGTTTCAGTTACTTCCGTATTAGCTTCTCGAGGGAGGGCGGGAGGTTGCTGCTTAGTCTAAACCCTTCAAAGTGAGCATTAAAAAACTTTGAGAATTAAGGGATTTTTTTCATTTCTCATGCAGTACTATCCAGTAAATCCGCAATACCACAGGGTGATGGAAACCCAGCTACTAACCATCTATAGGACATTGTGTATTAGTGTTACTTTTAGTGAAATGTGTTCCCTTCATCCTTGAGGATCAGTGGTTTGGAGAGCAGAACACACTTTTGTTTTTCAGAGCATTCTGCAAGCTGTTCTGCAAACACTCAAGGGATTCTGCTCTTGTTGGCCTAGCAACCCGGTTTTTCTGCATCTGTGTTACCCCCTTTTATGGGAAAGACATTCCCATTGGGAATCTCTTTTGACACGACTGTTTATTATTTTTTTGCAGAGCTGTTATTGGTTAACAAGGCAATCTGATGCCGTATAGATTTCATTCCTTGAGAAAACCTGATTTGACAAATTCCAAGAAACAGTTGATGTCCTGGACGTGAGTTAGACAGACAGACGTAGCTCGCCCCCTGCTTTCCTCCATGCCAACACATCATCTGTCAAGATAGGGATGAATAATAGGCTGACCCTTTCATGAACTATCAAAATCATGCCTTTGACACATTGGATGTGGGTGCCTTGAATGCCAAATGCACATATTCTCTCCCAGACACGCACACCATTCCCGTTTCTTTCATTTTATTAACAAAATAGCTCTGAACATGCATTTCCAAATCCAAAGAGAGGGTTTTCCAAAAATCAGAAACAATTGTACATCGCTGAATAATCCAGCTTGGCACATTAAAAGCATTTTTTTCCCTCCCTTGTTTTCAAACACAGTGACAACATTTATGGAACATTACATTAAGGTTTAAAGTGGCTTAAAGATAACCCGGAAAGGACAATAAATAGAAACGCATGCGTCCACGCTCGCTCACACACTCTTCAGACTTCACCGTGACCTGCTGAAAAGACTTTCAAAGCGATGTGTCAGAGTCTGAAGTAAAGTAGCTTACTACTTCAATTTGTCTTCTTCAGACAGCTGACAAAAGTAGATGAGAGGTTATTCTTAAGGATCGCCTCGGCTAACCCTGACACTTTAAAAACGTAAACACGCACTGTGGTCCTTCAACCCAGTCTCACGACAATCTGTTATAGTCACTAAACTCATGTTCACAGACACAAAGTTCCTCAACATGATCATTAACTAGGGTTTTTCAATAATAGCCATTTTATTTGTGTTCCTCAGCATGACTTTTAAGCCATTGTAGTTCAATAGATAGTATCTTTCGTATCTCCCGACTTCATAAACACGCTTTCAGAAATATTTTGGAGCACTTAACCTCACACCTACTCTCTTCTCAACAACATGAAATAAGCAATGGGCAAATATGGGTAGAGTATCTTATACTGATTGACCATAAAAAGTAGGGATGTCTCAATCAGTTTTTTTTTTTTTGCCCTCGAGTCCAAGTCATTTGATTTTGAGTACCTGCCGATATCGAAACCCAATCTGATACTTCTATGATACATAAAAAAAAGAATTAAAAAAATTGCAACTGTACTTATTCCTGCATCACCGGCTTCAAATGTCATCACTCGATTGAGTGGTTATCAGCTGATAGATATGGGCCAGTAGGGACCAGTAGGCACAGAAGGTTGTTATCATCCATCCACATGGTTAATCAGCTATAATGATAGAGAAGACTCCAGATCCAGATCTGTTTTTACATTACTGTGACGTTGGGTTCAGGGTTGGGGTAGGGGTAGACGTTGATAAAATACAATTAATAGAAAATTTAATAAATAATATCAACAATTCTTGTTAACTTCTGTATGTGATATATATATATATATATATATATAGAGAGAGAGAGAGAGAGAGAGAGAGAGAGAGTTGAAGTCAGAATTATTAGCCCCCCTTTTATTATCATTATGTTTCCCAAATGATGTTTAACAGAGCAAAGGACATTTTCACCGTATGTCTGATAATATTAATAATAATTAATCATTTTCTTCTGGAGAAAGTCTGATTTGTTTTATTTCGGCTAGAATAAAAGCAGTTTTAAACTTTTAAAAACTATTTTAGGGTCAAAACTATTAGCCCCTTTAAGCTATTTCTTTTTTCGATAGCTACAGAACAACCCCTCGTTATACAATACCCCCAATTACTCTAACCTAGTTTACCTAATTAACCTAGTTAAGGCTTTAAATGTCACTTTAAGCTGTATAGAAGTCTTGAAAAATATCTAGTCAAGTATTATTTACAGTCATCACGGCAAAGATAAAATAAATCAGTTATTAGAGATGAGTTATAAAAACTATTATGTTTAGAAATGTGTTGAAAAAAATCTTCTCTCCATTAAACAAAAATTGTTTGTTGAAAATAAACAAGCGACTGAAAATTCTATATATATCTGATTAACCATGTTGCTGGATGATAACAGCCTACTGAGCCCATATCTATCAGCTGATAAACACTGATAACGCCCATTCAATTCGGCTGCCTGCATGCTCTAATATTAGGCTTAGATTTAGATCATGACGTCAGGTGACCAAAATTCAATGTCTAGCCAGTGTCTAAGGACAACGTTATTTTAACATCCAATAACGTCGTCAAATTACGTTGATATTTGGTTGATTTTAGGTTGTGTTGGAAAGTGACTAAAATCTAACATTTGATAGATGTCATAGTGGTAACGTCCACACAATGTCAAGGTGTACTGTAACATGATTAGACGTTGATATTTGGTTAATTTTATGTTGGACATTGACGTCAGCCTGACGTTGGGTTCTGACGTCAACCCGATTTTCATTTCCAAACAAAATACAATGTCCTCATGACGTTGGGGTATGTTGGGGTACAACATCAATACAACATTATGTTGATGTCCTGTGCCTGCAGGGTAGTTTTAAAGATGTGTAATTTTACTTTCCCTTAAGTGCATCTTCAGTGCTGTATCTATATTTTACTCTACTATTTTCCTTCAACCTGCAGTCACTACTTTATTTTTTTCTTGTCTATGCTGATTGGCTGAGTAAAAAAAACAAAAAATCAGTCCTGCGATTCCTGTCCAATCAAATCGCACATAGAAATAAAAAATCTTCTCTCCATTAAACAAAAACTGTTTATTGAAAATAAACAAGCGACTGAAAATTCTATATATATATCTGATTAACCATGTTGCTGGATGATAACAGCCTACTGAGCCCATATCTATCAGCTGATAACCACTGATAACGCCCATTCAATTCGGCTGCCTGCATGCTCTAATATTAGGTTTAGATTTAGATCATGACGTCAGGTGACCAAAATTCAATATCTAGCCAGTGTCTAAGGACAACGTTATTTTGACATCCAATAACGTCATCAAATTACGTTGATATTTGGTTGATTTTAGGTTGTGTTAGAAAGTGACCAAAATCTAACATTTGATAGATGTCAAATGTCAAAAGTAAATCACATCATACCGAACTACCTCAAGAAATGGTCGCTTTATAAATGCAGCAAACTGTTTGAAAGCATTAAAAAGCATCCAAGATGATGTCCAAAATCTACACACTCAATGACTAGACTGCATGTCACTGATGTGAAAACAAAGGATGTCGACTGTGAAACGGCCTTAAACAATCACTAAATGCACTACATCTGGACGAATTGCATGTAAACACATCAGCTTTTCACAGTGTAATACTCACTACTCCTGAATACTTTACAAGGGCTATTTTTTACTCATACTTTGAGTAATATTTACAGCAGATACTTTTGCTCAACTTGCTCTACATTTCATGACGAGTAATGGTAATTTTACTTGAGTATGATTTTCAGCACTCTTTCCACCAGTGGTTGAATAACATGTAAAAAATCGTGTCTGTGAACACAAATCAATAGATTGAGTTTTGTGACTATATAAGGAACTGTAGTGAGACTGGGTTGGGTGCTCAGATGTGGGGCAGAGGGGTCTCGTATGACTCACTCCATCTGGAGCACTCCAATCTACAGCTGCTATAAAGTCCAAAACGCACCCACACAGAAACGGTCAAAGTAAATACATTGCAGAATCATTTCTGTTTAAAGTTTTCCATTGGAAAGAACACTGGAAAATCCCTCCAAAAAACATTCCTATTTTCCCTCTCATGCAAAATCGTATTCGAAAGGATCGATTACAGCTACAAAAAAAGGAGGGTATTTGCACTGGTTGACTACATAAAATCGTTTCCTTGTTTCGCTAGAATTAAAGGCAACCAAATAATAATAATAATAATACAAAAATCCTACAAAAAACCCACGTTCGTCATAATCAAATCATACGGGCACTGTATAATACAGAATATCCCATGTATTAAAAAAGCGAATAAAAAAAGAAACGCAATCATGTTTATAAATACAAACAAGTCAAGTCTTGCTAATAGAAACCACGAATCGTAATGCCACAATCTTCAGCATCAATAAACACTGCTGAAATGCTGATATGTAAAGGGTTCGTATCTTTTTTTCCTTGCTTTTTCATCAATAATCGAATATTGCTCATGCATTCATGCAATCACTCCAGCACCACCTCGTCTTCAGCTACACGCACACACGCAGGCACACACAGCGGTGTTTTATGGCGTGTTTTCCTCAGTCTGCAAGACTGCATAGTAGCTCGATGTCTTTGTGACAAACAGTATTTGGTCTCCCATGGCAATAGTCACAAATTTGAAACATCCCACATAAAGGCAAAAGTCTTGCAAGTTGGAATGTGGCAGTAAGAGAGATAATGGAAGACTCTTCACACAGTGTTCGTTGTGTGTACGTGAACGTGTGTATCTTTTATATATTTATATTAATAATGCATGATCTGGAGAGTGTCTCTGTTTAACTCCCAAACTTCAGTCGGACCAAGTTAGACCTGCTACTTGGATCGGCTCTGCAAAGACGTTCCCAAAAATACACGATCACTCTCTGGGAAGTCAATCGAAATGAAAAAACATTTTCATATGTACCTAAATGTACACTGTAAGAAAAAAACTAGCTGTCTTCATTTTTTGTTGTTGAATCAAATCAAATTGTATAGTCATCTCAACTTACATCAAATTTGACAAAGAAATATAAAGTGAAAATTTTGTACACCTTAAAAAATTAAGCTGAATCCTGATTGGCTTATTAAATAAGATCAAGCAAAGTCGTGTCTTTCATTGATTTTTTTACAGTGTATAGGGATCCCACACTTTATAACCAATCAAACCAATAAGGATGAAAAATAAATAAAAGTAATTTCTTTCAGTAGAAAACAAACAGAAAAAAAAAGTGAGCACTAACATTGAACTCATTTCCTGGTCACGCTTCAATTTAAGGTGCAAATCTCACTATTAATAAACCATTAACTTTAAATCTAGCCTAAAACAATGTTTTTTGCTTATTAATAGTTATTAAGGTAGTAGTTGGGTTCATGTAGGTAGGTGGCATGTAGAATATAAGATCATGCAGAATGTTTTCTTATACACTGTAAACCCTAATAAGTTGAGACTACGTAAATGATTTAAGGAAAGTGATTCCCTTCAGTTCGTTTGAGTAATGGGAAATTGACAACTCAATTAATTGAGTCGACCAAATTTGGTCTCTTTATTGAATTAACCTAAATGTTTAAGTAGAGATAAATTTTTCAGCTTTTATATTCTTTTCTTACATAGGCCAGGTTATGATGCCCAAGTCCGATTTGTTGCCTATATCTGATTTTTTGTTCCTGTCCGTTTACACGTTCTTTTAATTGTGACCCATATCTGATTCATGCGTTTACACTTGCCATAAAATTTACGACCTCCGATCTGCCTAAATTCGATCTGCCTGTTTACATGATAGTTGCATTGTTACATATCCGATTTATATCTGATTTATATCAAAGACTATAGAATACACAAGACATGTCACTCGTATACTTTTTCAAAGATGGCCCCAGAGTGAAATGACCTGCCTTAAAGGGACTTTGTTTATATCCACATATAAAGGAGGCCTGAAACCGATCTCTGAATATCAAATACATATGTTTTTTTTCGCGTTTACACGGTCATAGAACAGATCCAATCTGTCATATATGAGCAAAAAAAAAAATTGGAATTGGGTCACATTTAACTGGCCGTATAAATGGGGCCTTGCTGACTTCCAGGAAGTTTATGTTGAAGTTGATATTTAGCCGCACAATGTTGGTGTTTTGTAACATCTAATTTTTACAAGGTGGCCAATGCTCAACACCCAACCTGGAGGACCAAAACATACACACATACACTACGGACTATTTAGCTTACCCAATTCACCTATAGCACATGTCTTTGGACTGTGGGGGAAACCAGTGCACCTAGAGGAAACCCACACCAACACAGTGAGAACATGCAAACTCCACACAGAAATGCCAACTGATGTCCCTGCATGTATGGCAATAAAAAAAATTAAATGCATATAATAATTTAAATATCTACTTACTAATTAAATTTTTCTTTTTTGTCAGATGAGTTCAGGTAGTGCCTTTGTCCTGCTGCGCTTCAGCAAAATTCAGCATCACAAGCAAAATGACTACCTTGTGTCATATAGCATATATCGACCAATCAGCGCAGTTGTCAAGGCAGAATTTCAAGCGCAACCAATCATTTTAAACAGAGACACATGGTGAACCGTTTAAAGAAATAAAAATGTTAAGTTCAGAGAAGGGCATCACGGTGGCACAGTGGGTAACACGATCACCTCACAGCAAGAAGGTCGCTGGTTCGAGCTTCGACTGGGTCAGTTTGCATTTCTGTGTGGAGTTTGCATGTTCTCCCTGTGTTCTTGTGGGCTTCCTCTGGGTGCTCCGGTTTCCCCCACAAGTCCAAAGACATGTGGTATAGGTGAATTGAATAAGCTAAATTGTGTGAAGTGTATAGGTGTGAATGCAAGAGTGTATGGGTGTTTCCCAGTGTTGGGTAGCAGCTGGAAGGGCATCTGCTGCAAAAAACATATGCTGGATAAGCTGGCAGTTCATTCTGCTGTGGCGATCCCTGATTAATAAAAGGACTAAGCCGAAAAGAAAATTAATGAATAAAAGTTCAGAGAGCTGTTCAAGCCTGTTTAAGTTTTGATGCCATACCTTGGTATTTTAAGTAAAGTCAATTTATATTAACTTAATATCTTTAGTAATGACAACAGCAGGGTTTACAGTGTATACATACAAATAAACAGTCAATATCTTACTAATAGGCAGGAAATAAACCACTACATAACAGTGAGAATTGTTACTTAAACAAAAGTGTTTTCTATTTCTCTTTTTTAGGGGCTGGGGGCAGGAAAACCCTTTTTAAATTTCCATCCCAAAAACCATGGGAGCCTGCATGTTTTCATCCGGCTGGAAAAGACTAGACTGCAACTGCTTTCTTGACCAGTAGGGGATGGTACAAGAACAAAAAAGAAGGTGGACAAGAAATACCACAGAGATCCCAAAACGCTGAGGATCTCTTAACATTGCACTGATGCCTCTGTAACACGCATAGATATGAAAACAAAATCTGTGTGTGTTTTGTATGTAGATTCACAGCTTATTTCACAGGACTGTTCAGTTTCTTTGGGTCTTGAAGACCACAGTGTACCACAACTGCATCGTTGCATTGTTATAGCTTGGCATTGTGATGTAAAAGTTACTGTTTGACTCTGGAAAACAGAAAGACTGGCTGGCTTGGAATCGGATTGTAGTGTCATCATCATCACTCCGCAGGGGTCCAACAGGAAGACTTTCGCAACTTGCTAAATAGTTCCAAACATTGATCACAAATGTTTTTTTGGTGGGGGTTATGTTTTCAGATGTAATCTTGAGAGCACAAGATTACTTTAGGAAGATCAAGAAAACCTGTCTCATTCTTGGAGTTTTTTTAAGGCACTGAAAGCATTTCAAAAAGACATACAGCATATTTTCTAACTGCACACAGTGTTTTGTGTCTGAAAACGCAAGTAGAACTGCACGAGAGCGTGCCAGCCGAGTGTAACCTTCAGGTGTGCGTGCGGATGTCAGATCCAGACAGATGGTTTTCCTTCTCCTGACTTGCTGCTGCTGCTGCTCCCAGCGCTCCCAGATTTCCCATGTTTGGATCGTTGCTTCCGCTCCTTCTGTGGCGCTGTGGTGATGTTGCTCTGAGGCTTCTCGTCAATATCATTAGTGTCGTCCAGTTCATCGTGGTTATTGCTAGCATGGTGCTGCAAGGTATAGGCCTGAATGGCTGCCTCCAACTGTATCACGTCTTTGTTAATAGGTGGCGGCCGTGTTTCACCTGCAGACGGGAAGTTGTCCTCATTGGAGCCGTACTGCTGCTGCTCCTCCTGGGCGATGTTGGCTCGGTTCTGCTTGCACGCCATCTTAGCATTGCTCAAGTCTGTGTAGGGCATTGTTTCAGGTTTCACCACGATATTATACCCTGGTGGCGCAGATGGGGTGTTCCAGGAGAAGGGATAACCAACGTAATCCGCCTCTCGAACACCACCTCCGACTCCTCCTCCAGGTTCTCCTTCACTGAGTGATGGCCCACCGACTCCAACCGAAATGCCGCCGGACGCCAGCAGGCCGAGCTGGTACTCATCATCGCTAGCTGCAGCATTTCGTTTGCGCAAGACATCGCTGATAGTTCCAACACCGAGATGAATCATTTCCCACAGGTTTAGCAACAGGCACAGGCAGCTGACGCCATACATGATTCTGAGGAAGATGGTTTTCTCGGTGGGCCGTGAGATGAAGCAGTCTACCCGGTGCGGGCAGGGAATATCCGTGCACACAAAAACAGGTTCCACGCGAAAACCATACAACAGATACTGTCCTGCAAGAAAAATGGCCTCCAGAACGAAGCGCGTCAACAACTGTAGCACATAAACTCGCATCAGGCCATCGTTTTGAATTCGTCTACGCCCATCGTGACGCACTTTGGGTTTGGGTCGCGGTGGCACTAATTCCCGACGTGTGGTGTCTATCTCAGGCACTTCGTAGATCATGGGGTCATCTTCTCGTTCTTCCTCCCCGTCCTCATGTCCTGGCCGATGCTGCCGTGCTCCAAAGTACATTTTTCGCGGCCTGCGTTGAGTGTATCCACCTCCTGCTGAATCTCCTGTGGATGGAGCCCCGGCCCCAGAGCCGCCCCGTAAATCCTCTCTGTGAGAGATTTTATTGGCAGCATAGCCCATGTACAGCAGAGAGGGCAGGGAGGACAGGATGATCTGAAAGACCCAGAAGCGCACATGGGACAGCGGCGCGAAGGCATCGTAACAGACATTCTCACATCCTGGCTGTGCCGAGTTGCAGATGAACTTGCTCTGCTCGTCGTAGTATATAGACTCGCCGCCCACCGCGGTCAGCACGATGCGAAACACAACTAGCGTGGTGAGCCAGAGTTTCCCCACCGACGTGGAATGGTGCTGGATCTCCTCCAGCAGACGCGTCAGGAAGCTCCAGCTCATGACGTCTGATGACAACGGGGCAGACAGCGTCCCGCACTGCACAGCTCACAGACTCTGTGGACACACACAGAGGTACAGATATAAGTGCATGACAATTAGAGAAGAAGTTGACATGTTTTAAAAACAAAATTAAATGTAGGTGCAAATTCTCGATGAAAGGTCATCCAACTGCTAATAGGCTCAATTCATCAGCAGCTATGAAAAGAAATATATTGTTTGTATGTATCATAAACTCAAGCCCAAAATTACATTTACATTTAGCAGATGCTTTTGTACAAAGCCACTTACAATTGAGGAGGCATTCAACAAGAAGAAGCAATACACACAAGAAGTGCTAGTTATACAATATAACATGTTTGTGCTCAGAGAATTTAGTGCCAGAGTGAAGCTGCGTTCACACTATAAGTGATTCGCAGCAGCGAAGCGACAAGCGACCATGCATTTCAACGGAGTGTGAGCCACTTCCGGTGACCTCCGTCTAATCGAGTGACAGCGTTTATTGGTGACAGATGTGGGTGTGTTGAGCAACACAACAAAGTTGAGAATCCTTCAACTTCATGAAAATGAAGAGCGACTTTCTTGAAGTACAGCGAATAGGAGCACCAGTAGAGCTCACGTGATTTTCTCTCAGCTCCCTCAGAGGCCGGTTGTATTGTCCTTGCTGTTGACCTACACATATAATAGCAGCAATGCCAGTGAACACACTTTTTCATTTATTTCTTGATCATCTTTGTAATTAAGCAATTTATGTACTAATTTCATTGATATTAAGTGTTTTCTCTGAACAATGTTTACTTTCAGAAGCACGTAAACTCATTCACTCTCTGTGAATATCACCGTTACTTAAGCAACCTCAAGGTAGGAATGCCCACTAGCGACTTCAATCACCACCCAGAGCAACAGGCAGCTACAAAAATCGCTGCTAGTGTGAATGAGGGATAAGACATCTAGAGTTTTAGTTTTTTTCCCGAGAGAGCGTTTCAACAGGTGGTTTGTCAAGCCCATTCACCTGTGTGAAGCACCCTTCATAAATGCACAGTATGCGTGTTGGTTTATGTGTCAGTGAGATGACAGAGTGTGTTCTCTAGTCATCTATGTATATATGCAAACCTTTAAATGCAAAACACTTATTTATAAGTGTTTTACATTCAAAATAATTATATATTACTTAACAACACTTAATAATACTCATATAATAACACCTTAACAATAATTAGGAAATTATTCATACCTCTGGCAAATTCTGACCTTTTTTGACAGGCAATGACACAGGCTTCTCCCAAAAGATAAATAATAAGATAATAAGATGATGAGGCGTCACTGTAGAAAAAATGCTTCTCAGCTGCTTTTTTACATTTCAACAAAAAATTTGTAAGTTAGAATTTGAGGTATAAATGATTTCAGGCTTCATTGTAATTTCCTAATGTTTTCCCACTTCTTGACTGCTAGTGCATGTCTGTAGAGGTGTTATTATCGTAATTATATGGCTACAAACTAATAAATAGGCCCATATGACAATATTTGACTGAATAGTGAGGCTGGGTGATTTGGCCCAAAATCAAAATCTCGATTAATTGAACATTTTGACTCAAATACGATTAATGAACGATTATTTATTTATTTTTTTCCCCTCATAGTTCACTGACAGCTTTTGTACAGTAAATATGCTCACATATTACAAGTGAGAGATTTTTAAATAAAGGGTGCATTGCTTGATTTAAAAATCATTGAAGGAAACATGCACTATGATTAATAATCTGAAATAATCTATGATTATTTATTGAATATCAACGTTAATCAACTAAAATTAAAACACACATTTCTAAAACCAACTGTCACTTTTTTCTTATTAAAAAAATTAATAACTTGCACTTTTGGAAACAAAATGAATAGTTTTCTTAATTTTTAATATTAAAAGTAGAAAATAAGCAGCATCTCTTCTAAATAAAAGAACTGTTGTATATCCTATAAATAATATTTTAAACATCTTCTGTAAACAAGCTTTTTAATGTAAATAATAATTTTATTGTAATAGAAAATATGCTGTCTCAAGGCACAGCTTCCAATCATCTTCAAAGTAGTGCACTGGACCATACCCATGCATTCAACGCAGAAGTATAAATCAGCCTTAACAGAGCGGGCTCACGTGACTCCACACGCGGTAAGGAAAGTAATTGAAAAAAATTGACCTGGAAAAATTTGATTGATTATAGGTTTTGAAAGTCGATTTAGATTACTTTTTCGATTAATCGCCAAGCCACACTGAATAGCTGTCTAAACAACCATTTTAAATGGTACTTTTGAACTTACGCTTCGTATGAAAAACATATATTCATTTTGAGATTCACAAAAGATTATATTCAACAGTATCATTCATTTTAAATAATTAACCTCTGATAAAAGATAGATGACACAAAAGATGATCTAACTTAAAAAAGTAAGAAATTGGCACCAATAAATATCCAATAATTTACTATTTACGAAAACATACAATAACCAATATGGTACCAACATTTAGCCCATCCGTATATATAGTTCAGCATCTATTTCTGCCTTATATATTGCTCGATAAAAGGTCATCCAAGTGCTAATAGACTCAATGAATGTAACTCTCCATTTCTCTCACACACATGCAGACACAATTACCTTGAGCAGTGAGCCTGAACCACACAGATCTTCCCTGAGGGAGAACAGCTGTGGTGAGCGGGTGAGTCTGTGACCTCTCTGCTTTGTCTCCGCTCGCTCGTTCTGCTTTTTTTTTTAATGAATGTTTGTATTTCTCCTTCAAATAAAGCATTTGGGATATTGATTGTTATGTCCATATTTGGCCATATTTGAACAGCTACACACAAAGGGGATATTAAATAATATAATATTAACATCATTATGAGCCCAAGGATATAATATACAGTCATGGCTGAAATTTCGGTAAGTCAGAAAGTAGTCAGACCAGACAGAAATTGGAATTGGCTGGTTTTTGTTCCAAAATGCATGATGAGCAGTGTTGGGGAAAATTACTTTTAAAAGAAATATATTACATTCTTGCATTTCTTTTTCTTAAAAAATAAGGTACTTAGTTACTTTTTAAAGAAAGCAATGCATTACTGGGAAGGGCTTGCGTGTTATAAAAAATATTTTGGAAAAAAGTAAAGCCCTTTTACACCACAAATGACAGCAATTAAAGTTCAGACTTTGAAAAAAATTACTCTGATATTTTCTTGGAAATTAAAAAGTAGTATGTTACGTTACTAGCCACTTGGATAAAGTAATCTGATTACATAAGTCATGTTACTTGTAATGCATTACTTTAAACCTTAAGGATAGGCAACAGTTTTTATTATTTTTTTATTCAGCTTATCTCTGCTCTGGACTTGCATATAGACCATTTTGAGGGATGTAAACAAAACAAAAACAATGTATTTCCTGTTATACATTTTTAATTTCTAAAGCTTCCGAGAATTCAAAAAGAGCCACATATTGATAAATAATGTTATGATAGATGTTTTAACATTAAGCTATGATTGAATTGCCTCTTGTTATGAACAAGTTATAAAATAGTTATGAAATAGTTTGATAACAAGCAGGAAATGTTCATGACATGACCACATTGAAATGGTCTGTAAACTGCACTGCAATGATTTTATTCAACAAAGTATGTAAATGGAGCATACTAACAAACAGACTATGAAGGAATGGCGAACACCAATTGAAAAAAGAAGATATTTAAAAACGTTAACAATTTTAAGAAATATTGACCTTCATACTTTTCATACGTCTATGATTCCATTATGCTCTCAAACCATTAAACAAAAAGACTAGATGGATAAGACTTTCTGCAATTTTAATTGTAGCTCATGTCTATGTTATGGCTTGGAGTTTTATAGGTTTTAAAAAAAGTCTAAAAATTGGCAGTATACTTGTTAACATACTGTATGCTTATGTAAAGCTAGAGAAGATATCTGTACCTAAAGTGCAATACATGGACTTCAGTCAAGATAATTGTTGATTTTACAGGGTCATTCAAAAAGAATTCCACATCTTTGATGGAACCCTGGCTATTACTCAATGTGAACAGAACTCAAAGCTTTTTTCAGTAGAAAACAAAGAGTGTTCAATATGAGCCACTCCAGACACTTGAGTGACATCAACCTGAAAGTGTTTGAATCACCCTGTATTTTTTTTGTGTGGATTGAATTATGGTTGTATTTGATCAACTCACCCTCAGAAACTCACTGTTCCTGATTTTGGAAATACTGAAAGAAAATCCTAAAATTAAATGATGGTGACAGGTTTAAAGTATCTATGTCCAAAACTGTATGATTTCTGGTGTGACATATTTAAATGGTTTTCCAATATGTATGGTTTTACCTTTACACTGACCCAGAAATTGCTATATTTGGGTACTCTAGTTTTCTGCTGGATCATAATGTGTCCATACGAAGCACCATAATTTATGGAATGATTATTGCTAAGAGTGTCATTCTAAAACTGTGGAAATCAGATTCTATTCTTTATATTAAGACATGGTTAACTTATTTCACACAAATATTGCACATGAAAAAAGTCCGTTATGGAGTTATTGATAATCTTGCTAAGGTTTACAATATATGGCAACCATTTCTTGATCACCTGGACCAATATAATGCGGATTCCCCTATTGACTCTCTCTTTGTATTTTCATTGAAACCATTTATTTGCCCTAATTGTTTTTTAATAATAACTGAATTTTTTTTTATTATACTATTATTATTTATTTTTCTTCATTTTAATTATTATTAGCATTATTTTCTCTGTATTATCATGCTTATTCCTTGTATTTTTTATTATTGTTTTGTTGTTTGATGATTATTGAAACAATGTAAAACTAATGAAAACACTGGTAAAAAATTTTTTTAAGTATCTATAAGGGGAACCCACTGTCTTCATAAAAGATCATATGATATTTTTCAAAATATGTTACCCTGGATCACAAAACCAAGGTCTAAGGTCTTTATAGGTTTTATCATCTGGGGTCACATATTTTGAAAATGTATTCATTCTTTCATTTTCCTTCGGCTTAGTCCCTTATTTATCAGGGGTCGCCACAGCGGAATGAACCTCCAATTATTGCAGCATATGTTTTAGGCAGTGGATGCCCTTCCAGCATCAACCCAGTACTGGGAAACACCCATACACACTCATTTACACACACACTCATACACTATGGCTAATTTAGTTCATCCAATTCCTCTATAGCGCATGTCTTTGGACTGTGGGGGAAACCGGAGCACCTGGAGAAAACCCATGTACACTCGGTAAGAACATGCAAACTCCATATTTCAAAAATTGCAAACAAACTAAAAATGGCACAATTTCTAAATATGAATGAAAACATAATGATTTGTCTTTAGCATTGTGAAATTATGGCTATATTTTGGGCAAAAGTACATACGTTGTATGAGTCAAAATCACAGATTTTTCTCCTATACCAAAAATCCTCAGAATGTTAATATCGTGTTCCATGAAGACATTTTGTTCATTTCATTCTGTACATACAATAACACGTTTTAAACACTTTAGTTAAACAACTTTTGGAAGGTGATTTTCTAAATACAGTGGTCCCTCGTTAATCGCTGGTGTTACATTCTAAAAATG
Source organism: Danio tinwini (assembly GCA_903798205.1). Classification (NCBI taxonomy): domain Eukaryota; kingdom Metazoa; phylum Chordata; class Actinopteri; order Cypriniformes; family Danionidae; genus Danio; species Danio tinwini. Next base: position 3,876,357 of record CAIGQZ010016425.1, read on the forward strand.
GTCCACAATAGACGAAATCCGCAAAGTAGTCAGCTTTATTTTTACAAATATTATAGATGTTTAAGGCTGTAAAACCCCGGACTACACTTTTTTCTCGTTTAAACACTTGCATGACTTCTACCTTCCTTTAGTATGAAGTCCCACTTTTTGTGCAATGGTTAGCATCTTCCTCTGCCTTTTTGCAACCGTGGGTGCCTTTGACGATGCAGAATGTTTCGTCGGCATTGTGGGTCTTGTTGGGGAGAAAACTTGCAAACATACGATACAGCACTTCAGAGTCACACTGCTAGCAATCAAAGATTTATGTCAATTTGGCAAGCTGAACGCATTCTGTACTGTACAGGAGACACAGAACAGAGAAAATTGATTAACAATGGTCTACAACGAATCAGAACGCAGAACACAATACGCTGTAAAAAAAAAAAAAGCATGTCAAATTGCACAAAAAAATTCTGCAAAACAGCAAGCCTGTGAAAGTTAAACCGCGTTATGGCAAGGGACCACTGTATTTCGATTTTTTAACCCTCAGATATGAACCCTATCTCAGCCAAATATTTTCCTATCCCAGCAAACCATACATGAGGGGTGTCAAACTCCTAGAGAGCCGCAGCCCTGCACAGTTTAGTTCCAACCCTGCTCCAACACACTAACCTGGAAGTTTCAAACATACCTGACTTAATTAGTTTGATCAGGTGTGTTTAATTTGGGTTAAAACTGTGCAGAACTGCCGAGTCTGACACCTGTGCCATACATCAACGGAACTTAATCATTCATTCATTTATTTTCTTTTCTGCTTAGTCCCTTTTTTAATCTGGGGTCACCACAGCGGAATGAACCACCAACTTATCCAGCATATGTTTTAAGCAGCGGATGCCCTTCCAGCTGCAACCCATCTCTGGGAAACATTCATACACACTCATACACTTCAGACAATTTAGCTTACCCAATTCACCTGTACCGCATGACTTTGGACTTGTTGGGTAAACCGGAGCACCCGGAGGAAACCCACGCTAATGCCGGAAGAACATGCAAACTCCACACAGAAACGCCAGCTGACCCAGCTGAGGCTAGAACCAGCGGCTTTCTTGCTGTGAGGCGACAGCACTACCTACTGCGCCACCCTCAACGGAACTCTTATTTATTTCTTTTATATTATATTTATTTAGCTGATTCATATGTGTTGTATAAGTCTTCAGTTTTCCACTAGTGACTGGTTTTATATTCCAGGGTCACATAGGTTAAAATAAAGCTATCAATAGTCACGATCTGTGCTTAAATATTTGAAAGACCGGGAGAAAATCTAACCTTACACACCTACAATTTTTGCTGCTTGTTTAAACCACTTATTTAAAAAGAGCTCAATCAACACAATTCTTGTTTTTTTGGGGGGGCAACTTAATTGTTTTATGTTCAATCCACTTAAATATGTAAAAACCTTTAAGTTAACAATCAATTTGTGTTGTGTGAAGGAATTGTATGAAACCTAGCATTTTTTACAGTCTTGGTAACTCAACAGGACCAGAGAGAGTCCAGGGTTTTCCTGCACCTCCTGTCCAGAAGAGCAGCTCAGCAGTGGACATGTGCTGATGCACAGAAGCCCTTCACCTTTAATCTGCGTCTCACTTTATGCTGGTTAAAGCACTGGGGGTGAGCAACATGACTTAGATTGTGACTCATATGTAGGCGCACAAACACGGAACACTCACACACACAATGAAAATACAAAAGACGGGCACCGTACACGAGCCGGATTCACTGGTCGTCCTAAAATAACTGCATCACTCATTTGTTCACGCTTTCTCTCACTCTTTTTTTCTCAAGGTTGAAATAGTACTCTCTCCCAAAGGGAATAAAGGACTTTGTGTTATATTTGTGACTGTCGAGCACAAACGGACACGCATTCGCTCGCACACTTGCTCTGGCCACAGGGGGGGTCAACTAACCACCATGAAGCAACAGAAAAACACTCCTGTGTGTGTGTGAGCATTGGACAGGCTGGCATGAAATAAATTGCGCCTCAGCATTAGCAGCGTGTCACATTTATGATATGTCAAAGGACTCTTAAGGGGCGAGGCATTTTTACTGTGCTTACAAGCCAAGTGGAAAACACAAATGTCATCTGCTTGTTACGCTTTAATTAATTCATAACATTACTTAATGAGAGATAAGAGTTATTTAATGTTAGGAACAATTAGCCACATTACAGATACAGCAGAAAACAATTAAATCCTCAAGGATATTTAAACGCGCTTGTAAGACTTACTGCGCTTTAGAATCATCACAATCATCATTAGACATATTTAAAGATTTATATTTACCCTTTTTAATTATTTTTACCCTTCATAAGACACTCATTAGAATCCTAATTGGAAAAACCCTGAAGAGTCATTGGGAGCTATGATGATTGCAAGTGTCTTATTACTTTTTTTTATGAGGTAATCAACATCAATGAAGTTTCCACACATGATTCGTCATCAGATAAAAGGTTAATATACTCTATCTATTATTTAAAATCTTAGAGTTTGTTATTTTTTTAAGTAATCGAATGTGCTTTTGTTCAACATGCATTAACTAAAAAGAAAAATGGTAGGAAATATGAAAAAAAAGAAGAATAGACTGAATATAAACAGAGCTTGACATTAACACCCGCCAACCCACCAAATGAAGGTGGATTTCAGCTGTGGCGGGTTAGACAGACACTTCCACTAGCCACTTTGGCTAGTTAAAAATCATTTTTAAATTGCCAGCGCTGCTTCGTCACTAAAGTTTAGAATTTTAGTTTATGACCGTTTGCCAGTATGCATGCAAATGTGATCTTAAAATCGAAAAGCAGCACGACTGATAATTGTAAGCGTGAGCAAAAGAAAGCAGGTGAATACGGAATGAGAGGATGATCAGGCGCACGGTGAGATACAGGCGTTCCCGACCCACTGAGGAGAGCTGATGTAGATGTAGATGCAGATGTGAAGCGAGCGAGTGCTTAAACGCTCCCGTGTCCCTTTTCCTTGCGCAAATTAACCATACCTGAAAACGCATTTGGTGCGATCGTTCCTCTTTGAAATAGACTGGAAAAAAATGGTGCTTGTGCACCCACAGTCCTGCTGCTTTTCAAGAGCTTGCGATTTTCTTTGTAAGCATGGTTGCCTCTTTCTCTTTAAGCCTAACGTTAATGTGTGCGAGCGTTCATCTTTTCATTATCGCATACGGAATGTTTTTTACATGTTTTCTTTTGCTTACAGTTATATTTGTTAATATGGATTAATTATCATCCTTTACAATAGCATTGCTTTAATTTGAGATTAACTCTCCATTTGCTGATTTAGGACCTTCAGGCAGGACAGACCACTGTGTTTTAGATACATGAGAATGTCTACTGTTTTATTTTAAAGAACATTTTTGTTAAAATTTTATATATATATATAGAGAGAGAGAGAGAGAGAGAGAGAGAGAGACACGGTGGCAAAGTGGGTAGTGCTGTCGCCTCATAGCAAGAAGGTCGCTGGTTCGAGCTCTGGCTGGGTCAGTTGGCATTTCTGTGTGGAGTTTGCATGTTCTCCCCGTGTTGGTGTGGGTTTCCTCCGGGTGCTCCGGTTTCCCCCACAGTCCAAAGACATGCTCTATAGTTTAATTGAATAAACTAAATTGGCAGTAGTGTATGGATGTGAATGTGTGTGTATGGATGTTTCCCAGTACTGGGTTGCAGCTGGAAGGGTATCCATGGTGTAAAACATATGCTGGATAAGTAGGCGGTTTATTCCGTTGTGGTGACCCCTGATAAATATAGGGACTAAGCTGAAGGAAAATGAATAAATGAATAATAATAAGAGACCACTTGAAATTGCTTGGTTTCTCTAGATCTGTGTTAGAGTAAAACTTATTTTTTGCTAAATCCTGCAAATTACTAATGAAATATATTACAAATGTATTTTTTTGTAATAAGTTTTTTTAAAAATAACTGGTATATTGTAACTGGTTTTATACAGGTTTATATTCATTTTTAGACCACAATATACCAGTGTTTTAATTTTAGAAGTTAAGAAATCTGTATTTAGTGGAATAAGAAATACAGTGAAAAGTAAAAGCAGTTATTATTAATATTTCATTGTTTCTCTCTTGTGTTTGATATGCAGCCATTCTCCTGCACATTTCTCAATAAGCAAGTTTCTTGCATCATCAAAAATGAAGCATTTAAACACAAAGTAATACAACAGTTTAACTGTGACCTTGCTGAGCATAAAAGGCTTTTCAAAAATATTAAAAAGTCTTACAGCCCCAAACTTTATAACAGTAGTATATATGTATGTTACATATAAACAAAACAAGCTGAAGCAACACAGCACAAAACATTTTGTCCTGAATACATTAAGGCATTCCTGCTCTAATTGTTGATCCTATTCACTGATTAAAGCCTGAGTCTCCTGTTACTCAACACACGTACACGCACACGCACACGCACACGCACACACACACACACACACACACACACAGTTCTCATGTCCTACCCCTTGGCAGATTTAGACAGTGTACAAATTCAGCAAAACGCCCCCATGTCCATGTCAAAGTTAATATATACCCTTCATCCATCTATCCATCCATCCATCCAGAGTACCTCAATCTGCCATCTCAGACATTTACAGCAGCGTGACAGAGTATCGCATCCTTATACTGTATAAGAGCCCAAGAGCCTCATATATAACAAAATATTTAAATGAACAAACAAATAAACCACTAAGGTTTGTCACAGCTAAATAAATCCCAAACATTAATCCTTTTTTACAATATAGTGGATATTTTTATTATAAATTACTGTGTTAGGATACAAAAACATATTAATAATATATTAATACAGCGGTATATACAATAAATAAAATAAAAACAAAAGTAATTAATTTAACAAATATTTTTCACAGCCCTGCTGTTAATAAAACTGAATGCCAAAGATTAAAACCAGATATGAGCTTTTTCTAATAATATAGTTAATATTATTTATGAGTATCATTACTAATATTACAGCAATACTTGAATAAAAAAAGAAAAGGTGGATGGATGGATATTCAAAAAACAGAAAGAAAGAAAGAAAGTAAGAAAGAAAGAAAGAAAGAAAAAAGAAGAGAGATGGAAAGAATGGGATAGATAGACAGACAGACAGACATTCAAAAAACACAGAAAGAAAGAAAGAAAGAAAGAAAGAAAGAAAGAAAGAAAGAAAGAAAGGACTGGACAGACAGACAGACAGACAGACAGACAGACAGACAGACAGACAGACAGACAGACAGACAGACAGACAGATAGATAGATAGATAGATAGATAGATAGATAGATAGAATTTCAATATTTATATAAACATAAAAATAATAGAAAAAAGCATAAACATGATCCTTTGAAAGCTCTACAGTCATCATATTAAATCCATCTTTTAAATAGGGCTGTTCAAGCCAAATAAATGGTCTCTCAGCCCTGAAACACAACAGAAACACAACACACACATGCCATATATCTACTGTGACACCAAAAAGCAAAAGTCCCATCAAGTTCAGCGAAACCCTGAGTTGAAGTCAAGCCAGGTCAAACAGCACTGACGTACCGGCCTGGTACATCACACAAGTACACACTGTGAAAGTTATACTCACACACACTCACGCACGCACGCACTCCACATTCTGCCTCTCGTCTGCTTTCCTTCTCCTCCTCATGTCTGCATCCTCCTGCTTTCTGAAGAGCCGAGATCAGAGGCACTGACCTCACAGCGACACACACACACACACACACACACACACACACACACA
>CAIGQZ010016425.1:3882542-3897840 GCA_903798205.1 Danio tinwini
AGACAGACAGACAGACAGACAGACAGACAGACAGACAGACAGACAGATAGATAGATAGATAGATAGATAGATAGATAGATAGAATTTCAATATTTATATAAACATAAAAATAATAGAAAAAAGCATAAACATGATCCTTTGAAAGCTCTACAGTCATCATATTAAATCCATCTTTTAAATATGGCTGTTCAAGCCAAATAAATGGTCTCTCAGCCCTGAAACACAACAGAAACACAACACACACATGCCATATATCTACTGTGACACCAAAAAGCAAAAGTCCCATCAAGTTCAGCGAAACCCTGAGTTGAAGTCAAGCCAGGTCAAACAGCACTGACGTACCGGCCTGGTACATCACACAAGTACACACTGTGAAAGTTATACTCACACACACTCACGCACGCACGCACTCCACATTCTGCCTCTCGTCTGCTTTCCTTCTCCTCCTCATGTCTGCATCCTCCTGCTTTCTGAAGAGCCGAGATCAGAGCCCCCGCACACACACACACACACACACACACACACTGTACATGTACATGAGCGAATGCTTCTCTATGAAGAATGCGCAAGAGGGAGACGCTCAAAAATATGCACAATAGCCCTTTACCCAAAAAATGGGTCAGAGAAGGCTGTGGTTTGGGGGTGGGCGGGTGGTAGGGGGCTGTGGTTTTGATGTGGGAGGCAGGGTGGGTTAATATCCCAACGGCAGGGAACAGACAATGAGAGGAGAACAAGAGAAGAAAGCCCAAATCAGGAGTGATGTTCAGCCTGCAACAAGAAACCAGAAGATTTATGCAACCTCTTTTCTACACACACACGCACTCACACACGCCAGCCATCATCTGCTTTGATTGAAAATCTGAGGAAACCACTGTAATGTAATCACGATCCCCACAAATGGATTACATTCATTATCTTGGGCAGGTTGTGGTTTCAATTTAATGTAATTAGATTAGATTTAATAATTTCAACTATCAGGTAAAAACACATGATCTCACTAACTTTGTGAAATTATGCTAATTATGTGATTATGCATAAAACACCTGTACAAAACAAAATCAGTTGCACATTCACACTTTTCCAGTAGGTGGCGCTTATAGAACAAGAATTGGGTATAACAGTAGCTGCGTTCCAAATGACACACTATCCACTTATGCACTACTGTATGTACTTAAGCACTTACACACTCAACAGGATAGTATATGTATGTAGTGTCGTTCTAAATGGAACACTAATGTTTTTTTTACTAAGCGGAAATTCAAATTGTTTCCCTGATGATGTTTGACTGTCGCCAAATTAGTGAAATAAACGACCAAAGTACCAAATAACACCTGTCATGAGTATAACCGCATTCACCATCGGGAGGCGCTATAATCACTCTCATAGGAGAATTTTGCTTTCACAATCCAAAAGAAATAAAGTAATCTAGCATGAGAGCCCGACAGTTCCGCCCTTTCCACTACGTGAGCAAAGCAGCGGTCGTTGAGTGCGTGAAGTGTCCAGCATTACACACCTCTGTTTACCAGTTGAATAAGTGCATCATCCGGGTAATTAGTGCACTTATTATTTTTAATAATATGATAATATGAGTATAATAATATGAGTTTTCAGTGTGAACGCACTACGTACAATATTTATACTACAAAATGGCGTAGAAAAGTGTGCGAACTAAATGTTTCAGCTTGTGAGTTTTTCCAAATATATCCATTTAAGCCACAAAAAAAAGGTTTTAAGAAAAAAAGAATACAGCTGCACAATTATACTGAATTTAGCCCATGGAAGAACAGTTTTTTCACTGATTAAATTAACATATATCCTTCAGCATCTATAGCCTCTCTTACAGACATGTTGTGTAAAATTAATGTAATGCAGTTTCTGCGTTAAGTTCCTTTACAAATATTTATTTATTCATTTTCTTTTTGGCTTAGTGCAGCAACCTTTATTAATCAGGGGTCGCCACAGCGAAATGAACCGCCAACTTAGCCAGCACATGTTTTACGCAGCGGATGCCCTTCCAACCGCAACCCAACACTGGGAAACACCCATACACTCATTCACACACATATACACACAATTTAGCTTATTCAATTCAACTATACTGCATGTCTTTGGACTGTGGGGGAAACTGGAGCACCCAGAGGAAACCCACGCCAACACGGGGAGAACATGCACACTCCACACAGAAATGCCAACTGACCCAGCCAGGGCTTAAACTAGCAACCTTCTTGCTGTGAGGCGACCGTGCTATCCACTGCACCACGACGCCTAACAAATATCAGCCAAATAATAATAATCATAAAAAAAACTTTAAATTTTATTGTATTGTGTAATTTGTTTAGAGCAAAAACATTGCGTTTCATTTTCTGGTTTGTCGATCAGTGCATCTCTAGACACACACTTACACACATGTATACACTGTAAAAACTATCCGGCAATTAAGGGTTCCATATTTCATGATTTACAGATTTTTCTGTTATTTAGGATTGTGAATTGTATTATGCAAGGTTGATCTCTGCTCTGTCGACTTTTGATGATGAAAATTCAACTCTGCAGTTTAACAAAGTGACTATTACTAAAGTTTTAGTGGTTTAAAACAATATATATTGTTTAATAAACAATATATAGAGATATTAGTCTGTGAAATAACAGAAAATGTACTTGCAGTTCATTGCCACCAAACCAGGTAATATATCACAACAAACTATTAAATATCTCAGTCACTTTTTCAAACTTTTCAACATTAAAAGTTGTTGGAGAAAAGACCAAGGTCCTGCAGCGCAATTAAAAAGCATAAATAATAATAATAATAATTAAAACTGAATCACAAAATATGGAAAATTATTTATTTTTTATAGTGTAGCTATCTATATAGAAACTTCCCATAGACATAATGACTTTTATACTGTACAGAGTGTATATTTTAACCCTCTTACCCAACCGTATCCTTAAACTCAACCCTCACAGGAAACAATCTGCAGGTTTACATTTTCAAAATACTTCATTCTGTGTAATTTATGAGCCATTTTCCTCATTGAGACAAAAAAGTCCCCACAACGTGAAAATTGATTGGTATTGCTATATTTGTGGTCCTCCCTACATTTGGTTCCCACAACGTTAGGAAGACAAGACACAAACACACACACACACAAAGAAATGCACACTTGTCAAAGATAAGTGAGTGAACAATATCTCTCACATAACCTTATCGCCTGCCCCCTTTACTTGCTCTTTACAGTCCTTCTCTCTCTCTCTCTTTCGCTGGAAGGAAGGGAACTTCTTAATGCTTGCTCTTCTATTCATCTGCCCATCTTTGGTCATGGCTTAAATTAGAGCTTCCAGCGATCTCCAGCACTCGCATTCTTATCCAAACCCTGTTTTCCCCCTTCACTCGCTCTTATCTCCCCCTGCTCTGTCTTTATGTGTGTCTCTCTCTCACTGTAAAGAGCGAGGCGAGATCACAATCGCAGGATTTCACAGCCACGTCCACAGACAGTCGGTGGGGAAAAATCTCATTAAAATTCGACACGCATTCCCCATGTGCGATAAGGAAACAATCATTTAATGTGACTATGTTAGTTTGGAGACAGACTGAGTGTGTGTGTGTGTGTGTGTGTGTGTGAGAGGCGTTTCTGCGCTGGAATGTTCAATGAAAACATTTTCTCTGTAATTATGATTTGTTATAGAAGAGGTTTGCTGCAGATTATGGTTTGGGAAAATTGATGTGAAAGATTTTGCAGTTAAGTCAACATTAAATGTGATTAATTCATCACATGTCCGATGATGGGCTGAAAGTTCTGTTTGGTTTTTTGGGATGAACTCCCACTTTAAATCACCAATTAGAAGATCGTAAAATCAAAAGCAGATTTTCTTCTTTCAAGTCGTTCACTCATTCATTCATTTTCCTTCGGCTTAGTCCCTAATTTATCAGGGATCGCCACAGTGGAATGAACCACCAACTAGCGGATGCTCATGCAGCAGCAACCCAGTACTGGGTGGGGGAATCCGGAGCACTGGTAGAAAACCCACACAAACATGGGGAGAAAACTCCACACAGAAATGCCAGCTGGCCCAGCCGGGACTCTAATCAGCGACCTTCTTGCTGTGAGATGACAGTGCAAACCACTAACAGCGCTTCAGTTCAATCAAATACATTGCCTGCCCGTGTTGTCAGCTTAGCGACTTTTCAGACTCCCCTAGTGCCTAATTGTCAAGAACAAAAAAGCAACTAGCGAATATTTTTTAGGTGTTACTAGAGATTTTTAGGGACTCTCGTGTCCATGCTGTACTGTTCCTAACGTTACTCTTTGCAACGAGCTGCGGGTGATGCCGACGGTCTCTCCCCCGCTCAGAGCACTCAAAGGCGGCACAGCACTACCTAGCCGCCGCCTCTCACACTGCAGCCTGAGAGCAGATCATCATACCTCTGCATATTGACAGCAAATGATTTAGCACAGCTGGCATGAGTTATTTCCCTTGTACAGTCAAACCAATCTGCTTCTGTTTTAAATTTAATCATTTAAATGGACCGTTTATTATTATTTTCTTGCTGTTGTTCACAATCAGAGATTTTAGTAGAGGCAGGTAGGGAGAATTTTGAGAACATTTGGGGAAAAAAGTAGAAATACGACATAGTTTGTGACCTTGTTTTTTAAATGTATTTCTTTTAATTGTACATTAGTAACTTAACATTAGGTTTCTTTAAATAATAAATTATAATATTTATAACATTTTGAATAACTGCTTTCTTATTGTAGCCTGTGTAGTTCCAAATGAAATTATTACTCCAGTCAATATTGATTTATTACTATTACAATTAATTATAATAATAATGATGATGATTATTATTAATATTTAACAGATTTCTGAAGGATCATGTGACTTTGAAGACTGGAGTACTGAAGCTGATAATTCATCATTAAAATCACTGGAATAAATGATTAAATGAAATGATAAACTACTTTTGAACAGTTATTTTAAAGTGCAATAACATTTCACAATTTTATAATTTGTACTGTATTTTTAATTAATCCTCCTTAACATTTAGCTAGTTGCAAAGACAGTCCAGTCTATTGACAATATCGGGCTACAACAGGGGTGCTTCAACCCTATTCCTGGCGATCGACCTTCCTGCAGTTTTCAGTTGCAGCCCTTATCAAATACACCTGCCTGTAATTATCAAGTGCTCCTCAGGTTCTACATAATTGGTTCAGGTGTGTTTGATCAGTGTTGGAGCTGAAATCAGCTGGAAGGTCGATCGCCAGGAACAGGGTTGAGCACCCCTGGGCTACAATGTGGCCAAGGGGTACAAAGGCACGCACTAAAGACTAGGGGTTTTGGTCACACCATCTCTAAGCATTTAATTCTAAACAGCTTTGAGGGATATGAACACACTATAAAATACATCAGGGCCATGCACAGGGGGGTGGCCCAGTGGCTAGAGCCACTGCCCTTCTGCCCTCATTGGCTGAGGTGCCCCCCTCAGCCCCCAAACCCCCCCAGCTCTTCACTTTGCGTTCATATATATATATATGCTAGGGCTCCATACCTGGAATTGCTTAGGGCCCCCAAATCACTAAGTCTGCCCCTGCAAATTGTTGCATTTAGGGCTGTATTACTGTCTTCTTTTTTTTGTATTACTATCTTCTTGATGCTTGTGAGGGCTGGTGTGATTAGCAGGATGACAGCGAGATGAGACCTCAGATTTAATGTATTGCCATATCACAGAGACCTTACTGCTGCAAATTTTGCATATTGGCTGATCTAAATTGGCTGTCTCTCTCTTTTCGTTTGGTTGAAAGCCAAAAAACTGTCAAACTGGCGGAGTTATGTTAATGTTAACCAATAACATTAGGTTATTGTGGACAAGAGTGTTTGCCATTGCTTTAGTCTTAATACACTGAGAACAGTAAGCCGGGGAAAAACACACTTGAAACACTCTTGTGCCATTTATTCATTTGAACGCTAGTAAAAGTGAACACTGAGGTTGCCGCTGTTGGCTTGTCAATAGCATGGTATTGCACATTTGTAGTTATTACAACAGCCCTATTTAGATTTTGTAGTTAGATTAAAACACTTTAAAATCAATTTAAGTTCATTTTTGATGCAGAACACTTTACAGCAAGTTCACTCACTAAGCTAAAGAATAGATGCTAAATTGTTAAATTCAATTATATCTCTATGGACCCTTTTCACAAAACTGTTACTACATGTTAAACGGTCATCAGCACCTTAAATCCTTGAAAGTTTTTAATATTTTAATTTTTAAAAACCTTTGTACATTTATATGTATTTACGTATATCATTTATCATCTTTGAGGTGTTTCTAATGTCGTGCCTATGGGGCAGGACAGTAAATTTGATGTTGTTCTCTCTTCTTGCTGCCGTTATCGGTCTCACAATTTTTTTTTTTTCTGATGGTCTTGATAACACCGTTGTTGAGTTATTATTTTATTATTTCAGCAAATCAGATTGTAAAAAATATTTGTTGTACTCTCCTATTTACTGTGCTCTAAGTTTACCCAAATATGATGACTTCCGCTACTGAGAAACCTGGAGAAATGTGAAAAGGGTCCATCGGGCAAAGATATCCAGGTCCATATTAACATGACAGCATCATGCTGTTACTGCAGATTTAGAAGCTGCACACCAATGAGGATAATCTTCTGTTCCAGCACATCCAAAGGTGCTCTACTGGACTGAGATCTAATCACCTACACCAAATTGTACTGTACTATACTAAACTGTACCGTATCACTTAATTGAAATGAGGTAGTAAAGTAACAAACTACAACTAGTCAAATTACTGTAATTGAGCAGTTTTTCCTCAAGAATTGTAAATTACTATGTAGTTTTAAAAATGTGGACTTTTACTTTCCCTTGAGTGCATTTTTAGTGCTGTATTTGTACTTTTACTCCACTATTGTCCTTCAACCAGCAGTCACTACTTTGTCTATGGTGATTGGCTAAAGTAGAAAAATCAGTCCTGTGATTCCTGTCCAATCAAATCGCAAAGTAAATTGCATGATACTGAACTACCTAAAGACATGGGCGCTTTATAAATGCAGCAAACCATTTGGAAGCATTAAAAATGTCCAAGAAGATGTCCAAAATGCAATGACAGAGAGATGAGAAAAAATGTGAAGGATGTCCACTGTATGATGACTGAAATTGTCAAATGGCCTTAAACTAAATGCACTACAGAATGTTACGTTTTCAAACGCATGCACACATTGCATATAAACGCATCAACCTTTCATCGTGTAATACTTACTAATCACTACTCTTAAGTACTTTTAAAATGGCTACCTTTTAACTCATACTTTGAGTAATATCTACAGCTTTTACTCACTACATTTTTGGGCAAGTAATGGTACTTTTACTTGAGTATGACTTTTCAGTACTCTTTCCAACATTGAACTGTGGCATATGTGTTAAAGAATGCATAGAAAAATTGGTTACTGAATCCAAGCAATATAAACAAAGGGAAGCAGTTTTATAAAAGAAAAATGAATGATTCTCAAAATATAATAATAAGAATAAGTGAGTTTGTCAGTTCTTAAAGCAAGTTTATTTCCTAAGAGAGTCTACATTTGCCTAGAAATATGCATTTAATATGCAGCCATTTGAGTCAGCTGTAAGTTTAATGGTACATCATCCCATGCGCTCCAACATAATCTAAAACCTCAATATTGTGTTAAATGGCTCAAGGTGAACCATTAGCCCTTGTTACTTTGATAGATGGTGACCGCTGTGGTTGAATCTGTTTACATTAGTCTTGAATATACAATGCCTGCTTATCAGAGGGAAATATTTAGCATATAATTATGTATGTATGTATAGACGGGAGGTGTACCGAAGTGGAAACGTAATGTGTTGGAGCACAGCTTGAGGCATTTGTTAGTGTCATGAATACGCAGTTACTCACACAGAAGCCCTGTTAAATATATAACTGAGAGAGAGAGAGAGAGAGAGAGAGAGAGAGAGAGAGAGAAAGGTTGTCATACCTCCGCCTCCCCAGGCATCCCAGCACCCGCCTGTGTACCTAACACTTTAATTAGCGATGGGAGGGCAGCTATTTAATTAGTGTTAAGAAGGCAGACAACACTGTGAAGAACAAATTGGGAAAGGTTGGCGTAGGATTAAAATGTTTACTGTTACGATATGAGATAAATGCAACCTCAATTGTGTCTTTTTTTAGACACAACATGAAGCAAAGGTGGCAAAACATTCATTTTAAATGTTAACGTGTGTCCTAAAGATAATAGATATGATTATTGGAGTAAAATACATATGTTTACACAAACTGCAATAAACATTTACCAACATTTTTTGGTGTGTTTGTTTGCTAGCATGATGTACTTACTGTATTTAGAGGTTAAAAAGAAAAAGCAGCTGGAGTATACTGCTAGAGCTCATTACCATGCACCACCTATTATGTCTGTAATCCCTGCTAAAACCCACAACACACAGCAGTTAATCATATAAAGCGTCTTGCAGCTAAATGAGAGGCAGGATGTTAAAACTTTAGTGTCTAATTATAGGGCATCCGTGTATTAAATCATAAAATATTAATTTGATGACTAATTAAAACGGGAATGTTTAATAACTAGATGTAGATAAAAATGAGAAGCTTGTGGGCTCCACAATCTTTTATGAATCAAAAAAAATAAAACATTATTCAGTTTGTCACACCATATTCCTGTTCAATGAATAAATGAATGTCTTAAAGTCGTCAGTAAAGTCCTATCTAAATGAATAGGGGGATTCCTGAAATGTTGAAAACTGAAAATCTCAAGTGACCTGTCCTATTATTGTTGTTGCTTAAGCTCTATTCATGTTTAAGACATGTCATTTACAGTAGGATTGTCAAAAGTATCTAGATGTAATGCAATTTGTATTTATATAGCGCACTTCAATGTGGTCATGTCATTGGCCCATGAACATTTCCTGCTTGTTGAAATTAACTATTTCACAACTGCAAGAGGCAATTTAAGCTTATCCTAATGTTAAAACAGCTGTCATGACATTATTTATCAATATGTGGACCAATTCGAAATCTTGGAAGCTATAGATATTAAAAGTCTAATACATAAAGTAGGACCATTGTTATTGTTTACATCCTTCAAAATGGTCACAATTTATCGTGTATGGCCATACATCCAAAGCGCTTCACAATCACAAGCAACACCGCAACAATCGCTACTGAACTTTTTAATAACGTCCATTTCCCACTAACATTTGAGCACGTACTTAAACTCCACTGATTGGTCATTGTGTTCTGATGCTCAACAGAAATGACTGTGATTGGCCGTGATGGTCATCGGTTCACCATTCTTCACTGCTGTTCACTGAGTGCAAACATAGGAATTTCAACAATCTCGATTTCTTCTTTTTTTCATGACAACAGAGGACAGAGTTATGAACACTGGAAGAACAGTGACCAAACTTGTATCAGAGACCAGAGGACAAGACTGGAAAGACACAAATTACTAGGGGTGTCAAAATTAATCGTTTCTTCTGCACACCGCGATGCAGACGCGGACAATTCGGCATCGGTTCAGTAATAATCATAACCGGTTATTATGTACTGACGTCATTTATCTCACATGCGCTATGTCGCCGTAGCTTACTATGGCGAGGGAGGCGAGCGCGAGTATTTACAATGCTCTAACTATGTAAAAACTCAGAAGCTGTGCACAATTTCACTGCGTGTGTGTTTGCTGAACACTGTTTCACTTACACTTACAGCAAAAGCTCCTATTTCACGGTGATTAAGAGAATGAAAGTAATCTCTATTTCTCTCTCTCTCTCACTGTGGCCCTTGAGTGCATCTGTGAAGAGCGCCAGCGTGTAAGAGCCAATCGCAGCCCTTTCTGTTGAGCACGTGACCAATCAAAGGGGTGTAAGAAAGAACTTGGTAGACAAGGCTCAGAAAGCGAGCGGGATATTTATATTTGTTTATTTGCTATAAAAACTTGTGTTGTTTAAAGGTACAGTTTATATATCTGACTGTTTGTATTAAAGGACAAAATTGTTTTACAAATAATATATAAATATATTTATACATTTTAATACAAGAATTGCTGTGCTGTGAAGAAAATATAAAACTGTGTATGGAAAGAATCGTCAATGCACTGTGATGCAACGAGATATCGAATTGAACCGAATCGATGGCATGATAATCGTAACCAAACCGAACCGTAAAACCAGTGTAGGTTCACACCTCTACAAATTACGCAATATGTGATGAGACGTGATGTGATGTCATTTCTCGTCAAAATCAATGTAGGTGCATACTAGTCCTTAAACGACAGGGATTGGTGAGGCGAACAAGCAAATCTGTACAGCCCCCTACATCAATGAACCACACAGTGGAGGAGCCAGAGGGGTGTCCGGGGTGCCACTGGACACCCCTGACAATCGATTACCCACCCTGGGACTTCCACAATTTTATTTGCTGCTGGCAGTTCCTAATGCTGATTGACATCTCATTTGTCTAAAGAAGCAACGCTCAAGCTATTTTTAAATCAATGATGAGCCAAAGACCAGAGCATGGTTTCAAGTAAGATAAACAATAATACATCATAACATAATATTCGAAATATGTTTTATATTATAAGGTTTTTTTTTTGCTGAGAAACGTTTATTATCCTCTGTATACGTTAACAAGGCACCGACGACATCAGTTAACTTAATGAGAGAGATCAAATCGCTCTTTAGACAGTTAATGCTACACTTCATCTGTGCTAATATTGCATGCACATTTCATGTATGCAAGTTATTATATTTAATTTAGGATGCTCAAATGTTTTGCTACTATGGGGAAGTAATGTTAGGCTAACTGTTTGTGAGTAAAATTTATTTGAAATGGAATAGCTAGCTCATATAATTTCTTCAGAAAAAATGTTTTTTAAGATCGTTTGCTGATTTTAATGTGCTGGTATGATAATGGATATTTCTAATTAGAATAAATGCACTTTCTCCAGTTCTCTGATTGATTATTTTAAACTCCGCGCAAAAACATGATCACGTCTGAAACTTACACGCAAGTCTGTTCATTCACAAACTATGCGTGAAGTGACAGTGAAAGTTTCTCTTTGTGTATGTTTGTGTGAACTATTTAATAAATTTGCATAGTTGTCCAAACTACAGTAATGTCCTGTGAGTGTTTTATAATGAACGCACACTCATACAAGAGGATATAGCCAGGCTCAATGGTTTCTGCCATAGAATGTAAAATAAACTTGTAAATGAGCTTCAGATGCGTGCTGGCAGAGCTGTTCACTGTTCCTGTCAGCGATCTCCAAATATTATCCAGCTGTAAACTGATGCATTTCAACAGATTTAGGGTGTTTTACTGTATTTTACATTTGTCTGTGTATTTTTGAATAGTAGATATTCAGTCAGTCCAGTTTAAAGCAGAAGCTGGTCTTTTGCAATCTCCCATGTTGACCTGTGGTTCTCTTTGAATCTGTGTATGTTTATAAAAAAAATTAAATAAACAATATTTATATATTATAGTAAAAAATATATACATAATGTATGTATATTGATCAGAGAAAGAAGTGGGCCCCGAAGTAAACAAGGTTGAGAACCCCTGTACTAGGCAATGTTTAAAGTCTAACAATGATGTTAGACTTTAAGCTGAGTTTTAGAAAAGAAATGTTCCACCAAAAAAATCTAATCCTGTCATTACTTATTAACTTACAACAAAGTGAGTAGATGATGAGTAAATTATTATATTTTTCGTATTTGAATTATATATTGGTACTGAAATAGATTTGGGATTTCTAAACACTTTCCCTGTGTTTGTGTGTGTGCATTTTTGTATTTGAGTACAGTGTGTGTGTGTGTGTGTGTGTGTGTGTGTGTGTGTGTGTGTGTGTGTATTGTAGCTCCACCCCTGGAACCACATGGATATAAATATTGACAATTGGCTATTTTGATCAAAAGGCAGAACTTTTTTTGTTGTGGCGGTCATACTGAGCATTGCAATTTTTTTTCATTCATAATAAGTAATGTATTCATAGAGAACTTTGTATATCTAGAATCTATAGTCAGTTGCATACACAAGTTAAACCTAAAGATTTAAAGGAATAGTTCACCCAAAATTTTTTATTACGCCATGCTTTCTATGGCTCAAGCTACAGTTGAAGTCAGAATTATTAGCCCCCCTGTTTATTTTTTTACCCCAATACCTGTTTAACGGAGAGCAGATTTTTTTCAACACATTTATAAACATAATAGTTTTATTAACTAATTTATAATAACTGATTTATTTTATCTTTGCCATGATGACAGTAAATAATAGTTGACTAGATATTTTTCAAGACACTTCTATACAGCTTAAAGGGACATTTAAAGGCGTAACTAGGTTAATTAGGTTAACTAGACAGGTTAGGGTAATTAGGCAAGTTATTGTATAATGATGGTTTGTTCTGTAGACTTTCAAAAAAAATTTAGCTTAAAGGGGCTAATAATTTCGACTTTAAAATGGTTCTTAAAAAACTTTAAAACTGCTTTTATTCTAGCTGAAATAAAACAAATAAGACTTTTTCAGAAAGAAAAAGTATCATCAGACATACTGTGAACATTCCCTTTCTCTGTTAATCATAATTTGGGAAATATTTAAAAAAGAAAAAAAATTGAAGAGGGGCTAATAATTCTGACTTCAACTGTATGTATGTGACTTTCTTTTTTCAGACAAACACAGTTGAAGTTGTGTTAAATTTTATCCAGGCTCTTCCATACTGTATAATAGTGTTGGATAGTGGCCCTTTTTTGAAGCTTCCAAAAGCATATAAATCTATTGTATTAATAACCCATACCGCTCACACCACCGGTCAAAAGTTTTGGGTGTTTTTTTTTTTTCGTGTTTTCTTTTAAAAAAAAATTATTCTTGATTGCTCATCAAGGAGGCATTTATTAAATTTTAAAGAATTAAATAGTTAAATACTTATTTATTAAATAACAATAATAACAATTAATATTAGTGTGATTTCTGAAGGATCATGTGACCCTGAAGACTGGAGTAATCTTTAAAATTACTGGAATAAATTATTTAACTAAATTATTAACTACTTTTGAACACTTATTTTATAGTGCAACAACATTTCACAATTTGTACTGTATTTTTAATTAAATAAATGCAGCCTTGGTGAGCAGGAGAAGCTTATTTTAAAACATTTAAACATCATACTGATCCCAAAATTTTGACCGGTAGTGTATATGCTATCATGGGCTCAACACATCTTATGAAGTGGATGTAACAAAAATATCTAAATATTTAAATTATAAACTCAAATAAATGACATTGGGTGGCTATTGGGTGGTTATTAAAAGGAGGTGTGGCAGTAAACCCCACCCCTAAACCCAACTGTCATTGAGAGATGAGACTTAAAACACACTTTCTCTCTTTTCTTTCTTGCTCTTACTAACACACCACATGAACAGCAATCATTGTCATAGACCACAGCCAGCTTCAACCTTTTAGAAATCCATCAAAAAAATGACGTTAGAAAGCCAAATATGTCATCTGAGCATTTATGGATGACTTTCTCCTCTGGAGAAACGTTATTTACACTTAAACACTATGAGGTGAGATATTAGGTGCATGTTGACTGCAGCAGGCATCTCTACACTGAAGAAAAAAAAGATCAATCAAAACACCTACGGGGGAAAACACATCAGGAAAACACCTCAGAAATGGCAAAGTTTGAGGCAGCTAAATGCGTTTGGTTTTTAAAGGTGGATTGTTTTTCATACTGACACCCTGACAGCTTTCATTACCAAAAGACTTTTAGGCATAAAATCTACATATAGAAAATACAATTATAAAAGTGTTAAAAGGAAGAGAGAGAGAATGAAAGGAGAGATATATTAAGCTCAAGTGTGAAAGGGAGGGGTAGGCATGCTGAAAAGGTGAGATAAAGAGGACTGGCAGGAGCGTACAATGAGCAAAATAAAGAGAAAAATGGAGAGAGAAATGTGTGTTGAGGAAGATGCACATTCTGTGATGCTCGAGGCTGCGTGCTCCACATTTACAGTCAGTCACACAGCAAACATACCTATATATAGTCGTATTAGCGACTCATCTGGTACTAATCTGCCTGCTTGAGTCAAGGTGCTCACTTATGACTGTATATTTTGCATAATAAAGTTAATAAGTAATGAAACTGCAATTAACTAACATTAAGCAATTCTTTGTTAGCATTATTTATGAGCATCTGCTAATCTATGTTAAAGGGCCATGAAAGCCCCCCTGTCTCCGCAGGGTGTTTTCACACCTCTAGTTTGAAAAAAGTCCAGCTTTGTTTAGGTGCTTTACATTTCCTCTGGAGTTTCATGTAATTTTGGGTGTTTCATTCTTAATTTGTCGACTTTAACTGCAGTGTGGCACTTTCATTTTCATTCAGGAACATTTCATACATGCCCCCCCGTGACAAGTGAGGTATTGGATGTGAGGAACTGCTGGTAGAGCACATTTATAAATGCAACACTGATGACCCATGTCTCCAAACAATTCTTATTCTTTTACTTGTTTTAATTACGGTTGGCAACACAACGTCTGAACACTGTAATGGGTAAAAACAGTCTTCGAAGCTGTATTATTGAAGCTGCACCTCATTAACAATAGAGCGCGCTGATTGGTACGAACCAAGTCTTTCTCATAAATTTGCTGAAAGCCTAAAGCTTAATGTTGTAGCCGCCGGTACAGACATCCAGTTCACACCCTGGAATTTACACAAGAATCTCATGGCATTGAAGCAGCTTCAAATTTTCTTTTTAAACCGGAAGAACGAATTAGCTCGAAGTAACGCAAAAACTCAGACTTTTTTGTGAAATATGTGTCCTGATAGTGTTTTTAGCAACGTGGGACACATATATGACTGTCAGCATCTCAAAAAATGTGTTTTGGTGTTTCGTGGCCCTTTAATGTTAAAAAAATACTCTTAAAATGTTCATAAAAATACTAGACAGGTCCATTGCTTAATCTTAAAAGACACAGATTTATATTTTAATAAAGTATTTGTAAAATGTTAAACTTAACAGTATACTGTCAAAATCCCCATAACTTAGCAGTTTTCAGTATTTTCTGACTCATGTTTTCCACTCATTTATTTATGCTTTTGAATTGCTTTATACTACTGATGTTGAAAATCTTGAAAAAGTGACTTTTATGAATATTTTAATTGTTTGAAGCGATATATTGACTGGATTTGTGTTGTAAAACTGCCAGTACTTGTTCTGTTTTTTCACAAACTTATTTATATATATATATATATATATATAAATATAT
>CAIGQZ010016425.1:3898240-3931539 GCA_903798205.1 Danio tinwini
TGTGTATGCGTGCGTGCGTGCATACATACATACACTTGTTCTGTTATTTTACAAACTAAATAGGCTAATATAAAGGCTAATAATTCTGACTTCAACTGTATGTACTTATGCACTATGCATTCAACTGTCAAGTGTATGAACTTTAGAAGGTTGTTTTGTCTTCTAACACTAGAGTTTGGAAACCCGCTTCCTCCAATATGTGATTAAAACTGTGACGGTTGTTTTTTCTTTTTTTTTTATTATGATTACACAATTTGCATTATTTATTCTTAACTCTTTTCCTGCCATGAAAATGATAACTCAGGTCACCTGCCTGTTTGGGGAGTTTTTAAAGTGATATTACATCGAATTACAAAGTGCTGCTACAGGATGCTGATGCCACATTTTGCAGCTGCCCTCTTGCTAACAAGCTAACAAATCATCCACAATCCCTCTTCAGATATATTCAGATTCCTTGTACATTTGCATTGCTTGAAGCTATAAGCCATTTTAAAACGTTTTAATGACCAATTGTTTTTCCAATGGCAGTGGGTGAAAGTTGATTGGTGGTGCCCACATTTGAACTGACCAATGGTATTTTTTAACACGACCAACAAATGGATAAAGCAATCAAATAAACAATATTTTATTGTTTGATTAATCTGCCTTTAAAACAGGAAAAAAATAAACAGTTTGAAATGTACATATATTTATTTAAAACCACAACTGGACCCCAGCAACCTAGCTAATTATAGGCCTATTTCAAATCTTCAGTTTATGTCTAAAATACTAGAAAAAGTTGTTTCTACCCAATTATGCTCCTTTCTGCAGATAAACAATATTTTTGAAGTGTTTCAGTCAGGTTTCAGGCCTCATCACAGCACAGAAACCGCATTAGTGAAAATAACCAAGTTTACTCTTAGCTGCCGACCAAGGGTGCATCTCACTATTAGTTCTACTAGATCTTAGCGCCGCTTTTGACACCATTGATCACAATATTCTCATAGACCGCTTATATTCTACAGGTGTCCAAGAACAGGCTCTTCAATGGTTTAAGTCATACTTAGCTGATCGCTACCAGTTTGTGAATATTAATGGACAACTTTCACAAGTAAGACTGGTAAAGTACGGGGTCCCTCAAGGATCAGTTTTAGGCCCTTTGCTGTTTACAATATACATGCTTCCCCTGGGGGACATTATTAGAAAACATGGGATCAGTTTTCACTGCTATGCAGATGATACTCAATTATACATTTCAACTAAACCGGATGAGATGTCTAAACTGTCTAAGCTAACTGAGAGTATTAAAGATGTTAAAGACTGGATGACCAACAATTTTCTTCTCTTAAACTCAGACAAAACAGAATTATTACTTATTGGGCCTAAATCCTGCACACAGCAGTTCTCACAACTCGACCTGCAATTAGAGGGATACAAAGTTAGCATTAGCTCTACTATAAAAGATCTGGGTGTCATATTAGACAGCAATTTAACCTTTAAAAATCATATATCCCATGTCACAAAAACTGCCTTCTTTCATCTAAGAAATATTGCTAAATTGCGAAATATGCTATCCATCTCAGATGCAGAAAAGCTAGTTCATGCTTTCATGACTTCTAGGCTGGATTACTGTAATGCTCTGTTTGCTGGTTGCCCAGCATCCTCTATTAACAAACTTCAGCTAGTACAAAATGCAGCTGCCAGAGTTCTTACCAGGTCTAGAAAATATGATCATATCACCCCAATTTTATCCTCCTTACACTGGCTGCCTGTTAAGTTTCGTATTGAATTTATTATTGCTTCTAATTAATATTGCTTCTTACCTATAAAGCCTTAAATAATCTAGCTCCTGTTTATCTAACCAACCTCTTGTCTCGCTACAATCCAACCCGCTCTTTAAGATCTCAAAACTCAGGGCTTCTTGTAGTACCTAGAATAGCTAAATCGAGTAAAGGAGGTCGAGCCTTCTCATTTATGGCCCCTAAACTCTGGAATAGCCTTCTTGATAATGTCCGAGGCTCAGACACACTCTCACTCTTCAAAACTAGATTAAAAACCTATCTTTTTAGCAAAGCATACACTTAGTGCATTACATAGCGGTATGACGCATGATGTGCCCCACACACGATTTTGCTTCTTGTTTATATACACTATGAACAGCAGCTACGCTAATTATTCTCCTTATTCTGTATTTCCACCTGGGGGTACTCATCTCAAGACCCTCAGACTATGCAGTGCCACTGATGCGATCCAAGACCAGCGACGAGACGATCCCAAGGTTCCCGGACCAGGCCGTATCCTGAGCTGCTGCTGTGGTGGTCATGATGGAGAGCATAAGACTGATTCCTGTGATGCTCCAAGGACAGACGTGTCTTCGCGGAGGTCCAGCTACTGCGCCTAGACTGCAGCTCTGCACAAGACGTTTGGCCATAGGAGAAATGGTCGTGGCCAACTGAGCCTGGTTTCTCTCGAGGTTTTTTAAATTCTTCACTTTCGCCAATTGGTGAAGTTTTTTCCTCGCCGCTGTCGCCACTGGCTTGCATGGTTCGGGATCTGTAGAGCTGCGCATCGATGGAATTGCTCCTCAGTGTTTGGACTCTCAGTAGTGATTATTAAACCACACTGAACTGAGCTAAACTAAACTGAACTTAAACACTGAAAACTGAACTGACACTGTTTCAATTCACTATAAACTTCCATGTGAAGCTGCTTTGACACAATCTACATTGTATAAGCGCTATACAAATAAAGATGAATTGAATTGAATTTATTGATGTATTAAATGACCATTAAAAACACAAATTACAAAAACTATTTTCAATATATCTATTTATTTGTCTATTTAATTGCTTTTTTATTATATACACATTTTTATGCTTCCATTATTAAATTGATAATTTGATTCTTCATTTTATTTTTAAGTGCACTCCTGGGCCTGCATTGCATTATGGTAAGGGAAGCCTTGCCATAATGTCCTGAGGGAAGTACGGGACTTCTGGAAGCAAAATATAAGAGACTATAAGAATATAAAAATATAAGAAAGTGAAAGTCAGATTGCGAAATGAAATACACCCCCATCGATCTGGATGGAGTACTAAGTGTTTTACACAAAAACACAGGTATACAGGTATTCATAAACACATGCACATGGGCATGCATACATAAACACACACCTACATACACACACACACACACACACACATGAACACGCATACACATTTGTGTCCTCATGAACCACATAAACAAGCACACACATACATGCTATGTATGTGTGAGTATGTGTTTGTGTATTATATACTATGTAATATAAAAAAAGATTTTTTTGGTTAAGAACGTTCCATTTTTGGTGAAACCCATCTGCATTTCGAGAAGGGATAACACATGAATAAAATAAAAAGTTTTTGCGTTGTAAAATCATTTTCTTTAAAGTAAATTTAGCAGAAATTTTTCCGATTTTCTGTCAAAATCATTTTCTGAAAAAATCATCAAAAATACTGGTGGTGGCTAGCAACTTTATATATAAATAAAAAAAAATAATAAATGCTGGCAAGGAAAGAGTTTAAACCCAGAATAGCATATAAGCATGCAAATTGTGATGCACACCAAAATTTTAAACTGTAACAATTTAGCATTTAAGCAAAGACTGCAGATAAGTAGATAAAAAGTGAGAGGTGTTGCAGTGGATATTCTCATTAAAGATAATTCAGGATCTTTTTTGTGTGGGAACATCTGCTTGGCTTTACCTAATGTTGGGGTAAAGTGATTAGCGATCCCCTGTGGGAGTCCTGCAAAGTCACACACACACACTCTAGCGTTTACTCGCGTCTGGTGTGTT
Organism: Danio tinwini; assembly: GCA_903798205.1. Classification (NCBI taxonomy): domain Eukaryota; kingdom Metazoa; phylum Chordata; class Actinopteri; order Cypriniformes; family Danionidae; genus Danio; species Danio tinwini. The sequence goes on from CAIGQZ010016425.1 coordinate 3,902,055, forward strand.
TTGTGTTCCACTGCTTTACATCTAATACGCTGAATCTCCTCAGAGATGCTGTTAATTAAACAGACAGACTGGCACGTCCTGCTAAGGCTCCGGGGAAGCTTGAAATATATAATGTATCATTGCACAACTATGTGAAAGAGCCCTGTTACCTGGAAAAAGATGCTGGAAGAAATTATCCACGGAGCATTTAGCCATGCTGAGAACTCGCAGTGACTGGATGTGACATCAGAGAAGAATGGCACCACAAAGTAATAAAACAAAATCAACACAACACACTTATACACACTGGATGAAGCCGCTGTCACACTGCACTCCTGCCCCATAGACCTTCATTCATTTACGTATCACTGCAGTCTAAAGTTCAAGGTCTGACCTGTGAATTCCCATCATGTGATTTTATTGAGACCAATAGAAGATCAAAACGTGATTACTCTGTACAGAAAATGAATAGACGGAGCAATCGCTGGCTTTATTGATGTTTAATCACCTTTTCGTAGTGCCATACGACAGAACTTTGCATGCTCAAACTTTGTACGCGACTTAACTAGCTAGCCAATCAATACTGTTATTATTTGTGATTTAAAGGGCACCTATAGTGAAAAAAATCTACTTTTCAAGCTGTTTGGACAGACATATGTGTAGGTACAGAGTATATACCGTCATATTAGGGCAATATAAACACACCCAGTTCTTTTTTTTTTTTCAATTTAACAACATAAAAATGGTTGACTAATTGGAGCAGTTTTGAGATCGACCGCAACTTGACGTAGGAGTGCGGTCCCCCCGCCCTCCAAATTGATTGACAGCTGCGTATTAACGACACTGTGTGTGACTCATCGTTGCAACTCCACAACAAATGCATCAAATAATCATTGGTAAAGTTCTTACTGTATTACTGTATTTCTCACAAACGTTACGTGAGATCTTCCTTCGTGTCTGTCTGTTGTCTGACGCAGCCGAGGGAGGAGATTAATGCACGCTGATAGGCACGTGAAAACGGTGGGCATGAAGGACTAGCCTTAAAGGCGCAGTACACAAAAACCGCTACCTGATGCCAATGCTACAAAATAGACTTATGACAGGTATAATAAAAAATCTAATGGGTGTTTTGAGCTGAAACTTTACAGACACATTCTGGAGACACAAAAGACTTATATTAAATCTGGAAAAAGGGGTAAACTAGGTGCCCTTTAAGGTCTTCAAATCAATCTGGATCAATTCATGAGTCTCATGGATCTGAATCAGGGCCTGATTCACTCAGACTGAATCACTGAATAATGAATCAGTTCAGTGAGTTAACAAGTCATTCAGCACACAGAGATGATGTGCTGACATTAATGATGCAGTTTCTTATTTTTTTTTAAAGAAATATTAAAGACCCATTTTAGATTCCTACCTTAGATTTTTGGTGTATTGTGTATCTTATTTTGATTTCAATTTTGGCCTCCAACAATTATGAAAAAAACTATAAATCAAGATAACCTGATTATTGCATAATAACCTGCTTCCTTTTCCAGCATTTCACATTCATTCATCTGCAAAGGCAAATTTCACATGGAAATCAGTAAACTCATAACTTTTGCAGCATTTAACGTGCTTGATTTATTAAAGTGTAGTAGATTTATTCACATTTTTAAGTGTGAAGTACTCTGTACATGTACAAAAGTGTCAAAACAAGGCACTTAGTGATTATTCACATAAATCCCCGTTTCTTATGTAAAGAGTAGAGAATGAAAATGCATGTGTAATAGTAAACTGGATCCATGTGGCTCTTAAAGTGACAGTGTGCTATTACTGCTGCTGACTGTGCTTATTAATCAAAAAAACTAAAGAAAAAAGATCAACATCACTCACTGCTCTTGGCTAAAGGAATTTTTAATTCCTTTAAGAATTAAGTTTAATTCTTACAATGAAGACTGACTAAGACTTTTAAGACTAATTTTGAGGCCTTTTTTTTCGTTTTTAATTACTTATTATGATGTGGTTTTATCTCTAAAATATGTAGGTGTAAGCATCAATATTTACAGAAAGAAAATTCTATATCTTTAATTAAATAATCCATTAACAATGGTTTTGTCACCTACTTATAATTATTTTAAAGAATCATGATCATGATTTTGACCAAAAGAAGGTTTATTAATCGAGCTGCCCTAGCATTTAGCTTAGCAGTCATTTGGATGGCTCGCCAGTGTTTTAGACTAATCTAAAATATGCAAATCATCCTTCAAGAATCTTAAACCTCCCAATAATCTTTACCCAAAGTTGTGTCTGTGGGACAGATCTTAATACCATTTACAAACAAAGCATATGACAGTGCTTGGACCTCCCGCTGGAGATACTAGCATACACAAAACAGCTGATAATCTACAGGAGCTGTTTGGTTCACACTAATGTGGCCCACAGTTTGCATGGGCCAAACATGTGCGTGAGATATATCCTATACAGATTGTTGATTATGAGCCAAGTCACAATGTAAATACATTAGACTAAAGATATACACACATACTCTTTCAAGGTCTTGCTAATCCCTTACATCACTGCTCTCCACCCTGTGCTTTCCTATCCAATCTGTGTAGAGTCCAAACCAATAAACACATAAAAACTTTAATAACCTTTAAAACTTAAAGAAATAATGCAAATTAGGATTCACTTTATTTACTATTAATTCATTTTAAATTAGTATTCAAAAAGAGTGATAAAAAGTGATAATATGATAATCAAAATTGGATTAATGACCGTCTTATCCACACATGCTTATGGTGCAATTTTTTCTGTGTAACAAAGCTACGCTGAGTGGATGTTATTACTTCAAAACATTTCTGTATGAATATAAATCAATGAAATAAGGTAATTTACCTTAAGATTTTGAAATTACTTTGACATTCCTACCATATTCTTAACAGTAAAATTCTGGCAACCACATCAGCTGTCTTTTTACATTAAATTTTACAGATTGTTATACTGTATATATAAAACTAGAGGTCCAAATAACAATCACATGCTCTATCCTTATCTAAAGGATATTTATTGTGTCTCGCCTAGTGTTTGGAGGCATGGCAACTGCGACTGCGTCTTTAGAGAACATACAGATATGTTTTCTGAGTGATGAATGATTTGAATTGATACAGCGTGGTTTCCCAGCATCATAAAACACACAGAGCTCTGCTCTTTTGAAAATGCAGTGTATTTTATCACGCGTTTTCAGAACTGAAAGCATGTTCCACATCCAAAATCAAAACCGTCATTACCGTTAAAGTTCTATTCAATTTGTTTCGGTGCCATACTTCTCTTCTTAATTCATAATTTGACTTCTTATAATTTTCTCTGGACAACAGCTGCTTTGCGGAAAGCCCTTTTATGGAGCCGTTTCATGTTGCTGACATTTTAAAATCACTTGCACCAGATACTTTCTTAAAATCACTCCCTATCTCTAGAAAACACATTGCGCATTTCTGAGTGTGCTTCACAGAGGTGAGAGGGCTTGACAAACCACCTGTCGAAACACTTTTCTCTCAACCTTAAATACCTCCTTTGCACAATCTTGTTCTGTCTTATGTAAAAGTACTTATATAGTCTATAGTTGTATAGTAGTTTAAGATTGACGACCAACAAGACAAATCAAAGCAACGGCACACAATAGAAGGAATATTTTCCGTATTCAAAAGGAGTTTTTCTCCTAACCAACACCTGAAATGGATATATTAGAAACGTCTTCTATTTCTCACAGCTGAACAAAAGAAAACAATAATCACCTCAGGTAAACCTCATGTGCTTTATTCAGTGTTAAATGCTAATAATGTGAGTTTGAATGCCATTTTACATGACATTTATTGCCATATACTGAAAGCAGCAGCAGATAGTTCACCTCAGACCTTGAAAACAAACCGTTTGAAATTGAACTTTAGAACTGTGACTCAAAACCAACACATATCAGTGATTTAGCATGTATAGTTAATAATGTTTCAGAACTGAAAGCATGTTCCACATTCCACACCCATCTTCTTAATTCATAATTTGACTTCTTACATTTTTTTCTGGACAAGTGCTGCTTTTCAGAAAGCCCTTTTATGGAGCTGGTTTGGAGGTGTGTTTTATGCAAATTACTAACATCATGCACGCAGACGCTCATTGAGAACGCTTAAAATTAACATGTACATTTATTAATGTTAAAAAGGTTTAATATGTATTAATTAGATTATAAGCCTTACCATTTAGTGAGTGAGTGCACTAATCTGTGCTTCTGAATGTCTGTATTTAAATTTCTGTCGTGTTTTGTCTAGCTCAAACAACAAAAATGCTTATCACTGCAAATTTCATTGTGAAGCGTGTTGTTAGGACAAGCGGTTATAATGTAACCTGCTCACCTAATGTTTATGTTCGTAATATTTATATTAATTGCTAATTAATAACCACTTCATGTGGAACTCTGATTCTGCGTCTTAATTCAGAGTCTGCAACTGTCCACCGGAGGTCGCATTTTCAGTAGTGTACGCATACTTTGAGAGACTTCATGACTGAATGAATCACACCAACGCAACCCGTGGTGCTGAAATATAATTGGCTAAACTGGCATAGGGCAGGTTAAAATGACCAAAACAAAGACAGCCATTCCGGCACGGAAAACACATTTTCAAAGCAGAATATCTGACTTTAGCATTGTTTTTCAGATAAATAAGAATGTTCACTTAGCATGTTTCTTAAATATCTGCAAACATATTATGGTATTTTTATGCTTTAGAAGAGTCAAAAACTTACATACAGCACCTTTAAACTTGAGCAAATCGATAAGAGACCCAGTGCGTTAAAAAATAATCACACTTGGAAGTGCAAGCGTGCACACGTGTTTTATTTGTGTGTGTGTGTGTGTGTGTGTGTGTGTGTGTGTGTGTGTGTTTTTGGAAAGCCCAGCTAAGGCAGTGTGCTCTTTACAGCTGAGCTCCTTTAGGCAGAAGATTTAAATGGCATAATTCACATTATTTAACACAAAGCACACAAACACACACTCACAGTTCACTAACACAGCTCTCTCCTAAAGCTGCTGAGTCCGTTTGTAAGACAGCAGTGAGGTGACAGAGGGAATCCAGAGGCAAGAGGCGAATGCCAGAACAAGCTCTCCGGAGGAACATTTCTTTTTATAAATGAATGTGATGATAATAATATTGCCCTGCATTTCTATGAATGATAATGCAGTGTGATGTAAAAAAACAAACAAGTGGCCTGCAGAGATGTCATTTTTAGGCACAGAGAGGACATGGGGCGAAGATAACAGTGTGTATATTTAAAACAAGAGGTCGCAGTGAGTCGTGCGTCTATATAAACACACACATACACACAGATACTAGAGCATATTCATCAAACCATGCAGAAATTGTAAATGACTTGAGGGAGGAGAGACAGACTGCTCTGAATACACATGCGCTACAGCAGTTTACATGCACACATTCATGCACATTACACGAAAAGGGCCAGTTTTTAACATCTGTAACACTCAAACGCACATGTGCATCACACACACATGCATGCCTCGTCTTAAAACAGGGAAATGCATGGCAGACTGTGTGCATGTAAAAGGGTGAACGGGATTAATCTTTCCATTGCAGCCCTTCCCCCAATCCCTTCTTTCTCTCCGCTCTCCCCTCTTTCCCTTACTCATCTGTTCATCTGCGCCTGTGTGTCACTGTTAACTTCATCCATCCTCTTCCTGCCGCCTTCACCATCTTTTCCTTCAAAAGGGATTTTGTTTTTTAAAGGGGGGAGTTATGCAAAGCATGTTTGCTGGATTGGCTGAACTGTGTAAATCTAATTATGGACACAGACACTACTTTTCCCCCAAAAACCCTGCGATTATGAGTCTTTCACCCAGTTATTAGGGTTCAGATTTAAATAAATGGTTTGATGACAGGCGTGTGTATTGAGGCCCAGTGTAAGAAATCTCAAGAAGGTGTGCAGTTCAGCAAAAATATGAATCGATGAACACAAAAAAGAGCTGAGATGCGCAGATAAACTAAAGTTTAGACAAAAGTATAGCTCAAACCCCAATATTACTCATTCATCACTGGCAGGTTTATAATATATACACATTTAATTATTAAATAAAATATCATTTACTCACAGAGTAGGCTATATGCACAGCTAGTGTTTCTTCCCATGCTGATCAACTTCTGGTAAATGGTTAATGTGACATTTTTTTATTTTATATGGTGACTTTCACAGCATCGGTGTTGTAATGTAATTAAAATATGATCAGTTAAATAGACGTCAGCGTTTATTTAGTTGTTCAAGTGTAAAATGAGATGAAAAGCCGTTTACACGCACGTGCCCGTCAGGATTAGCAGGCTAGCGCAGAAGCTCCATTGAATATACTGGGGTAAAATAAATGTTCATATTTTAAAGACATGGCGCTGAAAAATTTAATTTAATACAGTGCTTCTTGTACATTTTGAGACCCACGTTATATCATATATCATTCAGCCAGTTGAGATTGTTGATTTTTAAAGAAAACAGACCTTAAATGCGGCAATTTTGTAATGGCATACAGTTCACCAGAAGCGTTTGACCCAGGTTACTGCAAAATTAAAAGTCCTTTCACATACTTCTGCACAAACCTTATTGACTTGATCCAGATGATATTTTCGTTGGGGTGTTGAACACAAAATAAGATATTTAAAAAAATGTTAGATCATTGACTTCCATAGAATTCGTATTTGCTTCCAACAGTCTTTTTAAATATCTTATTTTGTGTTCAACGGAACAAACTTTTGGTTTGGTCGCTGGTGCTTTTGATAACTAATAATATTTCACAACCTTGCTATTTATACAAGTCAAAGATGAAATATGATCATTTCAAGAGTCTTCAGTGTCACATAATAATTCAGAAATCATGATAATATGCTGATTGATGATTAAAAATATGTACTTTTATTTTAAATATATAACAATTATGCCGATTAATATTTCTTTGGAAACTGAAACCATTTTAAAGGATTGTTTGATGATTAGGAAGTTTAAAAGAATTTATAAATTCTTTTTTAAAATGATGTACATTGTAAAAGAAATGTTGTTTTGTTACTTTAACTTATTAAAATAGCTTATTAAAATGTTGGCATCAATAGCTTAGGAGTTTCTGCACCGACATAACTGTGACTGCATAACAAAGGCAAAAACAAATCTTTTTTTTTGGGTGGGCGGTGGAGCAGTGGGTAGCGCTGTCGCCTCACAGCAAGAAGGTTGCTGGTTCGAACCCCGGTTGGGTTAGTTGGCATTTCTGTGTAGCGTTTGCATGTTCTCCCTGTGTTCGCGGGGGTTTCCTTCAGGTGCTCCAGTTTCTCCCACAAGTCCAAAGACATGTGGTATAGGTGAATTGGGTACACTAATTTGTATGTGTGTGAATGTGAATGTATGGATATTTCCCAGTGATGGGTTGCAGCTGGAAGGGCATCCGCTGTGTAAAACATATGATGGATAAGTTGTTGGTTCATTTTACTTTGGCGACCCCTGATGTATAAAGAGACTATGCTGAAAAGAAAATAAATGAATGAAATTTTTTTTATATAAAATAGTTTTAACTCCTAAACTATTAAGTTAAAATTAAGAACAAGCTTAAACTTAAACTTTTGGAACAGTTTAAGCTAGTTAAATGTAAATAGAAATTACTTTCAACTTCAAAATTTTATGACAGCAACACATTTTTAGTGTAACATCTTTATTGTCACTTGTAATTTAGATTATTGCGATTTGCTATTTACTGTAGATCACCCCTTAAGAATTCTGTCATTAAATACTCAATTTTATGTCGTTTAGTTTTTTGGCCACAAACATGTTCTTGGAGCTTCATATAATTACAGTTGATCCTCTGAGTTTACATAAGCGATGTTTTCATCCAAAAATGCAAATTAACTTTATGCGCAAAACTGGAATATGGCATAAAAGGCGTGCAAATAAAGCAGCATTTCCATCCAACGAGTCAAAGAGAACAAAATCGTCACTTCCTGATTAACTGGCGCCAAATATCAACAGTAAAAACAAAATTTGCTGTGGTAGGAGAAGCTGCACAAATCTTTCCTTCATTTAATAAATGACTTGTGCCTCAGAATGCAATTCTGACATGCAGTAAACGCGCGGTGGTGTTTGAAGGCATGAGCACAGACGCTCTTGATTCTGGAGGTCATTAATAATATAATAACACTAATACTGAAATGGTTAAGGTGTTTACAATGACCAAAACAACATTTTAGATGTTTTACAGTTTGGTCAGCCTGCTGGTTTGTCCATTCACACACATTTTGATCATCACATGATCTCTTATAACAAAATCACATGACCTTTTTTAATGCGCATACTGGAATTTGTTCGGTAAAAGTGTTTCCATCGTAGTTTATGCACATCTTTTCTTATCGAATAAAAAGTTCCTAATTTAAAGTATCCTACTCAGTTATGCGCAGAATTTATACACACTTTTATAACTTATGCGCATCTTGGCGTTTCCATCAACTGATTTTTTATGCGCATATCCAAAATGCACAAAAATAGGTGGGTGGAAACGTAGCTATAGACAGTTTTGACAATGTTTTTGGTTCCTTTTCTGAACTTTGAACGTCTCTTGACTGTTGCTGTCTATAAAGGGCGAGAGGATTTCATCTAAAATACTTTTTGTGCTCAGAAGATGAACGAAGGTCTAAAGGAATTGGACATGAGGGTGATACATTTTTAATCATGATTTAATTAACCAAATATTCATTTTTGAGTAAACTAGCCATTTGACAGTATCTCCATTGTACTTCTCCTTGCCACAAAGTTAATTTCTACAACAAAGTTAATTTCTACCCTGCTCGCGTCTTTTGCCTTCATCTTTCCGATCTCACCCCAGACGTCCACTGTCATCTACTCCTCCAGCATAACCTCCATTCTGCCTCTCTGATGATCATTATTCAGCCACCATAGACAGATATATTTCTCTTATCAACCAGGAAGAGAAGTTCATGAATATACAGTGCATGCGCGTGCCTATGAGCCTCTGACATATTGTAGGATTGTCGTGTAATATAGGTATGGATAGAACCGGATCTTAATTCCATTCTGAATGTGCACTGTATATACAGGTCAAAATTATTAGCTCTGCCATGAAATATATAAGTTGATTTTTATAAGTGTTGATTTTTTTCAACACATTTTTAAACATAATAGTTTTAATAATTAATTTTCTGTCTTGATGCCATGACGAAAAAACACATTTTACTAGTTATTTTGGAAGGTACTAGTGTTCAGCTTAAAGTAGAATTTAAAGGCTTTAAAGTAGTAATTTAAAGTAGGCAAGTCACTGGACAACAGTGGTTTGTCAAGTGGGCTAATGATATTGATCTTAATTTTTTTAATCAAAAAACACTTTTATTCCAGCCAAACTAAAATACTTTCTCCAGAGGATAAAAAAAATATAGAGAAATTATTGTGAAAATGTCCTTATGTTCAAAATCACTTGGCAAATAATTGAAAAATAAAGATTGTTAACAATTTTTTTAACTATATAATGCTAACTTAATGGTATTGGTAATAGAGTCAAGCACAAATGCATGTGCTGCTGAAAAGCAAGTGCAAAATGTCTCATGATGCACAGAGACAAGGATTGTGCAATATCAAATCACACACACGCGCGCACACACACAAACACTTAGAGAGATTATGGTATTGATTTCTGTCATTTCTGAAGCTCTTGTCTTTATTAGGCTGCTGTTAAATTGATGAGAACAAAAGCGATAAACGTTACCGGCTACACAAATGCTCTGAAATACAAGCAAGTAGCTAGAATCTGGAAACCACATTGTTTGAAGGCATTAATTTAACATTCAGTACAGTACAATCCTAGTGTGCTGATACACAAGACAGAAATTAGACATTATGTTTGTAATCCATCACTTTCTAATTGAAGATTTTGTTTAAATGGTATCTGTGCTGCTCAGAGCTCGATGGATTAAACCGCTACAGCGTTTTCTGTCAATATGATGAGCTCATTATTTCCTTCTGAGTGCTACATCATGCCAATATATTATGCAGACAGAATGACGTAAACAAACTGAAATCAACCATAAAAACCCAATTGAGCGTTTGATTTGCGGCATAAATGAGGTTTATGAGCTGCACAGCACAATAGCCACTGACCTGAGAAGCCATTTCTGTCACCCCACGCATTTTTGACCAACGAAGCTGATGAGACAAAAATGAAGAAACAAAATGTTGCGGTTTCAAATAGCAACTTAAAGCATTATGTACAAATGAATTTAAAATGATTAGCCTTCCTGTGTTCATTTTTTTTCAAATATTTCCCAAATTATGTTTATTAGAGCAAGGAATTTTTCACACTATTTCCTATAATAGTTTATATTTTGGATAATATTGTATCCTCTGGAGAAAGTCTGATTTGTGTTATTTTAGCTAGAATAAAAGCAGTTTTAAATTTTTTTTAAAACTCTTTTAAGGTCAAAATTATTAGCCCTCTTAAGAAAAACCCAACCCATATATAAAGTACAGTACTTTTACCATAAACCGACATATTAACTATTTGGTAGAGGCTGATATTTTAGAAATTATGGGGAAAAAATGCATTGAGTGTGTTAACTAGCGACATTAGGAGTTAAGAAATGCAATCCAAACATTTTTTTACTTGGTGTGGTAGTTAAAGGGTTAAGTTAAACTGAGGTTAAATTAAGGCCTGTAGCTAAGGGGAGTTTGAGTGGTTTGAAAGACCAAAATTTGTATTATTATTATTATTATGTTTGATTTTTTTTCCTTATTATTCAAATAGCCAAATTCTGACTAAGGAAAGTTGAACGTACTGGCCAGATTGTTATTTGCCTATAGGCTTCAGCTTTTAATTTAAAAACAAGTTACCAGAATTCTAAAAAAATAATATAATGATAGATGATAATAAATTTGTATTTAAAAAAAAGTATCTTCTCATATTTTTATTCTAAATTTTTTTATTATTAATAAAACTGTAATATAAAACTTAGTTTAAATGCACATTTGTAAATTAACACTTAAAATACTAAAATAGTATGGTAAGCAGTTTGACTAAATTGTAGGAAAAAGTTTTTGGTACATCAAAAAGTTTGGTTATAATAACCATCCGTCAAGATAATCCAGCAAAAATAAGTTCTTAAGATTTCACTAAAATGCAATATTTATACCTCATAATTAAATGGAAAATGAGGGGAATAACTGCAAACAGGTTCAGTATTACAGAAAGCAAATAACCACCCATTCAATAAGCTGGCTACGGGCCCAATAGTGTAATGTTAATGTTTATTAACTGATAAAGAGAGAGTTTAATAAAGACTTCCGTTTATTTTAGCCATAATACAAATAAAGCAGTCTCATATATCAGTATTAAAAAAAGCTAAAGGCTTTAGTTTTTCTATAACTACAGCCTCAGACTGTTTCAACCGAAATTGGACATGCTACTCTAAGAGATTAGGAGAACTGACAGGGAACATATACTTTTGCATGTAGCTGTTTATTTTGCAGTTAGTTTTCAGGATATATTATTCACAGACTATATCAGTCTGCTATAATGATAGACTGCGTGTTAAAGCGAGGAAAACACAAGCATTAATGGCATTATCGTGATGGACTCATTCAGTAGTGAATTTGAGTTTATGTGACTTACACTTTTGGTTGAAAAAAGCTCCTTGATGTCCACCTTTTTTTGCTGCCGCCATCCTCACTTCTGTGTGTCACACACCTTATTCTTGGACGGGAAATTCTACAGCCTCTCACATGATAGCAGGGAAAGACTCAGTCAAACACAATCTTCATATGTGTTTGGGGGGCAGTGCGACTCGAGGAGAGAATGTGAGCTAACCTTTCTGCATGTCTAGGTTAATATTGTATTGGTGGGGACTCGTCCCCTCCATCCATGCTAAATCTACACCCCTGATTGTTTTGATTGTCTACTGAACAAACCACTGTTATACAATGACGTGCCTAATTACCCTAATTTGCCTAATTAACCCAGTTAAGCCTTTAACCCTTTCATGCATGAGTTTTAAATGCTCCAGCTGACCCTCCTGCATGAGTTTTTTTATGATCGTTACTTAGAATTCATTCTGTTCTAAAGTTTCCATGGCAACGCATCAAGTTTGTCACCTGACTCACCAGCACCAATGATCTATGTATATGCCGTATTTTGTTTCTTTTTGTCCTTTTCTGTAAATATTAACAAATGTTTTAATTATATTGCGAAATTTCTAATACTCCAATTCTCAAATATGTTACAGAACATGTATTTGTTTTCTTTTAAACAGCTTAATAATGATCGTATTATTTGTTATATGACAGGTAATGGGCACCGCCGTTGTTGCTAGAAGAGATACAGCTGTGATCTGAAGTTGACGAGAAGTATTTTTATTATTTATTAAATTACACATTAATTGTATTTTATTAGATGATGCTATATTGATGTGAGTATCCTCAGCTGTATACCACCTAGACTTTACCCTCTCCTGCAGTGCTGTGAAGTCTAGATGGAATACAGCTGAGGACCATCACGTCAATATAGCATAATTTTTGTGACACTGTGCAACAAATAATATTTTTTCATTATCGTGAGGGTTGGGTTAAGAGTTGAGGTAGGGGTAGACGCTAATAAAATACAATTAATGCAAATTTAATAAATACTATTAATACTTCACATTAACTTCCAATCGCAGCTGTATCTCTTCTAGCAACAACCACAGGAGAGATCCCAGCTGCTGGATTTACGTCATGTTCCTCCATAATTTTCTGCTGAAATACATGAAGGTAAGCAACTGTTTATCTGATAGAGGTGTAAAGAAAATGTTCTAGTTACATAAACTGTGGATCTTATGTGAACAAAGCACATCGTCTAGTTATATTAAACAATAAAGATTACTGCCGTCTCTATAGACATCTGCGTGTATTTTACAAACCTTAAATGGTATGTTTTGCTTATAGTTATGTGTATTTGAATGTTTGACGCCTAAAATAAATGTTATTTGTCATTTGAGCTCTGAACTTTCTAATCACACCGGTGTGATCGTACACTTCAGGGACTAGCCAAAGCTGATCACATCGATGTGCATCACTTTACTGACTGTGACAACCAGGACGTTTTTAAAGTCTGTTCAAGTCCACCATTGCAAGTCTATACAAAATTGAGCTTTTTAACCAACAGTAGACACATAGGCCTTAATGTGTAAATAAATTAATAAATTCCTGAAATCTGTGCGTTTGCGAGTGAGCAACTGTGACAAAAACAGTAAACAATTATTTAAAAATAATAATAAATATGGTGACAAGATCCTTGAGAATCTTTTTATTAAAACAAAAACTTACCTGCCTAAAAAATCCAAATGATTTAATACATAATTTACTAGACTGTTGTAAACCTTCATTCATGCATTTATTTTATTTTCGGCTTAGTCCCTTTATTAATCTGGGGTTGCCACAGCGGAATGAACCGCCTGTTGTAAATCTGATCCAGTAAAATATCTCCCAGCTGAGAGTCATTCGTTTATGGGCTCTGATCGCTGTGTTTGAACGCTGTGCTTTATTATACAACAGTAAAGACATGTAGAGTAAATTTAAAATATTTTTCTTTATCTAGTCTTAAAAAGTAAATCTGCAAACACACAACCTTGAAATACAATTTCTCCTTTCTACAATTTCTTCCTGTAGTGGAGAAGTGCTGCTGCTGAAAAGTGATGTAGGAAACAATGCCTTCTACACACACACACACACACACACACACATGCACGCACACACACTTAATCACACACAGTGAGTGAATTAAGTCAGGGGAGCTGTGAATATTACCTCAGCTCACCTCATTATCTCTCTCTTACTCACGCTCTTCCTTCTTGCTGTGACCTCTACTTTTCAACCATGCATTTTCTTTAAACTCTGCCATCCTATTCATTTCTTCACAGGGACTGTTATTGCTTTCTGTGCCTATAGTACTAACATCTGTCTCCGTTCATAAGACTGCAAGTGGTCCTTTGAAATAAATTCCATTTACACTTGAAATAACATGAATCTCAAATGTGTCTCTAATGAATACATACATCATGTTTTGTAATTTCCTGAAAAACGAGCCATGCGTGAAGGAGTGCGGGGTCAAAATTGCATTGTTCAGAAGAAAAAAAAGAAAAAAGAAACATGCGTTGCACAGATGTAAGTCTCACTTTAATTCAGGGATTATTCATTCATTTTTCTTCGGCTTAGTGCCTCATATATCAGGGATGGCCACAGCGGAATGAACCACCAACTATTCCGGCATATGTTTTACGCAGCGGGTGCCCTTCCAGCCACAACCCAGGACTGGGAAACCCCATCCACTCTCACATTTACACACACTCATGCACTGCAGCCAATTTAATTGACCTGTACTGCATGTCTTTAGACTGTGGGAGAAACCGGAGCACCCGGAAGAAACCAATGTCTACACGGGGAGAACATGCAAACTCCATACAGAAATGGCAGCTGGCCCAGCCGGGAATCGAACCAGCAACCTTTTTGTTGTGAGGCGACAGTGCTGCCTTAATTCAGGATTAGTAACTCTAATTAAAATAAAAAAAATTCATTATAACATTATAAGCATACATTTTAGTTTTCCTCACTCAATAAAGTGTATTCAAAACAGACTAAAGCATATTTTAGTGACAAAAAAAATAATATGAAATAAATATAAAACTAATTATATAAACAACCCATATAAACATCTAAACTAAGTTAAAGTAAAATTAGTATTGTGTGCTAAAAGCATATCTCATTTACTTGACACAACTTACAGTTGAAGTCAGAATTATTAGCCCCCCTGTTTATTTTTTCCATCAATTTCTGTTTAACGGAGAGCAGATTTTTTTGTTTTCATAACTCATCTCTAATAACTGATTTATTTCATCTTTGTCATGATGACAGTAAATAACATTTGACTAGATATTTCTAGATATTTTAAGACACATCTATACAGCTTAAAGTGACATTTAAAGGCTTAACTAGGTTAATTAGGTTAACTAGGCAGGTTAGGGTAATTAGGAAAGTTATTGTATAACGATGGTTTGTTCTGTAGACTATCGGACAAATAAATAGCTTAAAGGGGCTAATAATTTTGACATTAAAATGGTTTAAAAAATTAAAAACTGCTTTTATTCTAATTAAACAAATCAGACTTTCTCCAGAAGAAAAAATATATCCTTGTCATTTGGGAAATATTTAAATAAGAAAATAAATTCTTATCAGACTTTCTCCAGAAGAAAAAATATATCCTTGTCATTTGGGAAATATTTAAATAAGAAAATAAATTCAAAGGGGGTTTAATAATTCTGACTTCAACTGTACTTAATACAAATGTTTGAAAGTTGTGTGTAGGTTTTGCTTTTTTGATGTTAACTGCATTATATAAATCGCTTTGGAATATAAATTACAGCACTTTTCAGATTCAGACTAAAAAGACTCACATTGCATACTGTAAAATATGGTATTTAGATGTAGCTAACAAGTAATGTATGTTCAGACTAATAAAAAGTGTTAGGCGTAACATAATGTAATGCAAGTTACGTAAACGGATTACTTTTTTTGTACATCAAGTCTGAAATCTTCCTTGTAATGAGTCGATCTCATTTACACAATGCCTCCAAAACCTGCATACCAAAAACTGGATCACTTTTCACTTTTTCCCATCCATAGCAAGCATTTTGAAGGGTGTTTTGACAGATCAGATCCACCATATACCGCAAAAGCCAAAAACTGACGTCTAAGACATTAATCCACTTGGTCTTGCAGCATAGAGCACTTTATGACAAAGTGCAGAACATAAAAACAGATTTGTAGCCTACTTTTTGCTAGTTTCAATCGCTGGCGCATAACATGCCTTTCCCATGTTGCTGTTATGTGTGTCCATACTAGGGTTGGGTCGATAGACGAAGCCATAGTCCATCGCCGACGGCCGATAAACATTACGTTGCTGAGCAGGCATCGCGAGCCTCCACCCTGCCTTTGTAGCAACAGCAACCGAAAAATACACACTTAGGCTCCGTTTACACTATTACGTCTTAGTTTTAAAATGGTCCACGTACACACTGGTGTTTCATCTAGCATTTTTGAACAGCCCTCAGTCCACACTATACTGCTGAAATCCATCTTCTGTAAACAAATATTTTAATGTAATTAATAATTTGAATATAATGGAAAATATGCCGTTTCAAGGCATTTCTGGCGCAGTTTACAATCACAATCGTCAATTTAGTGCAAAGTAAGGTTCAAGAATGGGTCCATCATCTTACTTGACCAGAGATTATGTGGCTGCAAAGTGGCCGGAGAAGAATAAATCAGCCTCAGACTTTAAAGGCTGATTTATACATCTGCTTCGAGTGATTGCCGTGTCCCACGGCTGCTTTGCACCTAGCCATGCATTGGTATACTTCAGCGTGCTGTTCGTATTGCTCTAGTAACACTTCTGAAATGCTAGCTGACAGCGGGTTTTTATGTTCCTCTGTGTACAAGAAGCTAAAACTCGCTCATTCAGAGGCGGGAACAGGCGGACGTACAACAACTTTAATCATAAGGTAAACACAAAACAGCTCCTTTACGGGACTCCAAGAAGCTCTCTGCTGTTCTGTGGCTCTCTGTGCCGCCAATGCGTGGCAACGCTACCAAACCGACCAATCACAGAGCTTGCGCTACATGTCTTCACAACGTGTGATTACATTTGAGAAGTGCATGGGTATGCAACCGCTAGAAAGACTGCACTGGACCATATGCGTGCTCTCGCTATAAATCAGTATAAATAAGCCTTAACAGAGCAGGGTCACGTAACTTCACACACATTATGAAAAATAATCGATAAAATCAACCTGGGAAAATTAGAGATCGATTACAGGTTCTGAATTTCGATTTCGATAATTTTTTGAACAATCGCCTAGCCCTACTAAGTACCACTAAACATTTTAAAGAAGCAGGTCTAATGCAAGATTGTTATATATTACTTTTTACATGACATGCAATGCTGGCATCAGCACTACCGCTTTAAACGGGCTTGATTTCACCATGTCGCGATGAACTAAAGATTCAGTTTAGGTCAACAATCATGGCTTTCCTTTGGAGGCAAATTCCGCAAAAGCACAGTGTGTTTGACATCATATACTGCCCTGCAGATTAAAACAAACAAACACACACACGCATGCACACACACGCACGCACGCAAAGTTTACTCCTGGACCCTGTGCATAAACGTTGCCAAAAAGCCTGATATTCCAAATACATTGTTGGTAATATTTTCCTTTGCACGTCAACATGAATATACACACAGCTTGGCCCAAAAACATCCTTCTCACAGATATAAACAGTGGAGCTAAACTTGCCGCTGCCTTGACCTCCAGCTGTAGTCACTTTTCTAAAACACGCGGCGCCATTATTGGTGACATCATCTTCTCGTTGGTCCTGCAGGAAACCCCCCGAACGGATGACAACAGAGCTGTTGAAGCAGGGCAATAATATTTACAGCTGCTTTCCCAACTCTTGCACTCGCTGCCAAATAAAGCACCAACAACTTGTCTAGTGAGGTGAATATGAGCCACTTCAAATTCCACATCCATAGAACCCCAACTCTCAGATTTAACACTTAATAAGATGAATTATGCATGAACTTAGTGTACCATGATGCACCTTCACTTCTAAATCTAATCCACAGATGAAGCATATTAGCGAGCATCTGCTTGTTACGCGGCATTACCGCTTCTGCATGTGCTTTGCTGTAAATACCACTCTACCTGCATTTAAAATCTCTTAAAGCTGATTGTAATATTAAACCTTCTTATGCTAAAATATCTCTCTGGTGTGTGTTTGATTTTTCATTCTTTATTAAATGAATGAAAGACAGTGGATCACATCACTGAATAACTGAATTTTGATACACATTTTTCTGAAGGCAAGGCTTGATTTTATTTGGCTTCTCGAATAAATGTATATTGATTATGAATCTGGGTCACAAAGTGATAAATAATATTTCCATGTGTTTAGGGTTGGGGTAGACGTTAATAAAATACAATTTAATGGGTAATTTAATAAATAATATAAAGAATACACTGTATAATTACTGTTTTTACATTAGTGTGATGGTTGGGTTAACGGTTGGGGTAGACATTAATAAAATACAATTTTAATGGGTAATTTTATAAATAACATGAAGAATCCTCTGTATAATTACTGTTTTTACATTAGTGTGATGGTTGGGTTACAGTTGGGGTTGGGGTAGACATTAATAAAATACAGTTTAATGGTCAATTTATTAAATAATATAAATAATCCTCTGTATAATTACTGTTTTTAAATTAGTGTGATGGTTAGGTTAACGGTTGGGGTAGAAATGAATAAAATACAATTTAATGGTTAATTTATTAAATAATATAAATAATAGTCTGTATAATTACTGTTTTTACATTAGTGTGATGGTTGGGGTTACAGTTAGGGTTGGGGTAGATGTTTATAAAATACAATTTAATGGGTAGTTTATTAAATAATATGAAGAATACTCTGTATGATTACTGTTTTTACATTAGCGTGATAGTCAGCTTAGGGGTTAGGACAGACGTTAATAAAATACAATTAATGCAAAATTATTAAATAATAAAAATACTTCGACCTCATCCTATATCCCTTCTAGCAACAACCATGAAAGACCACCTCTGCAGAAGATGATCATTGTCATAATTTCTACATCATTGCCTGTTTATCCTCAACCACCAATCAAGTATGAAGAAGGACGAGAACAAATACAATAGAGCAGCTGTGTAATTAATTGAATTTCAATTTCAAATAAAAATGTTGGCCTCCGATGATTGTGGAAAAACAATTGAGATATTGAGATAAAAATACTGGGTTCCACACAATTCCTTCATGTTGTCCCAACGCAAACTGATCAAGTTAACTTAATTATTTTTACAAATCTAAGTGGCTTGAACATAAAATAATTAAGTAGTTTGAAAATGCAACAACAGTCATTTTTGAGTTCATCTCCACGAACCCCAATTTCCCATGGAAATCCCTAAAATCATGTAATGTGAATTTTGCAGAATGGTACATGTGAGGTTTATTATATTTATAGCATTAGAAGTGCTAAACAAAACTTGCGCTGCTGTGTGCATGCAAATCTCCAGTTTCTTCACATTAGAAGTAGTGCAAGTACTGTATTTAGAGTTCATCAGAACCAGAACAGGGCATCAGTAAACGATCATGCTGCACTTCATCCAATGTAGACAGAATCACTGATTATAATTGGCTCTATTATCTTTAGTAGCATGCATAATCTAATTTGTGCATAATCCAATTTGTCCTAAACGAGACGCATGCTTTATATTATGGGCATTAAAATAACTCAGAAGTTTGCTGTAAGATGTTCTGACAGACACATGTGCAGCTGCCAGATCGGCTGCTTATTTGGTGTGTTTGAGATGTGCTGTTTTCCTTGGTACATTTCACAAGTGTATCCTCCATCTGTAAATGGTAAAAGTCATGCAGGTTTCTGCTAGAGTTCACAAACTTTAGTGAACTAGTGCTGCCATGTGTATGCAAACAGAAGGTTTGTAACATATAACAGTAGTAACATATGTGTGCAATAATTCTGACCAAAATATCCATTATGATAAAATAATTGTTGGACAGTAAATGTGCCATATTTTAAACCTTAAACTAAAAGCATTTTTTTGATAGTAGTAACTATAAAGTGACTGTAAAATTGGGTGTAATCTAAATAGTTAGGTGAATTTAACTTAAATGAATGTAGTGAATTTAAAATGAGCATTCTGTATTTGGGGCGACACAGTGACTTAGTGGTTAGTACTGTGGTCTCGCAGCAAGAAGGTCGATGGTTCGAGTCCCAGCTGAGTTCGTTGGCATTTCTGTGTTGAGTTTGCATGTTCTCCCTGTGTTTGCCTGGGTTTCCTCCGGTGCTCCAGTTTCCCCCACAGTCCAAAGACATGCGCTATAGGTGAATTGAAAAAACTAAATTGGCCGTAGTGTATGTGTGTGAACGAATGTGTATGGATTTTTACCAGTTCTGGGTTGCAGCTGGAAGGGCATCCGCTGTGTAAAACATATGTTGGTTAAGTTGGCGGTTCATTCCGCTGTGGCGACCCCTGACGAATAAAGGGACTAAGCTGAAGGAAAATGAATGAATGAATTTTGTATTTTGTGTAACTGTAGTAGGACGTAAAACAAGTTAAAGTACAGATTTTTTTTATCAAAATAAGAAAATCAAATACAAAAATAATCTAATATTTCTGAAAATACAGAGAAAAATACAGAATCATGAATTGTAGCCCCCAAAAAAATACAAATAAAAAAGAGATGTGAATTTTTGGACTATATCACGGAGCCTTTTTTCCAGAGCACTGTTACTTGCTTTATTTTACGGTCAATTCATTTTTAAACAAGAAAGAAAAATAAAAGCTTATAAAAGTAATAATAATAAAAATAAATAATAATAAAAAAACTTAAAATAAAAGATTAAATGCTAAAATGAGACTAAAACTACAACCTGATGGAGTGCATATTGTAGTTTTATTCATTAGTTAGTTATTTATTATTTCTAAATAAAATGTACCAAACTTTTTTTTTCCTGAGTACATAACAACAGAATCCATCTATTATTTTAATACGCAAAACATGGCAATAACCAAACAATCATAGCACTGAGTATTAATTTCAATGTCTTAAATGCTAAGTGCCTATTTGTAACAGGATGTGATACTGACAACGGAAGTGCGGATCCAAATGCAGGTTTATTAGAGAGGTCACGTAAGCAATGGTCAAAACAGGGGCAAACAGATGTATACAGGCAATCCAGAGTTGTAGTCAGATACACAGGCAGATGATCAGAAGGCAGGCAGCAGACAGGAATAAGGTGAGGGTCAAAACATGGCAAAACAAGACAAAGGAAACGCGTTGTAATGTCACAAAATGCAAACAAGACTCAGCAACTAGAGTGGTGTATGTGCTGCTTAAATAGTCTGTGTAATTAGCCTTCGACAGTCCTCCGGCGGTGTGTATGCTATCAGTCAGGATTAGGAACATCAGTGTGTGTGGTGCATGACTGGGTTTTGTAGTCCATGAAATGGCGGATTTGTAGTCCGTTAGCGATCCGTGTAAATACTGACCGTGACACTATTACTTCAAAAAACATAATCGTGTTTTTTAATGTGATAATGTTGCTAATAGGGCTGTGCAATTAATCGAAATTGAATTGCAATCGCGATTTGAAGCATTGCGATTTGTTATGATCCCCAGCAATCTAGCAGCTGCAGATCGCAGGTGTAAACACAGTTCAATAAAGAACTACAATTTTGTTGTTATATGGACTACAAATCCTGTCATGCAGCGCTCACTCACACCGGTTCCTTATTCCGTTGATTACACACTTACACAGACACATCATTCATTCATTCATTACTTGGACTATAAAGAGAGTACTCACACACATCAGTGCTGAGTTTTGTAAGCAGTATTGTGAACTTTACGACTTTTTTCTTGCCTTGTTTTGCCGTGTTAGACACTTGCCTTGTTTTATTGTTTGTTCCTGTATGCTGCTTGCCTTCTGACCTTTCACCTGTTTATGACCATAATTCTGGATTTCCTGTGTACATCTGTTTGCCCCTGTGTTGACCGTTGCTTGCCAGATCATTCTTGTTAATAAACCCTGCATTTGGATCTGAACTCCGCTGTCAGCGTCCACTTCATATTACATGATTAGCTAATTGCAAGAGGCTGCGATATAAATATATATTAAATATTTAATTTCCCTTGCCTTTTTGGTCTGCCCAATCAGAATTGCGCAACTGAACTATGCGGAATGCCCACAAAAACAAAACAAAAGACAAACAAACAAGAAATCGTGGACGAGTGGGATGATGGCATTTGCCGCTTCAGAAGCATTAAAGGTGCAGTAGGTGATTGACTTCAGAAATATTTTTTTGTTGTGCTGGTTGAAAGTCTCTTCACATTCCAATTGATCAAAGTAAATTATAAGTATTTATATGTATTTTATATTCTGCTTAAGGCATAAAACATATTCATCCAATATCCAATCCAAAAATTTCATTCAATTAAATATTGTCAGTTGATAAGTCCCATTATTCTGATAAGTAGCCCAAAACTGTCTGTCAGCAGATTTGAACATCTGCTGCAATTCACACAGATTCGCCATTTTGCGGGACGCGTATGCACGCGTGTTCATCTGCAGCTGGATATTATTGAGAGACAGAGAGAGCAAAACAAATGCTGAATCAAAACTTGTTAAAATCCTGAATCAATATTGGAGTTAATTTTGCATGCTGGGGGAAGGACGACACCATGGCTGAAGTTTTTCTGTTAGACAGGTAATGTTAGGTTTTAAAACCATTTTAGTCATGCAAAGCTGATGTAGATTTTGTTGTTTTACAAATGGGTAATATGCACAGAAGTGTTGTTCAACCACTGAAATCTCCCGGCAAAAGACTGATGTGACTATTTTCAGTTTAATAAGGGACCTTTTACAGCCTTAATAATGTAGATTTTTATTCAGTTTAACAACAACATCAGTAAATAGCGCTATTCCGCCTAGCCTGCATTACTGAGCTGAAGTTGGTTTTATATTCATATTGGTTAATTTTTTAACAATGACAACCTGTGACGTGCTCCCTATATTGTTTAACATGCTACTCTGAATATTCGGTTTCAAAATAACATGCATTTGTAAGAATTGCTGCCACCGCACGAGAAAATACAACAACCAGCACCCAAAAAAAGCACCACAGGCAGCTATATGAGGAACGTCTTGCTAAAAAGTCAACTGAAAGTATTGCCAGTGACACTCAATTTGGTAGCAATCAACAGCAAAGTACAATTTCAGAGTTGTTTCAGCCATGTTAGTTTGCTAAGCGTTCTGCATTTTAATAATTATTATTTTATGTTTGTATAATAAGCTACACTATCTTCCAAATTTGAGTTCAACTTGTTTACAGAAAGGTACGGTCATTTTATTTCTGTTTACTGTGTGCTGTAGAGAAAAATGAGTGTTTCATTTCTGAATATTTAAAAAAAAATTGAATAAATGTTTAAGTTAATATCTTTTCAGTTCCTTTTTTTAACTAACACTCACTGCATTTTAGCAGTAAGAAGCTACGATACAGATTATTGAGCTGAAGCTTGACTACAAAATTCAATCGCAAATCAAAAAATAAATAAATAAATAAATCGCAATATCTGTCAAAAAAATACATTTTTATTAGATATTTTCCCCAAATCGCACAGCCCTAGTTGCTAACATTATAAGCGAACATCTAAGTTCTTGACTCCTTTAAGGATCTATTTGTACTACAAAACAAGGCATAAAAAACAGAGTAGTAAAATCATTTTTGCAGTGAAAGGAGGAAAAGAGGGAACACATAATGGTAACTGTGAAGTGAGACGCAGCTTAGGATGAGCATTGGGGAAATATTTTAGTCTCCATGGAAACTTGCCATTGAAGGGATTTCTCCAAAATCGGAGCTTAAAGCCTTTGATCAAGGTATGTGAGAGAATGAGTGTCTGTGTGTGAGAGAGAGAGAGAGCGTTGCGTTCTTTCACACAATCCCATACCTGCAGATGTGTCCACATAATAAATAAAAACCATGTCTAAACAAAAAACTGAGATTATACCTAAACAATAGAACTTCATTTTCATGGACACAATCATTCTCAACAGCAAACAATGCAATTCTATTACAGTTTAGAGCGCATTAAACTGTAGGAAAATTCAGTTTGTTGGCGTGGAGAAAGAAACAGTTACAGGAATTGCCATCTGAGTGGCTATAAATCCACCAGTAAATGTTTTCTTCTACCCTGTTTCTTTTGTAGACCTTACACGCTCTAACAGAATAAACACTCCGTCAGACAATATAAATCAGCAAAGTTTGTAAGAAAAAACTCCAGGGTATGTATCTCACCTCCTTTCTATTTTTACACTTGTAGTTAAGGCTTGTTTGTCTGTAGGGCACTTCCCCTTTCCTTTACTGCTGCCCATCTTTCCTTTTCCCTCATTATTCATGTCTTGCCTTGGGAAGAAAGCGAGAAGGGGGAAAAAAAAGTGACAACATAAGGGAAAACATTATAAATGCATCACGCCATTTAAAACTTGAAAAGATTTAAGGTTCAAGGGGATCGAAATAAACGAACAAGGAGGAGATGCTTAGCGTTAGCATGCTAGCATATGTGTCGCCGAAGGGCTTTTTCCTCGTCTGGAGCACATGGTGGCCCTGCGCTCTGATTGGCTTGGTCCTTGTGGCCATGGAAACCCAGCCATGGGTGAATGATACCCCCTTTGAACATGACTTGGGGAAAAGACAGGAAACAAGGACATCTCTCTCACACACACACATGCACACATATAAATTCAGTCTAATACTTTTTGACCTGTGTTGGAGGACTCATGTTTCGTGTTGATGATGTAACTAAGAGGTCTGTCACTGCGCTCATGGCAGGATCACTGAGGGAGAGTTAGAGGAGAACCGAAAGGAGAAACAGATCACACAGGGAGGAAAGAAAACTGGAAAAAAAGAAAGAGACAGTGCAAAAACAGCTGACTCTCTTCTTGAACTTTGAGAAGGTTCATTTTTTTTGTCACCCATTAAATTTCATCTACAGATCTGTGAAGTTCCTTTAACATCCGTTTGTTTATACATAACCTTTATTGTGCAATAGGAACTTTATGGTAGAAAAAGCACTTTTAAAATGTTAATTTCACTACTCTTGAAAATGCTAGATCAAAGAAGTGGTTATTGCCGTGGTGCAACAGATAAATCATTTTTGATTTTATAAAGGATCTTTTATATTTGGAAGAACATCAAAAAACCCTTTTCACTAGGGATTAAGGTTGGGTCGAGACGATGCCATCGTCCATCGCCGATGGCCGATAGACATCACGATGCTGAGACAGCATCGCAATCCTCCACCCTGCCCCCGTCGCAGCAATCTGCTCGCGAAAAATTCGCACTTAGGCCCTGTTTACACTAATACGTCTAAAATGGCATTTTAGAACGAAAATGATCCACGTCCACACTGCCGTTTCATCTAGCATTTCTGAACAGCCCTCCATCCACACTATACTGCTGAAAACGCACATCACGTGACCCCACACACACACACACACACAGTCATGAGCTGCAGCATATGCGCACGTCTGAGCTCCAGGCAGTCAGTGGGTGTTTTAAGCACAAAACTCCAGAGAGCAGTGCACGTCGGGCAGTTTATCAAGAATGTACCGCTGGATCGCATCTCACTATAGTTGTTAAATGTGATATTTAATTTATCTTGTCTTTATCTAACGACTCTTCGGTCTTTTGAGTCTATCGGGTAACGTGTCACAGTGTCAGTACCCTGCTTCAATCTTTCGCTTTCAGGTTTGTACTAAGTAATTTTAGCGAAAACCAACTGTTGGTTGGTTGCTGTTGGTTGTGCACCTTTTTTACCAACCAAGTTTGTCAATGCTATTATAACAACACAGATCACTCTGCCTATTCATGCCAGAGTCCAGCAGAAGAAGTGATTGACAGGTGGTAATTTGTGTGTAACTTATCTTTACTTATTTATAATTTGGTAATGGATAAAACAAAGACCATGCGGTCAGGTAGTTGAAACGATAGGCTACAAATAATTAATTACTTATGAATTAATTATTCATAAATAACTAATCCACCGCCACCTTCGACGACAATGCCTTCGTTTAATCGCGATGTTTCACATTAGACAATGTACATAAGCCAAATTGGTCAACATTGCCCAACCCTACTAGGGACGCTCCGATCGATCAGCCGGAGAACGGTCTCGACCAATAATCCCATTTAATCACTCAATCAGTACTCGCTGATCTGGCCGATCTCATAAACCGCTGTTTGTTTACAAGGTTACAAGCAGAAGAGGCATGCGTCCACACCCAGCAGTGATGCATGGGCCATGAGCGATAGATGCGCTCACGTCTCGGCAGCTAAAATATATACAGATGAGTATAATGCTTCATGATCCTCGCAAATTAGTTAAAATATACCGGAAATCATGGCAACAAGAGTGAATGACCAAGAAAACAGATAACGAGAGGCGCAGTGATATTCTAAGTGTTACAGTTGTTAGGTTAAATAAAGCAGTAAAGATATCTCGAGTGCAAATCTCAGCAAATCTAATGCTCTGGAAGCATTAGGGGCCGATCACACCAAACGAGCATTTTGCGTTGAGAGGCATCTTTTTTGAATGCTTTACTAATGGCTGTGAGCGTTTTGTGTGCTGTTTATGTGCCCTGCATGCCATGCGTTTTGCCCTTGCGTGCAGCACGCTAGCAGTTAAAAATTAGTCAATTCTGAGCGGAAAAAGCGTGTTATGTCTTACGCATCTCTTTCAGTCTCCAATCAAATGAAAGCAGAGGTGGGGTTTCCGTTGAGATGACAGCAATGTTTGTGTTGTCAAGACAACCACAGAGACTTTGAAAGATGGAGGAGAGACTTGTGGTTGCTGTTTTGAGTTATCTAAGCTGTATGACTCAAAAATCTTGAATATCACAATCATTCGTGCACAATAGCCTAGTGGTTAGCACGCTGACATATGGTGCTGTAGCACTTCAGGGTGTCCCGAGTTCGAATCCCGGCTCGAGGACATTTCCCATCCTTACCCCCACTTCGCTTCCTGTCTGAAATACTGTCCTATACACATAATAAAGGCCAAAAATAAATCTTTAAAAAATAAAAATTATATTAATATCAACAGCAACACTCTTGCACAAGAACCAGCTGAGTGAATTCAGGGCAACAAAACCCAAAACACCCACTGTCTCTGTGCTTCTAAAAGTAGCACCAAATCACATTCATAGACTTTGTTGATAGTTTGTATTAGCTGCAAAAAAAAAAAAAATTCAAATTCACCCATAATCCTATTCATAACAATTAAGAAAAAGTAAATAAACTAGAGATGCACAATATATTGGTGGCCATATCTATATCGGCCGAAAAATGCTATTTTTTAATGTTACTGGTCCGATATCAAAATTAGGCAGATATCCTTAAGCTGATAAATTACGTAATTGTACAGAACTGCCTGCCTTGTAAGCTTGAGGGAATCTTGTGGGAGTGTAGTAATAAAAGTGTCAAGTGACTAACAATTGTACATTATTGAAACACTTCAATAACATCTGAGCTGGTTTCAGTTCTTAGTTCTTTCATTTTCATTTTATTTAAAATATTGTTTGTTAATTAAATCTAGTTTTGTCATTTAACCTATTATTTTTATGCAACAGTCAAGTTGCATGTTAATTTGCTATGTGAACAAAAAGAAATAATACATTTTCGGCATTCTGATTTATGTGAAATTGTGAATATAGGTCTATATAAATCACCTTGCAATTTTGAAATTATTGCTTTTATTGCTTTGAGTAGGCTATTCTAAGATCAGTTCACATTTTTTGAAGTTTTTAAAATAAAATCAGTGGTTCACTGTACAAAAATATATATATATTTATATTTATTGGCTAATATATCAGTTATCTGCCTCCAAATCTAAAGATTTATCAGTTATCGGCTCAAAAATCCTTATCGTGCATCCCTAAAAAAACTATTTAAATAAAGCAAAAAAAAAAAAAAAACAATTGACAAAAAAAAATCCCAGCAAAAACACCCCAACAAAAAAGTAACCGGTTAACTATTTATTGTCTTTGTTTTTACTGGCCAAACAGAAAAATGTGTATGTTTAGCAAGTTTAATGCATATCCTTTTATTTATATTAATACATTTTATGAGTATTTAGTGTGCTCTTTTTTTACTATTTTTAAATAATTTGTTTTTGTTGTTGTTGTTTTTACCAAATTCTATGCACGTTTAAAAAAAAACACATGCATGCAAATAATTAAAAAATTTAAGCTCTGACCCAACAGGTAGGCCTGTCACAATAATTAATATAAAGAGTTATCGCACAACACATGGACATGATCTTAATCATTTTTGGTCATGCAATATATATCAGCAATACATAAACACCAACTCTAGCAACATTTTAGCTGATTGTGCAACATCTCTATTGGAGGTGTCAGTGTCAGTATGGTTAAAAAACACTATAGTATTTACTGTAAATTACTATAGTATATTTTCATGTGGGTGTCTGACAACTGAAAACAGAAATACAACTTGCACTTTTTTGTTAATATTTATTATTATTTATTTGTTTAGGATATGCATTTTCACATTCTGATTGCAATGCCTAATTAATTAATTGTTCAAATAAGTATAATGAAATGAAATATTCTTGAGAATAAAATATTATGTGTTTTTTAAAAGAGTGTACTTCCATTGAGATATTATATTGCCATTCTGGCAGTATAAAATAAGTGGCATACAATTGGTCTTAAAATGACAATAATATCGTTTATCGCAATATATTTTGGTGCAATATATCGTACAACAGAATATAAATATCGTGACAGGCCTACCAACAGTGCAAATAATAGTTCAGGACCATGTTTCTTTCTCATCGTTGAGCCTTCACTGTACGGTTTCATTTCTGTTTCACAATCTTTTCCCCATTACATTTGCTTCAGATGGCAAACTCAACATAACAATTTTGTTCTGGCCACAGTACAGTACATTCAGCTGTGCTGTGAACACTTCAGATGGAGTGTGTTTAAATTTCTTGCGACCAGGGGTGCAGATCCTGGCAGAACGCTTTGGGATAACATCAAATTGTCACCACAGCCATCAGTATTGTATCAAATCCAGTTTGTTGTGCCTCCAATTGGATGTGAGACCTGTACTTCTGCTCTACATTCATTTCATCTGAGCAACAGATCCAGAGAAGAGGAAACAGAGACATGAGTCTGCAACCTAATGGATTTCTCAAGTATGTTATTTCTTCCTCTGTTTTGCTCTGTCTCTGTTTGACAGGACCCAGACCTGGCTGGGTCAACAGACCCATGTACTTGTCTTTGACACAGGTTATGTGTCACCACAGAGACTTGAGCATGAGAAAGAGAAAGTTTTGCAAAAGATGATGCTGGGCAGACCATGGGAGGGAACGCTGTAAATCTGCACAGCTTGTGTTTGTGTGTGTGTTTTATGTGGCCTCTGTTGTCACGGTGTGTCCTGTCTTTGCAGTCATCCCTCGCTGTCACACAGCATTAATACTGACTGCAGATTTACTCACTCAGCCACAGAAGCTGCGAATGCACACTCACGTGTGTGTGTGTGTGTCTGGGTCTGTGTCTGTGTGTATTTGCATGGCAAAGGTTTGCTTCGGCACTGAGCTGAGTGGAAGAAAAGAATCAAATCAGACTCCTTCCCACTGGGAATGTCACTGAGAATCTATAACCACACACACACACACACACCCACCCACACACCCACACACACACACACACACACAGAGAAAAACATGCTGCACCCATGGTGTGTGTGTGTGTGTGTGTGTGTGTGTGTGTGTGTGTGTGTGTGTG
>CAIGQZ010016425.1:3936080-3975238 GCA_903798205.1 Danio tinwini
TTTCAAACATTTATTTTAAAATATCTCCTAGATATAAATGTTCTCTAATATCATAAACAAAATACACATTCTATTAAAATACATTTTATCATCAAAATATTCTAACACAAGTCACAGATATGTTTTTTCT
Source organism: Danio tinwini (assembly GCA_903798205.1). Taxonomy (NCBI): domain Eukaryota; kingdom Metazoa; phylum Chordata; class Actinopteri; order Cypriniformes; family Danionidae; genus Danio; species Danio tinwini. Next base: position 3,936,211 of record CAIGQZ010016425.1, read on the forward strand.
CCTTTCAATAAATATGTGTGAGTCTTAAGTGTCCGATTCTGCATCTCGTATGTACAACCTGATCATGTCTACTTTCAAAATGGTAATTATTTCTTTCATTTACAAATGGATTCACTTTTAATAATTAGTTGTTTCTACATTCATCCCATTCCATTACAATAAAAACTATAAACAACAAAAAAATATAAGATAGAAAGATAGACACAGACAGACAGACAGACAGACAGATAGATAGATAGACAGACAGACAGATAGAAAATTATTTTTATAAAATAATTTATACAAAAATGTGTTAATTATCCATTAAAATCATATTTGTAATCATTAAGTCAGTAATCCAAAATGTTAAATAAATAAGTAAACAAATTGGCAGATGCACTAATTTAATGAGTAGAAAAATATGTATTATTTTTTCCAAATAATACTTTTGGCCCATTGATAATATTATTTCTTGAACAGATTTTCTTCACAGTATATATTGGGTCTTCACACACAAAACTCAACAGATGCTGTTTACATTTTAGGATGGAGGTCCCTCGCTCAAGAACGATCATATATGCTGGGGTCTGTGACAAAATAAAATAAAATATTTCAACTCCCCACATTAATGTACGGGAGAAAAAAAGTCTGATTTAAACTGACCCTTAAAGAAGAAAATAAAGCAAACATCCAAAAATGATTAAGTATATATATTTTTATGATATTTCAGTTCTCGCTGCCACCTTTAACACACCACCAAAGTATGAAAGCTCATAAAAGCCGTAAATCCATCCGTGGGCAAAATCACTGTGATTATTATTTTAAGCAGCTATTGTAAAATTAAAATAGGATGCATTTAAAAAATCCAGATACACAAAGAGCTTACAAAGCAACAATAGATGAAGAGTAAAGTAGAAAGAGGTATTTCGTGCTTTTTACGCACCACCACCTCTGCTAATGAAATCCTTTTCATGCTTTAATATCAGCTAATTGCTTTAATCAGATGTTTTGGTGCACAACTGTGACAAATACCTGCAAGGCTTGTTGCTGTGGAGCAGTGAGCCGAACAGCAGTACTGTACAGTGTACATTTCACTGGAAAAAATGGTGTCCTCTTAGCGGACATTAAACAGACTGACCACGAACAAACACTGAATAACTCTGCTCACTTAAAGCATGAAAGTAATAAAGAAAAAAAATAAAAAATTACACTGGATTGCCTTTCGCAACAAAAAGACAAGCATAATCCTTTTCAAAACAATGATTTTATGCCAATTATCTGATATTTGACAAAGGAGGGACTGTACTGCGGGCAACTTTAACAAATATCTTCTGATTGCAAGCATAACCTTTTAATTTGAGAATTTGTTAGGCTCATTATATAATATGTAGCAGAGGTAAATTTTTGGTAATTGCCAAAAATACATTATATGGGTCAAAATTATTTAAATTTTAAATAGAAATCATTAGAATAGTAAATATCATGTTCCATGAAGATATGTACAATTCATTAATTAACTTATATTTCATACATTCAATATATAATAAAACATATTTTAATTACTAATGTGCATTGCTAAGCATTTTATCTGCACAACTTTAAATGCAACTTTCTCAAAATTTTGATTGTTTTACACCCTCAGATTCCAGATTTTCAAATGGTCGTATCTTGGCTTAATATTGATGTATCCAAACAATCCATAAATCAGTGGAAAGTTTATTTAATCACCTTTTAAAAGATGTAAACATTTTAATTTAAAGAAATTGACAATTATGACTGGTTTTGTGGTCCATAGTTACATTTACAGTATTATAGAACAGACACAAAAAAAGAAAAGGAAGAAAGAGAAATAAAAGCTATTTAGTTGCTTAAAGGTAATAAATTCATAAAACTTGAAGACAAATAATGAATGAAAGGGCTAAATAAAAGAAAGAGCAAGAAACGCGTTCATTGTTCTGTAAAAATAAGAGTATTTTTACATTGTCCCTCTTTACTGAAGCAAAGAAAAATTTTTCTTCAAAACTAAAACACTCCTCAGTTTCAGCTTTGAATGTTTTGACACAGAGCAAAAGCAATGCAGGTATTAAATGTGAAGTCTGTAGAGCCGTTTTGTTTCTGTCAGCAAAAACGCTGAAACCAAACCTGTGGATGAAAGTGCGCTCCTGAGCGCGGTTATCTTTTACAGCAGTAAACACAGAATAACTGTGTTCTGGTTTACATAAAATCACATTTACTAGCGTGGATTTAATCATTAAGTTCATAATTGGTTGACAATCATTCGTTACCTTGCCAAAATGTGGTAACGCGCGCGCGCTCTCACGCGCTGTTTCTTCACACAAAATATCTCGCAGTAAAAGACAAAAACGACTTAAAGATGACTCTCACCGCTCTGCGAGTCTGTGATGATTACTTTAAGGAGAAGGATGCCCGGTCAAATGACGGAAGATGCCGGTGTTTCAGTCTCTGGTGGTCGGACTCGCCTCTGCCTCGGTCTGCTCGCCGATGAAGACTTCACGAGACCTGAAACTGTCCGTTTTTGACATGCTGCTGGACAACAAACGCTACTGTAGGACCTCTTGTGATTGTAGTTAACGCTCTCTTCGAACCTGTCGTTCAGTTCATAAATCACGCCGGAATAATCCAGTCATTGTGCTGCAGAAATCACCGCTGATAGCCGCTCGCCGCCGAATTCATTTTCGCGCTCGTGCCCGCTTTTACCTGGCGAAAATCTCTCGCGCGCTGGCAGTGTCATTTTCAATCGCGCGCCCAAAGTGAACACGTGCGAGCTTCCCATCCTACTGTCTGTCAGCAATAAAAAGACTGCGATTTCAAGCGCTCTCCGCGTCTCGTACGCGTCCTCGCGGGGAGGCTGAAACACAATGACTGCCTCCACTGCGCAGCCACGCGACTTTTCCCATTGTTTATTATCAGGCGGAAAGTCAAAAGGCAACGACCTTGGTTGAGGGATGCTGGAGAATATTATTATCACTGAAGGGAAGCCCTGACGGATGGATGAGCACTGACGAGTGCGATTTCTGACGTTCACAAAAGGCAAAGGATGATTGACTTGTGCGCAGGCACGATACGTGGCGCGCGCACGCTCCCAAGCTATTGTGTTCAAAAATTACATTTAGCAATTTATTAATTCATAAATCTTTTTTTAAGGAATTGAATTTTAAAAATGAATTTATTTCAGAAGAAAGGTTTAATTGTTTTTGTAATCATTTTTAAATACATTTAATCATTTGTTTCATAGTGGCTTCCTCATGAAAAGCGATTGTGCTCCAAGATCACATAGAGCAATTTATTAAATTATTAATCTTTTTTAAGAGATTGAAGTATTTTTAACCAAATGAGCTAAGTAGAGAGCTTTAATAATTAAAAAACATAATAATTTCTTAATATATTTGTTTTATAGTGACATGTCCAAGCAAGATTTCCTCAGGAAAAGTTATTGCTTTCAAAATGTACATTTAGGTGTTTTTTTATTATTCATCTTTTTTTCTTTTTCTTTTTTTTAAGGAAATGTGATTATTATAGGTTATGCTTAATAATTTGCTGTATAGTGCTATCAGAAAACATATAAAGAAAGATGTAGAACTTGATTTTTTAAAAGCCTAATTTACTTGCAGCAGTTCATTATATGATTGATTTTTTCTAGGAAATTTAAGCATTTTTTTAAAGAAATTATGTAAGAAGAAAAATTTAATTAGTTTTGTAGAAATGTCTTAATAGTCTATGTTTAATAATTAATTTTATTGTGAGATCAGAGAATATATAAAGCAAGATGTGGAACTTGATTAAAAAAATACATTTACTTGTAGCAATTTATTAAATTAATTAATTGAAGTATTTTTAAAGCATTTATGTCAGAATAAATATTTAATTAGTTCTGTATAAACGTCTTTATAGTCTATGTTTAATAATTTGCTTTATAGTGACATCAATGAACATATAAAGCGAGATATAGAGCTTATTTTTTAAAGCTTAATTTACTTGTAGCAGTTTATTAAATTGTTGATTTTCTTTTTAGGAAACTGAAATATTCTTTAAACAAATCATGTAAGAAGAAATATTTAATTAACTCTGTAAAAACCTCTTTAATAGGCTATACTTTTAATAGTTTGTTTTATAATCACAGCAGAGAACACAAAGCGAGATGTAGAAACGATTTTGAAAGCTAAATTTACTTTATTAAATGACAGTTTTTTTTTAGTCGATCAAATAATTTTTTAAAGAAATGCTGCAAGAAGATTTAATTAGTTCTGTATAAATGTCTTAATCGGCTATAGCTAATTTGTTTTATAGTGACATCAGAAGACATATAAAGCAAGATGTAGAGCTTTTTAAAGTTAAATTTACTAGTAGCAGTTTTATTAAATGATTTATTTTTCTTTTTTTTAAGAAATGATATAGGAAGCTCTATAAATAAAATCCTATTTATTTTATAGTGACGTCAGAGAACATAAAGTTAGATGTAGAACATTTTGCTCCCTTTAAAAGTTTGTTTTTACAACAGCTATAGCTTGCTCGAAGTCTCTCATTATTAATGCTGAGTGAAGCCTTCAACTTAATTAGCAAAGCAAGACTCCTAATACCTGCCCAGCCCAACACCCTCAGCCAGAATGTGAGATGATGGTTCTTACCCTGAAACCGTTTCCCATCAGGAAGTCTGAAGCAGCCATTGTAACCTCTCCATCTGCTTTACACTGTGACATTCAGCCACTCTGACAGCAACTTTGACAGGCGGACTGGTTCAGGTGCACGGGTTGACATCTTATACACACAGTGACATTGGAAATGGGGTTTCCTCCTAACCAGAGGCATCTCTTTCTCTCTCTTTTTTCTCTGCCTTTGCGTTCTGTCTCTCTCTTTCTCACTTGTCAAATGAGATGGCAAGGGCTTAGTTTGGTCAGAGTCCAGGGGCATGAAATAATTATTGTTGCAAGGATGGCATGGATCTGTTCAAACTGTTCTCAGAGCTGTGACTGGGTGAAATCAGGCTTCCAAAGTTTGTGTACTCTGGGTGGTCTTGTTGTACAGCAGGGTTTTCAGCATATGGTGCTCAAAGAAAAACAAAATACAGCCTGAAGTGACACGGAGTGCTCCAATACTCCTCTTTGTCACATCATCTCATGGTGTCTGCCAGAAAATCCCTGGCACCCTGCTTAATACAAATCTCTCGCTTTGACTTGTGGGAAAGGAGAAAAGTAGTAGGTGGATAGGCTGAACAGTGAGACGTCGGATTAAAGATGGCGAAATTGTCACATCAAATCACCGCATTAATCACTCACTCGCTTTGATTGAACAAATGATCAGACAGCACTCATTGGGTTTTAGCATTATGTGAACTCAAAATGACAGACATAAGATGTAAAACTTCTAACTTAGGCAAATCTTTTTGGATGATAGTTTTGAACAGCTTTCATTGACCAATGTGCTTTCCATCAAAGAAGCAAAAAGGGAAACAAACAACAACAAACATCTTTATTTGTATTATTGACGTAAACGAGAGTCATATCATTTAGAGATGTAAAAAACAAGCGGCAACCTCCCTCTCTCCCTCGGGAAGCCAATACAGAAGTAACTAAAACTGTAATTCATCGACTCGCCTTTGGGGGCTGGCTCCAGGAAATCCAAGTGTTTTCTGACTGCAATGATAAATTGGCTATTTTTACAGCTGATAAATACATGTTTACAGCCTAGTACAAAAGATTGCTTTGGTGCATATAGCTAATATTACCCTTCATGACATCTGTAAGGGGGTGAATTTTTTTTACAACGCATCAGTTTCGTTTATATTAAGTTATATTAAGTCTGCATAATAAGGGCGTGGCCACTTGAGTGACAGCTAGGTCTCGTTACCTCAGCTGATTCCGGCTGATTAGCAGCTGAGCTCGGCATATTCATCGTATATTTGTTTTGCTTAATTTTTCTTTACACAGTCATTTGCCTTTTGGAATTATTTCCTACAATTATCAGATACTATAGCATGCTGTGTGCACTTAATTGTGCTCACAAACCATTCAAGTTGCCTCCATTTCCCAGGTGAGTGCAATTATATACTTATATACCATCTCTATAATGGTATTTGTTTTACTTAAGATAATTTATCATTTATAATGTTTTTAGACCTGTAATGCACTCCAAAATCTGACAGATTGATTAGCTGTAGGCTCTAAAACAATCATCTGAAACGTTGTCGTACAGTGTTGTGCCTGGATTTCATCAGTAACCTTGCATTTACTAACACAGACTATATTTGAAGTGTTTGGAAGTAATTTGCGTTTTCCTCCTGTAAAATAACATCATAAGAAAAATGCTTAGTGGCTCAATGTGTTACAACAGTGTTTTTAAAAGAGTAAACACTTTATTGCTATAGTATACAACCAAGCACATGTGGTCAGAAAACAAACGAGTCGCAGGTAATAAAGTATTATGCGTTTCTCCTAAAGAAAAGCCTGTCAAAGCAAAATGCCAGCATGCGTCTATAGCTCCGTTCACACTTCGCCTCTTTGCCCTTGTTTGGTATCGCACGGTCGGTGTGATGGCGCGAACAAAATGGCGACGGTTGGCCACGACTACTTGTAGCTTCTTTTGCGTTTTACAGAAACCTATGGATGAAGTCATGAATACAACGTTCATATCTTTTACAGTCTATGGTAAAAACAAACAGTACAATTTTAAACTGAACTCTAAAATGAACAGGCAGCCAAGAAATGTACGTTATCATAGTTATTATATCATATTTTAACCAATCATTGGAAAACTGCTCAATGCAAATATGTGCCCAGGACTACATTTTTGAAAACCAGCAAATATGTACACTGTAAAAAATTATTCCGTAAAATGAACTGTAAAAAAATGGCAGCTGTGGTTGCCAGTATTTAACGGTAAAAAATACGGTACAAACCATAAAAGTAATTTCTTATTTTTACAGTAAACTACCGTATTTTATTAATTTATAGAAGTAATATGTCTCTATTTTAAATTAGCCACATCTACACATCCTTTGTTACACAGATAGACATGATAACACAGCCATATGCAAGTGGTGATGAGAAAGTTCATACATAACAAACCAATGCTTATCACAAACAACTCTTCTCACAATCAGAGAAGTGTATCAGTGTAAAGAAGGTGCTCAGAGTCATTCACACAAATTAAAGTCATGAAATAAACATTGTTTATCAACATTAGATGTAACATAACTCACTAATATACATTACTGATGGGGAAACAACTAAAAAGATCCATAGTAAAGTCAACAAAAAGCATAAAAAGTAATGTGCCATGCAGGGAATTCTGGGAGAGTCAATTTACGGTTATTTGCCGTATATATTAAGGAAATATACTGTTAACCAGGTTGCGGATTTTTACTGTAGCATTTTTACAGTTTTTTACTGTTGAAATCACGGTAATTTTTTACTGTGTACCCTCGCTGTAAAAAGCGAGTAGTTACTTTACTTTAAAAAAGTGAGTAAACTCATTGCCTTGAAAGCAACAAGTTGCTTTTACTTAAAAAGTGAGTAAACCCATTGACCTTACTTAATTTTTATAATCAATTCCGAATAAAACCCGGTAGCGGTTGGTAACTGGTGTAATTTGAACACAGTCTAACAATATAGCCCTACCGAATCCTGACATTATTTCCGAACATATCTTTGATTTCCTCATTCTTATTGAGCACTGGTACAGCCAGTGCTCACAACTGTTACACATGCTGAAGGCATGACCAGTGATTTCTGCACATGCTTTTTTTTTTTTTTGCACAGTCTGTGCGTGCATCATCTCCATAACAGTCCTCAGAGCAGGCTTTACCAACATTGGAGAGAGCAAAGTGAAGATGCACTGTCCTTCAGCTTGCATCTGAAAACGATCAGTTTACTGTTAGGAAACCCACAGTAGGCAAGTCTGATGGGAGTCTTATTCATGCGTCATAGACACAAATAGGGAAAAAAAAAAATAATACCTAAAAGTTTTACCCTTTAAGGCAGCACTACTGTCTCATCAAAAAGGGGAAAACAAAACTGACATTTAGCCTACAATCCTTGCACAACATACAGTTTTATCTGTTATCTCTCTCTTTTAGTAGTACCCAATTTAAACATGAGATTTTGGAAACCAGATCTAAATTTACGGGAACGGTCGGATGCGGAATAAAACCTTGTGGGAGCGGGACAAAAAAAATTTGTCCCGCATAGATATCTACTGGGGCACGTTTTCTTGTACATGCCATTTCTCATAAGTCCTCCAGAGGCTGCCGTTTACATTTCGGTAATTATTAATGTCTTTCTCGTGTGCATCCGTGTGAAAGGCCGGTTGGCTTGGGTTTTGTTTTGCCACGTTTATGCAGTCATATGTACCCTGCAAGTACATATTCCTCACCATTTTTCCAGTTTTTCACATTTTTAACTCTTTAAAGTTTCTTTAACCACCTGGTTGATCTTTTGTCCATAGGTTATTATTATAAACCAATTTAATCCAAAACCTTTTATTTTCATAGATTGCACCTAAAGACTTTAATTCAGTTTCACTGTATGTGGGATCAACATTAAAGGTATGGAAGAAAAAAAAAGAAAAAAGAAAAACTGAAAATAAATATTTGCTCACTAATTACTATTTACACAATTTACTTACTAATTTAAGATATATTGAAGAATGTTAGAAATTGGTAATCATTGAAATCCATAGAAGAGAAAAAACAAATATTATGGAAATCAATGGTTACATGTTTCCAACATTGTTCAAAGTATCTTCTTTCACATTCAACTGAAAAAAACAAACAAAAAAACTCAGGCAGGTTTACCACAATTGAAGAATAAATAAATAACAGAATATATATATATATATATATATATATATATATATATATATATTTTTTTTTTTTTTTTTTTTTTTTTTTAGGTGAACTATGCCTTTAATATCTTTTACATGGGCTGTAACTAATGAAGAAAGGCTGATCTGACTTGTCCGCCTGTTGATGCCTCGAGAGGTTTTTGAAAAGCTTTGGATTAATGGCAGTTTCTTTGACAAGTGAGCAAACTGAAGCTTAGCCCTCAATATCCTCTGAGATTTATCTAGCCTGGCATTGTCAGAATCAGCAAGACTCTCTTCCTCTACCGTAGGAGGCACAATTCGAGCTTAATCTCTTTGTGCATTTCTGTCTGACCTCTGATTCCACCGCAAACTCATAAACAACTTGTAACTTTTCAATGTAGTTGCTAATTCGTACGACCACTGACTTGCATTGCATTTAAGATTCAGCTAAAATCTTCTTTAACAAAAAAAAAAAAGTCACCAGAATCACCAATCGCCAATGTTAAGTTTAATTAACATTACCTCTTTAAAACAGAACATTTCAGACCATTTCATACAGCAGTTTATGTCCAAAAAGTTGCCATTATATTTATAATAATATAATATAATATAATATATACATGTTATAATATATAAATGTTATAATATATACATGTTATAATATATAAATGTTATAATATATACATGTTATAATATATAAATGTTATAATATATAAATGTTATAATATATACATGTTTACTGATAACAGATAAAACTGGATTAATTAGTTATTTGGTTATGATGCACATTTAAACTGTAATAATATTTTTTGTGTGTGTTAATCTTTAATGCGTATGCTTTATTGTCAGATGTTAAATAGAGATTTAGAATATATATTTAATATTTTAAAGATGCAGAATGTACACTCAAAACAAGATTAATTGAATTTACTCATTTTTTTAAAGATGGCTGCAAACAATTTATAAGGGCTGAATTTAAACAAAAATTAAATGTTGTAATGTTCATCTTAATTTGTTTTAATTCAGCCCTTATAAATTGTTTGCAGACACCTTAAAAAATGAGCAAATCCAATGAATCTTTTTTTTTTCAATGTCTGAAAAAAATGACTTTTTAAAGATGTTTAGTTTAGCAGATGCTTTTCCAGATGAAGCACTGATTAAAATTCATTTTGCAGTCATAGATGTGCTATTTGGGACTTAAACCATGTAATATGTCAATTGAAGCCTATGTGAATTGTTTAATGTTGTATGCTGCATATTGATTACCATCCATCAATTTTCCATCTACTTTATGGGAACCATGGGACTGTTGCATATAATTATGCATATATATAAAAAGGAGTAGCCAGTGTACAGTATATATACATCTAATGCAGCATGCAGTACGCAGTATGTTGCATTCCAAACAAAGCCCATTTTCTTTTGTATGTCTTTTATTGCTGAGAGAAACGCTGCCCTCATGTGGTGTCATGTTCAGGTTATATGAGGATCCTATGACTGAGGGTCATGAAGAGGTTAAAGGGATAGTTCACAAAAAAATTCAGAATTTACTCACTCTTCACTTGTCACATACTTAACACAGATGATCTTTTTTTAAATGTCGGAAACCTGTAACCATTGACTTCTATAGCATTTGTTTTTCTCGTGGACGTCAATGGTTACAGATTTTCTGACATTTTTCAAAATATCTTCTTTTGTGTTTAATAGAAAAAGGAAAGCCATAGGAGTATGAAACCACATGAGGGAGAATTTATTTTCATTTTTTGGGTGAACTAACCTTTGTGTGTGTTCAGTGTGAATGGAGAAGAGAATAGAAGGGGTAGATATTTCATTGAGAAGAAAGTTATGACTTATATGCTTAGCTCATTCAAACATAAACCTTATGTAATATATTGTTTGTGCAAAACCTCTATGTTTTCCTAAAGTATTAGGCGGAATGGTAATATAGTATGTGACCCTCGACCAAAAACCCATAGGGGTCAATTTTTCAAAAATCTTTTAATAAATAACCTTTCACTGATGTATAGTTTTGAGGACAATATATTGACAATATTTGGCTGAGATACAGTACCTATAAAAATCTGAAACCTGAGAGTAAAAAAATCTAAATACTGCACAAATCACCTTTACAGTTGTCCAAATTAAGTTCTTAGCTATATGCACATTACTGATCTTAAGTTTTGATATATCTACAATAGGAAATTTACAAAATATCTTCATGGAACATGATCTTTACTTAATTTTCTAATGATTTATTACACAAATCTATAATTTTGACCCAATACACTGATTCTTTTTGGATATTACCAATTACCTGTGCAATATAAGAGGTTTTAGGATTGTATATTTCTTTTCATTTATTATTATTATTATTGTTAATTAACATTACCATTGCACTAAAACAAGTTTGAAACACCAATCTTGAGAAAACGATGTCAGAAATTGAATGTTTGGTTGATTCAAAAGGTTCTCTAAAACCCTAAAGGCTGCAAACATTCATGCATGAACTTTTGAACCAAAGCCTCACCTAAGCACTAGACCGAAACTATACCAGCTGGACAACAACATGCTCAAACAAGATCATTTCTGATTTGTTGAGATGAGCCAATAAATGCACAGAATTGTAAACAGTTGTTTGCTTTAATTTTTTAGTTGAATCAACTTTGCGAGTAATTTCAATGTACATTAGTTTAACTTAGAAAATTAATTTAATTTGGCCAAAAAATGCCCTCCAATGCAAATATAATTTTTTTAATTTACTTGAGAAATTAAAATCACAAAAAGCTGTTTTCCCATAGAATTTACCAAAATTTAAAGAGGTTAATTAATAAGCAAAAACAAATATGAGAGTAAGAATAATCAGCAGAATGATCAGCTTTAAAACATTTGACAGTAATTTTCATACTATTTGTTCTGATTGTAAACTTAACTTTGTGCCGACTGTCAGAAACAGAAAACAATTTTCTTATTTTGCTTCTCATTTAAACATATCTTTAGTTAAACATTCAATACTTAATAAATTAGATTCTGGTTGCCAGGTTGTACACAACAAAACTAGCCAATAAAAACACAAAACTTGGAATGTGCCATGCATCACTGTATGCATTATGCAGTTTCTTCTTCAAAAATAACTGTACATTACTAATTATAAAGATTTTGTTATCATAAAAAATATTTTATTGACAGGATATAAATGTGATAGTAAAATAATTCACCTTTTCACCAAAACTAACCCACGGAATAAAAGAAAACCTGCGGCAAGTGGCTAAAAGTTGCCCATTTCCACATGAAAACATTGGTGCATTGGCAACCCTGATTTTGCTCAACAATTAATGCTATGGATTTATGAAGTAAAGACATTTTTAGGCCAATTAACTCTCTAAGGGCACATTATTTCAAGAATTAAACTAATTAATTGATGATCAATGTCTGTTAAGCAGCCAAAAAAATAACACGAAATGGCCTATAAGTGCAAGAGTCCATCACTACTGCCCTAACAAGAGTTTGAAACACCATTGTTGAGTAACCAGTGACATAATTTTCATTTTTGGTTGACAAAACTACTCGAAAGGTCTAATGGCTGCAAACCTTCAAGCATAAACTTTTGAACCAAAGCCTTGCTTAAGCACTAGACCGAAACAATACCAGCTGGACAACATGTTCAAACGAGGTCATTTCTAATTCATCGAGGTAGAATGAAGGTGAGACCAATAAATGCACAAGGCACAGCAGCCAAATTATAGTTCAATGGATGGAAGAAAAAACGCCTAGAGATAGAAGGCAAGTTGCCAGAGATAAAGGCGGCTGCATAATAAAACATGCTTCAATGCAAAAGCGTATCAAGGTCAATGTTTGTAAAGCCAATATTTGGCTTAGGACGATTGTTATATTATTATTATTGATGTCTATATATTACTTATATTTGCTTTTTCCTCACACAACATTACAAGAAATTAGTTTAGTTAATATTTTTGAACAAGGACATTACACAACAAATTCATTTAAACTTATTTCAATCATAGGCAATGCATGGTGTCAAGTTATAGCAAAAATGTTCACTTATAGTCTTCGGAGAGGTTGATGTTTATAAAATTATTATTTTTGTGTAAATAAAAATTTAAATAGACCAGAACATTAATATTACACAACTTATATATACAGTTGAAGTCAGAATTATTAGCCCCCCTTTGAATTATTTTTCTTTTTTAAATATTTCCCAAATGATGTTTAACAGAGCAAGGACATTTTCACAGTATGTCTGATAATATTTTTTCTTCTGGAGAAGTCTTATTTGTTTTATATCAGCTAGAATAAGTTAAAATTATTAGCCCCTTTAAGCTATATATTTTTTCAATAGTCTACAGAACAAACCATCGTTATACAATAACTTGCATAATTACCCTAACCTGCCTAGTTAACCTAATTAACCTAGTTAAGCCTTTAAATGTCACTTTAAGCTGTATAGAAGTGTCTTGAAAAAATCTAGTAAAATATTATTTGTCATCATGGCAAAGATAAAATAAATCAGTCATTACAGTAAAAATGAGTTATGAAAACTATTATGTTTAGAAATGTGCTAAAAAAAACTTCTCTCTGTTAAACAGAAATTGGGGAAAAAATAACCAGGGGGCTAATAATTCTGACTTCAATTCTGTGTGTGTGTGCGCGTATATATATATATATATTAATTAATCTATATTAATCTCACTGTAATCTTGGAATTAATCTAGATTAAAATGGCTTATTTGAATTCTGCCGAAGGCATTCAGAATATGTGTGCTACCCAAATAATGACTAAAAGTAAGTCTTTGAGAACGGGTTTCTCAAGCCAGGTGGCGCATTAGACCAGGAGCTCATCTCCTGTTTCCAAAATGCATCAGAAACTGCTTGAGAAACTGTTCTACTATGATAACTGGTAATGAAAATAAATGATGTTCAATAAGATGTACTTGTGTTTACTGACTGTCTATTCAGTTAACCATGAATTTTGAACTGTAGGCCTACATAAGCTCCAAACAGCCATTTTTGATTACCTTAATCCAACTAAAGTCATAACTGAACTAAACAGAAATGGAATTAAGACGTGGAGTAGGCATATATTTGTGGCAATACTGAAATTATATATATATATATATATACTCACACATAAGATCAGTATTCTGTCAATCAATCAGCATTCTTCTAGAGTCTAACCCTACTCACTCACAACACAACCATCCAAAATGTACAAATTGAATTAATAATAACTACCATTATAAATCAATCAAACTCTGGATTAAATGTTTATTATTATATTTATATATAAATTATTCAAAACTCATTCTTGTCTAATGCAATTTTTTGATCCACTTCAAATGTTGACAACTGTGTCTGTATATTTATCTATGTAAATAAATTTATACACACACACCAATATCATTGTTCTGATCAATAACATTAATAATAAAAACTATAGTTGGTGGGAAAAATATCAAAATAAATATACAATGAAGTGTGTATTACAGGTTTTCTGACTCATAATTGTATTATGGCGGTTTTCTGACTCTGAGGCAGATTGTGTGTCTGTGTGTGTGTGCAGTGTGACTGTGGAGCTCAAGGCATCTGGTCTGATGGCAGCAAATGTGAAATAGGGTTAAAAAAATAAAAACCTTTGAGCACCTTGGGAATCACTGCTAAACATAGAAAAAATAAACCACGAGAGAAGACCTCAACACAGAATATCATACCATCCTGTTAGAAAGTGACCCTAGTATTTGTTTTCTCATGAGATCTTTTTTTCTGTTAACAGGTTCACTAACAATATTCTTTCCTCTAACTGACAATATCTTACGAGAACATGGCGTATTTCTGCGTGGCGAGATTTATAAAGACTTGGAGACACATTCTCCAACATGGAAAGCTGTACGTGTTGACAGATATATATTTTATTATGCAAGTGGTATGATGTGTATGAGAGCACCACTTAGACAGACTGTCAGTCACATCACACATATTTACATCACACACATCATTCACGCAGCCAAGCTTCACAACCAGTCAGAGTCCAAACCTGATTATTCTTCAGCATCTCACCCACAGACACATTAATAAAAACAGCCCGTCTCTGAATTACAATCATGATTCTCACTGACATACAGAAACTCGCATGTCAGAAATCATCACAAAATGTTTTTCGTAATTGTTTACCTTATTTTACTTCTAACATTTCTACTTATAATTTGTATTCGTTGTCTTTCTAACAAAGTATTGCCATAGTTCTTTCAGAAAATGGGAATTTATGTCAGTTAAAATAACTAGAAAAAAATCTGAAAAAAAGGAAGAATTACGAGATGTAAAGATGAAATTCTAGTAAATGCAACTTGTGAAAAAGAAAAATCCCAAGTTTCTGTTTCTCATTTCTGAATAAAAAGTTATTGCTAGTACAAATCAAAAGTAACTTGAATTTGTGAGGGGGGAAAAATATTTGTGAAAGAAGTTCTGGTCAAGTTGTTCTTGTTTTCCTGTATGTGACAAACAAACACACGTAAGTTGTTTTCACATAAAATATCCAAATTTAGCAGGACTATTATTAAACAATAACAAATACACCGTACTGACATAAGTTTTAGAACACCTTCTAAACCACTAACTTCAGTGTTCCAATCACTTCCAGAGCCATAAGTGTATAAAATCAAGCACTAAATTATTTAAGATATTACCCCCATTGCATTGTTTTATTAACATCTATCCCTACCCCAAGCCTAAACCTACCTTTCACAGTAACGTAAAATAGTAAATATTGTTGTACAGGGTCACAAAAACTATGCTACATTGATGCAAACTTTACCTGGTCTTCAGTTTAGCTCAAGAACAGTGTAGAGAGCATCACGACTGAGCAGCTCCATTCAAGCCTTATATCACCAAGTACAATGCAAAGCATAAGATGGAGCAGTGTAAAGCAGACTGACTCTACAGTAATCAATTCGATTAACTTAAAATGTTTTAAGTGGATTTAACATAAAACAATTAGGTGGTCCCCTAAAGATATCAAAAAATATTACTTCAGATCATTTTAAATAAGTAGTTAGACCAAGCAAAAAAATAGCGTAAAGCAGACCACCACTGACTCTAGAGCACAAGTGTCAAACTCAGTTCCTGGAGGGCCGCAGCTCTGCACAGTTTAGTTCCATCCCTAAATAAACACACACCAAGGCTGCGGTCACTCTGGACTTTTCTCCCCATAGACTTTTATTCATACGCACGAATGCGTCAGACCGGAAACGCAGGGTCATGCGTCAAGTTTCGCATTTCGATGCGGTGCAAAGTTCAAGCTTGGTGAACTCTGACCTGCGAAATCCCATCACTTGACTGCGTGAGACCAATCCAGGATCAAAACATAACCTCTCTGAACAGAAATTTAAAACATGGAGCAATCGCTTACTTTTTTAATGCCAAATCATCGTTTACTCCTGCCCCTTTTCGCAGCGCCGTACGACAGAATTTCGCAAGCTCAAACTCTAGTGTGACCGCAGGTTTACCTGTAGGTTTCAAACAAGCCTGAAGGACTTAATTAGTCTGATCAGGTGTTTTAAATTAGGTTTAAAGATAAACTGTGCAGAGCTGCGAGTCTTCAGGAACTGGATTTGACACCTGTGCTCTAGAGCAATGAAGATATGTTCTCTAGTGTGACCAACTATGCTTCTCTATCTGGCAATCAAATGCATGAGTCTGGGCGTGGTGGTTGACGGTAGAATAGTTTGGTGGACGGGATTATGGTAGGTGGGTTGTTTTTCCAGTGAAAGGAACCAAAAGACATTTTAGACCAGGGATGTTCAAACTCCTGCTGAGTTTAGCTCCAACTTGCTTCAACACACCTACCAGGAAGTTTCTAGTATATCTAGTAAGAACTTAATTAGCTGGTTCAGGTGTGTTTGATTAGGTTTGGAGCTAAACTCTCCAGGACACAGGCCCCCCAGGACCGAGTTTGGACACCCCTGTAGACAAATTTGTGGGAACGGTTTGGGAATGGCTCCTTCCTTTCAACGTGACCGCGCATCATTGCACAAAGCAAGCTCCATAAAGACATGGATGAGTGTGTTTAGTGTGAAGGAACTTGAATGGCCTGCACAGAGTCCTGACCGATCACCTTTGGGATGAATTAAAGCAAGGGTTGGAAGCTGTTTTATACTACATTAGTCTCTTCCAAATGTTTTTTTAGTTGAAAGGTCAATTTTCTTTAAACACACTCCTAAACCTTGTGGAAAATCTCATACCTGGAAAGTATGGGCAACTCCATATTAAACCCAGATTAAGATTGAGATGTCATTAAATTTTATGTGCATGTGAAGGCAGATGTCTTTGGGAACATAGTGCATCTACACTAAAAAATGTAATGACAAAAAGTCCAAACAACTAATATTTTATGTTGCTTTAACTTACTTGAACAAGTTAATCAGATTTTACCATTTTAAGTTATATAACGTTAATATATTTCGTTTAATTGATGTAAGTTGAGATGACTAGAAAAGTTTGATTTGATTCAACTAAAAAGTTTAAGGCAGCAAGATTACACTGTATCAAGGGCCTCAGAAAAATCTAATTTTCATAATATTGGACAGAATGTTTATTCTTGCTTAAATTACATTATTTTCAGCTTGATTAAAGACTTTATTTTCTGATTGAGCATCTCAAGCAAATATATTTAAAGATACTTATTTGTGAACTGCATGCAATACGCCATCATTATTAATCATAATTCATCCTAATTTAAGATTGTTTTTCTGCCAATTAACTCGCATTTAAAACTGTGGAAGACTTTAGGACATGTATAACAGTTATATGTTTCACCTTTAAACCTTTACTGGTTTAGGCTATAACTGAAATTTTAAAAGGCAGAAACGAACCGATATTCATTCAGCATGAAATACCATCTTTCCTAAGCACTCACGGGTGAAATCTCAAAAAGACATCAGTGACATTTAAGTAAATGTCAGACATCTGCTTGTTAAATGGCCTTCACTCATGATGTCAACCTACCTTAATTCCGCATCCAATACAGACACAAATAGATCCATTTTTCCATGCACATGTAAACCTCCTGCCCTTTGTATGTGCTTCAGTCTTATTCAGTATTCAGCGAACGATCTCCAAAGTTTCCCCGCTGTTGAATATTCTCTTGGAAAGTTGTAAAAAACTTTCATGCTGCCTATCAAAACCACCTTCCCCGTCACATCAAAGAGTCTGAGAAGTACAATGGCCATCACTTTCATGCTCATCATAAAAAATACATCCAAAATGAACTCAAACGCAGATCCACAGGCCAAATCCTTTCTTTTTAATCACACTCACAGAAATGACACTATACTGTAAGGAGATTTCCAAAAAAGACTTGCCTGTTCTTCACCTCATAGTATACTACAAAAATGCGGTCAAATATAAAAATAAACACAGAATGAGACTGTAAAGAGAGACTTGATTGAACGTTAAACACTTTCCATATATAAAACAAACATTTTCCACCTTAAAGAACTGGACTGACTGGTGGAAGCGGCGAGCCTGATGGAGCTGAAAGGGAATGATGGGATGAGTTAAGTTCATTTGTCTCTTCACATTGGGTAGTTGAGCATCACATCCTGTTTGGCGAGCTCCAACAACATGGGGTCATCGAAGAACTTGCTGATACTGACATCCTCGCTCAGGCCCTGGAGGACGAGATGGAGAGATGATGATTATGTACGATGCATATTCCAGCTAAACATGCTGATTGACAGTGGAGAGATGTCAAACCGGTCTTACTTTGCGCCTGCGGGTCTTGATCATAAACTCTCTGGCCAGATGAGGGGCTGGTTGGGGCTCTAGAGGACGAATCACAATGCTCTTATCCAGAGGATCACCGGGGACAATCTGGAATGAGGGGCAGAGGCGAGAATTACTCAGGACAGGAGCGAAAATATAATGCCATGTGACAAACACACAGGCACGTACACACACAGTTAAAGGCAAGGGTATCCAAGAAAAGCTGCTGCTGACTCAATCTTCTGCAACTCAACATCAAATGTACACTCACTCAAATACACACGCACACAAGTGAGGTTTTATTTCATTCTTTTGTATATTTGTTATTCCCATAATTGTTGATTTATAAGTGATTTGTATTCAATTATTTGTTTTGTTTTCATTTTAATACATTTACTAGCATGAATTAATTATAATTTTAGTGTTTAATCTTTATTATTGATGGATACAAATGTTGTGAAAAAGGAATATATTTTTGATTATTTTTGTCTCTTTTTCTTTTCATCAAACAGTTATTTGTATTGGTCATTTAAGGGTCATATATTAACTGAACGTCTACTGTTGTGTGTGGGACGTTGTTCAAGTAGATAATTGCTGGTCCAAAATTATATTCAGCTCTGCAGAAACATCTAAAGAAAGGTGTTAAAACTAAACACAGAAAGTCTTATGAATTTATTGTTGTGCAGAAAATGCATAAAAAAAACAGGACTTATGTCTGGGGTGCGGCCAATGGAAGACTGGAGAATGATTGACAAGTGACAAATTCCACTAAACTCCGCCTGTTAATACCAGCTGCCTATATAAGTTGAATTCAGGAAATGAAAACTGTTGTGCACCTCCTTAATGTAACTTTTGCATTGCATTGAGGATAACAGAATTCTGTGAATCGAATTATTCATTTTTCGCCAATAAACGGTTTCGATTTTTGACATTGAAGAAAAACCTCTCCTGATTTTTTTCTATTGAACATGCATGGAATTGAATAAATTTCAACACAAATCTTCATATTCAGATTAGCTTACATTAATGATAGATGTTTGATTTTTTAATAATGCATAAAATTGTAACTGTTGCAATTATTATTGAGAGTAATTAGTTGACTTTTATTGGGGTTCAATAGCTAATTGTTAACACCGACTTAACTAAGGCGGCACGGTGGCTCAGTGGTTAGCAATGTCTCTTCACAGCAAGAAGGTTGCTGGTTCGAGTCCTGGCTGAGTCAGTTGGCATTTCTGTGTGGAGTTTGCATGTTCTCCCCGTGTTGGCGAGGGTTACCTCCGGGTGCTCCGGTTTCCCCCACAGTCCAAAGACTTGAGCTATAGGGAAATTGAAAAAACTTAATTGGCCGAAGTGTATGTGTGTGTATGGGTGTGAATGTGAGAGTGTATGGATGTTTCCCGGTACTGGGTTGCAGCTGGAAGGGCATCCGCTGTGTTAAGCCTCATTCACACTAAGAGCGACTCGCAGCAGCAAGGCGACAAGTGACTGCTCATTTCAACAGAAAGTGAGCAACTTTCCCCGACCTCTTTCTACGTGAGCGACAGCGACCATTAGCGACCAGGTGAGCGTGTTAAGCGACGCAACAAAGTTGAGAATCCTTTAACTTTATGCAAATGAAGAGCAATTTTCTTGAGCGACAGCCGATAGGAGCACCAGTACAGCTCACGTGGTCCTCTCTCTACTGTCAGAGGCCGGTTGTATTCTCCGTGCTGTAGATTTACACAGACTCGCGTTTGCAGCAGGTCGCCACCCAGAGTGACAGGGAGCTACAAAGTCACTGCTAGTGTGAATGAGGCATAAAACATATGCTGAAATAGTTGGCGGTTCATTCCGCTGTGGCAACCTCTGAAATAGAGACTAAGCCGAAGGAAAATGAATGAATGAATGAGTTAACTAATGTAATGCTTACAAGCAATAGCTTATCATAAAGTGTTACTGTCATTTTCAATGCTGTTATTGTAAAAATACTGTAATAATATTAATAAGTGTAATAAATAATTACAATATTAACTCAAAGAATGTTAATGACTATAATTTAAATACATGTTTCTCTAATTATTGCTCTTTATTAAAAGTAAATGTAAAAAGCGTAAACGTTAATACTAATTTTTTCAAAGTAAAACAGTACTGTAGTACACTTTTTTCAATTAACTAATCAATAAATTTATTATAACATTTATTATAAAAATTATTAGATTTATTTATATTGAATTATATATATATATATATATATATATATATTTTTTTTTTTTTTATATATATATATATTGTTTACTACAGTACGTTTTAATTGGAAAAAATAAGATTGTCTCTCTCTCACATACATATTGTAATTAAAATTTGTAAATATTAAATTGAATAATAGAAAGAAATGTATTACATTAATACAATGTTGTATTATAATATTCATAATTTTGCACACATTGCTATGCTTTACTGCCATTAAAATGCTTTAATAAAAAAAAAAAAAAAACTGGCTTCAGTTTCAGGCTCATAAAAGAAGCCTATTTCATGTATTTGCCTTTTTAAAAATACAATTTCTTTCAAATATCCTCTTTTATTTTTGCAGACATGTTTTGGAGATTCATGTACACACAATCTCTCTCATACTCAAGCACACGCATGAGGTGAAAAAACCTGAATGCGTTTGTACCTGCCAGTGGTGAAACACACTGAGTGCGAAGGCCTGGCCCTGTGTGTGAGTGCGCAGATCCGTTTCAAAGCCGAACGAGTCAATAGCAGGAATGAAAGCCTTGATGGTGTAGAGAGGAGAGCCAGGGATTGGAGCGTCCTGCGTCACATGACCTCTACAGGACACAGAGACAAGGGATCAGTCACAGGCCCCTTCTTCACTTTATTAGACACTTGCTGACATTTGCTGCCTTGAGCAACAATCTGCTTAATGCGAGTGTGTGCTCATAGACAAGGAGTCAGCAATGTCCTCATTCAGTTTGTGTGTGTGTGTGTGTGTGTGTGTGTGTGTGTGTTTTACCTTCTGCGTGCCAACACTGTGTAAACTGCAGAAACACAGTCAGCAGGTGCTTGAACCTCCACAAAGTAATAGGGCTCCATTAGCCTGGGCGTGGCCTACAGGAAACCAACCAATCAGAGAGTAAGAAGATGCAGAGGATGAGCAAGTGAGAAACCAATTACGATAATCAACTTCATCTACTGAAGCAACTTAATGGATCACATTATTGAATGAAAAACTGCAATAAGACTAATGGAAACAGCTTGTTTTTCCATTCAAAGTTGTGAATTCATTTGCAAAACTTGAAAAAAGTTGAAAACATTTTCTTTAGTTTCCATCCAACCTGGTCAAAAGAACGAATTGGTCACTTCCTGGAAACCTGAAGTGATATACAGTACTGTGCAAATGTTTTGGGCCAACATTAAATCTGTTGTTTTACTGATGGTTTAATGGATATGTGAGACACTTTACCACAAAAAAGATTTATACAGTGTGAATTAATTAACTTTCAGTTTATGTATGGCTTTGTTAGGATAGGAGTTAAGTTAGGTTAGAGTCTAAATTATTTTGGTTTAACTGTTTAAGACATGTGAAAGAATGTTGGAGAGCGGCTGTTTGTCCTGGTTTGAGCTGCATTTATACCAGTGTTGTTTGCATTATTGTCTGAATTGATGGCGTTGTGAATGTTGAAAAGTACAGATAAGTTTTAATCCATTATGCCATTCCTTCAGGAAAGGACTTCAGTGTTAATAGTTTTCCTTTTCAGCATGATAATGATCAGACAATTGCAGTGAAATCCTATTTGAAGAATAACAGCTGATGACAGAGTCGTGAAATGACCTCCACAGGGCCAAGATCTGAATATTATAGAGGCTGTATGAGATCACCTGAGCAGAAAAAGAAAGATATGAAACTCTAAACCTAAAGAAGAACTCTGCAAAAGTGCTAAAAAAAATGCTGATCAGAATTCAGAAAATGTCAATACAATCAGAAGTTCAAGCTGTGTTTGTTGCCAAAGAAAGACACTTTAACCAAAGATTTTAGCTTTTTTTTGTACATAATTCCTATATTTTCTGTTTGTTTTTATTAAAGAGACTGATTGATTATATATTGTGCCAAAGTCTTAGGCCAACAAACCTGTTACAGTGCTTAAGACTTTTGCTCAGTACTCTATGCAAGATAAAAATGTTAATTTCTGCAAGCTGAGAAGCCTCTTTATGTATTTTTCCTAAATAGCAAATAAGTTGCGCTTTGGAGGTAGTGCCTTGTGCTTGTGAAAATGATTGAGTAAAATCATATTGAGGATGGACTTTTGGCTCATATTTATTTATGTTATGATTAATCATTATATGTTAAGGCAAAGTTTATTCATTCATATGCATTTTCCAAATGTACGCATCCATTTAGCATTTTCCAAAGGGATCGTTCACTCAAAAATAAAAATTCTGCCATCGTTTTACTCACCCTTGTTCAAAACCTATACGAGTTTCTTTTTTTCTGATGAACACGAAAGAAAATACTTTTAAGAATGCTCACAGCTGGCACCCATTGACTCCCATGAGTATTTTTTCATACTATTGAAGTGGATGGGTTTCAGTAACCAGCATTCTTCAAAACATTGTGTTGAACTGGAGACAGAAACTCAGAAAGGGTTAAACCTATATAAGGGAGAATAAATGATGAAGCAATTTTCATTTTTGGGTGAACTATCCCTTTAATGCAAATTTCTAAAATGCTAATAAAAATAGGTAGGTGGAAAAATAGCTAATGATTATTCAAGAAAGAGAGGTGTCAGGACAGATCACCATGAGGAAAGCGGAGTAGACGACTCTGCGAGCTGTAGGGATGACCTGTCCTCCTCCTCTGTGCAGCGGCTCCTGTGCAATCACGGCATCCAGGATCTTGAACTTTACGTTGCGGATTGCTAGATGCAGATAATGACAAACAAGCAGATTGTTATACAGTATTAAATTAATATCAAACTTTTAGTTAACTGTTATATATTTTTTTTTTCCTTGTATTTTTGACCGATAAACAAACCCTGAAAACAAAACCTTTGCTGCGAGTATTTTGGGGTCTTAAATGTAAAATGCACAAAAGAAAATAACAACCTGATGAACCACAAAATGGTTGCTAAAAAACATATATTAGGTCTCGACAATAAGGACTGCCCGATGGCCCGGGGCCAGCGTGCGAGATGCTCAGGCCAGCGTACAGAATGATTACTGGCCCGACTAGTGCTGCCTTGTCACAAAAGTTTGCTTTGACTGCGATTATCTGTCAATTGCGTGCAAAAATAATCTTAGGGTGTTATATTTCTCTCTATAATTTAAGCCTATAACGCAAAATTATAGCCAATGTTTCTTTAATAGATTGATTAATTCAATAGATATTTTTTTTTACAAAACTTGACAACTGAAATGAGGCTCTTTATGAAAAAGTCTGACCTCTCTGATTTATATTTGGTCACTATGTCTGGGGGTGTCAAAATTAAAGTGCACATTTTTGCTTATAAAATATTATATACACAACTGGTCAAAAGTTTGGGGTCAGTATGATTTTTAAATGTTTCAAAATAAGCTTCTCCTGCTCCCCAAGGCTGCATTTATTTCATCATAAACACAGCACACATTGTAAAATTGTGAAATGTTATTGCACTACAAAAGAACTATTTAAAAGTAGTTTATCATTTAATTTAATCATTTATTTCAGTGATTTTAAAGATGAATTTTCAGCTTTATTACACCAGTCTTCAGAGTCACATAATCCTTCAGAAATCACTCTAATATTAATTATTATTGTTTTTATTATTAATGATAATAGCAATAAAAGCAATAATGACTGGAGTAATAATTTTATTTGAAACTACATATAATAAGAAAGCAGTTATTTAAAATTGTAATAAATATTTAACAATTATTTTTTTTTTTACATTTAATAAATGTCGCCTTGATGAACTAAATAATTTTCCTTAAAAAAACATGAAAAAATTTAATAAAGCTGATCCCAAACTTTTGACCGGTAGCCAAAAAAAATAAAAAATAAATAAATAAATAAATAATTATATATATATAGAGTTATATAAAAAGTTATGCTGAATAAAAAGGGTAGGTATTACAATTATGTTTGGCTTTTGCCACATTATTTAAAATACTGTGTATGGCTAAGAAATAGCTGCTAACTTCTTTTTTTTGTTGATAAAAATCTGTACCACTGGCCCAATCGGGCTAGTAGAAAAAATGCTTAGCATTGGACCCTGTATATATTTTTTACATTTTAAAGACTTAATAATGACACACTGTGGTTATTAATTTATAATCACATTAACTATGGACTTTAGGTATATCAGTAAATTTACTTACTTTATTTCTAAACAAATGAAAAAATGTGGCTTGAACACCAATGCAAATTTGGCATGTGCTTATAAATAACCAAGGGTCAAATTTTAGACTGCTGCCACATAACCACAGACATCTCTCATATAATGACTTACGTTCGTCACACAGAGGACCCTCGCGTGTTCCCCACTGGAAGCCCTGTACAATACTATCCTTTACTGAGCCGAGGAGAGCTTTATCCACCTACAACACACACAGAAAGAAAACAGATCATTTACAGAGTCATTTAACGGTCAACAAGTGTAGTTGTCCAGTGCTTGACCTCTCACAAAACCATGTGGACTGTGCCACATGTAATGGGACATGTCAATACCATACACACAATGAATAACACAGCAACAGATCCATGCCAAAACACTTTAACACATTTATATCAAAACGGCTAAAGTGTCAATACAGTTGGAGGAGAGATCAAGTCAGTTCTACTCTGAATTATATTAGTTTCCTACGCAATTACAGTTCAGGTTTATTTGTACAGCTGAAGTCAGAATTGTTAGCCCTCCTGTATATTTATAATAATAACAATAATATTAATATATTATTAGAATATGATAATAATATTTTACTAGATATTTTTCAAGAAAAATTCACAATAATTTTGACTTTAACTGTATAATGCTTTTCATATTATTTGTATTTGAACAATATTTAAACAATGATTGCAATTAATTATTCACAATGATAAGTGTTCAGCTGTTGTGTAAATGACCTCAGATGGCAAAGTGTCGTCTACTAAGATGTTGGGCCCAGTCGTGTCTGGTCCAAAAGCCCAAATGGAACGAGCTGCCAGCAAATCCCAATCATACTTAGTCTGGAAAAACTCTCCCAACTTTTTCCTATAGACACAGAAAGGGTGATGCATTTCAAATGGTTTCAGGTAAGTAAGCAGATGATAGTTAAAACAGTAGGACCGTTAAAGCGCTAGATCACCCAAAATTGAAAATTCTGTCATCTTACACTTCACTTGTTCTAAATTGGTTTGACTTTTCTTATTCCGTTTAACACTAAAGAAGATATTTTGAAGAAAGCTGAAAGCCGGTAACCATTGACTTCCATAGTAATCGTTTTTCCTACTATAGAGGGCAATGGTTACAGGTTTTCAGCTTTCTTCAAAATATTGGTTTGGAATCACTTAAGGGTGAGTAAATAGTGAGAAAATTTTCATTTTTGGGTGAACTATCCCTTCAAATGGTAAAACACACAACAGTAATACTGGAAAAAACACTGTGACACACATTGTACCACTGTGAAATGTGTCTACAATTTCCAAAAAAATGCCTTTTTAAACTATTTTATAATGCATCATTATTAAGCCCAAACTTTTGAACAGTTTTGTGTATATTAGCCCTTATGACTCTTAAATGTACCCTTATAGTTCACCCAAAAATGAAAATTAGCTCATCATTTACCCTCCCTCAAGTGGTTTCAAACCTTAATGAGTCTTTCATCTGTTGAACACAAAAAAAAGATGTTTTGAAAAATGCTGGCTGCTGGGACCTCTTTACTTCCATATTAGGAAATAAAACATTACTATGGTAGGCAATGGGTGCCAGCTACCAGCATTTTCAAAATATCTTCTTTTGCGTTCAACAGAAGAAAAACTCAAATAGGTTTTAAACAAGGTAAGCTTTCGCAAATGATGGCAGAATTTCCATTTTTGGGAGAAGTATACAACACAGAAAACCTGATAGACAATTAACACATATTTCCAACACACTTTGATTCACAGATCTCACAGATATAAAATAACCCCTAAGTTTCTCTGCAGCTCTGTTGTTTTACCTGTTCCATGTGATCTGCACCACCTCGTTCTCAATGTCTTCAGCAAGACCTTTCTCCAATGGCTCAGCAATCATGGTGATCTTATTCCTGCAAAACACACAAATACTCCTTTGTGATGATTTGAAACCTTTGCAAACTGTTTGCTTTGAAACAGTAGTTTAGGAAACACATTAAACTGTCAAAGTCACATGATTTCAGCAAATGAGGACTGTTTAAATGGATTCCAATTGAGTCGCATCAATCATTTAAACCTAGGTCTGTAGTTTTTAACTTGTATTTGGATCAGTTTTATGATTTTATTAAATGTATAATGATATATTTGTGGAATTACAGGAACTTATAATAATTATAATAACTTGTACTGTTTACATAATACCGCCATTAAACAGACAAGCCATAAAAATGAAAAGATTATTATAAAGACACTTCATATTGCTTATTTTTATGATTTTTTTTATTTCTATTTGATATATTTTACTTTTAAAGCATGTAACTTGTAAACGTGTGTCGTGTTTTAGTGCTTTGAAACAGTGAATAATTTTGTAAAGCAATTGTTTACATTTATTTAAAGCTTAAAATGTGACCCTGGGTGACAAAACCAGTATTATGTTACACAGGTATATTTTTAGCAATAGGCAAAAATACATTGTATGGGTCAATTTGGGATTTTTAAAAAAAAAAAATTTCCTTTGATGTCAAAAATCATTTGAATATTAATACAAATCTAGTTCCAGGAAGATATTTAGTAAATTTCCTACTGTAAATAAATCAAAACTCAAACTGAGATTGCTAAATATTCATATACACTAAGTTATATGCAAACTTCTCAGTATTTAGATTTATTTTTAAACAATTGCATTCCAGATTTTTCAATCTCTGACATATATATAGATCTATCCTAACAATTATTTATACAGTTTTCAGGTAACGTATACATTTTTTTGAGGATTTTCTTCCCAGACAATACTAAATTGGAGTGATGCGATGAAGGGAGCTTGTTTCTTACTTTTTATTGGGCGTTTCGGCAAAACACTTCAAAGACGAAGTTTCCACAACAGTCTCACAAAAGGTCACCACAGGATCAGCTACCTATAGTGAAAAAACAAAGAGAGAAAACAATATTACATAAAAAGAAAAAGAAATACAAGCAAGAATGACGACCATAAAACCGTATTAAAGCAATAAAAGCACCTTGATATCAATCTCAGAGTACATTTTCCGCAGGTCGTGCATCACACAGTCCAGATACAGCTCACCTGTGCCAAGAATCACATGTTCGCCTGACTCCTCCACCTAAATTCATGACAAACAAATAAAAGGAAAAAAAGATAGCATTCAGTTATGCATTTAAATACCCCAAACAAACTACTAATACAATAGGTTGTTTTCACATGACGTCATTGATGACACGCAAAATTCACATGGAGGGCAGAAAGTGATTCTTCTGCATAGGAATTGCTATCAGAACATCAAAATGTTTCAGTTTTATATTGTTTATAATTTTTGAAATTGGCCAAAATATGCTGAACAGCTTTTATAGACTTTCAAAAGAAATGGCGGCATGTAATAAACATTTGTTCAATACCTGAACAAACTTCTGAACATGATAATTCATTTGACAGCACCAATAAAGGTTATATACAAGCCTGGCTATGTGTATAAATATGTTAATGTGTTATATATAAATTAGATCCAAACACCACCATACCAAATCCAGGAGAATATAAATAACCCTGCCATGTAATGCCTGTATTGAAATCTCTGTCATGTTTTGCAATAATCCAAGTTTTTACCGGCATTTCGGCAGAATAAACAACCATAACGTTAACATTGCGATACAGTGATGCGTAAGTTCATTCTCCCTTACAAAAACAAATAAATAATCATTTAGACTATGCGTTCACGCTTTTGTATACGTTCATCTGTTTTTTCGTGATGGAAGATATCAGCATGGGGAAAAATGTTACAGTAATTTATAATAAACATGTTTTTGAACCACATAGTAAAGTGTATAATGTGTACAACTCTTTGTTAATGAATGCTACAGAATACTGTAGCATAATAAACTGATAAACTGTAACAAATAACATTAGTGTAAACTCTTGTGCATTGTGATTGTGTACAATTATAGCGAAGAAAACTTAAGCCTGTTGAATAATTTGATTATTACTAAAGTTGGGTGTACCACAGCAACAGTCTAATTACTACAACGGTTTAATTCAAGCAATTATCTATAGCATGCCTCCAAACACTATAGTATTTTTCATGTAACATAATAGCCTATACACTATAAAGCTCGGCCCTCTTCATGATATAAGGATCACGCCCAACATATGTGATTATTTTCTATTTATATCTTTTTTGAAACGGAGTATAAATCGCAAAAACACAGACTTTTCTCTGTCTCCCATTCAGTTTTTCTGTCCTCCATAAAAATTTTGCGCATCACCAGAGCCACGTGATTGAAAACAACCTATACAAAACTCTATTGTCAGACTTGCATCTGAATTTTTTTTTGCGTAACAGCATGTTAAATACTCCGTACAAATGACAAAAATTAATATACGTACATAAACAGATCAATAATAATAATAATAATAAATTCAGACATGACATGAAAACTACAATTTTAATAGTAATAGCTAATACAAACGTAAGAAGCATTTGGTTTGGCCATGACAGAAAGACAGCTTTTAAACAATACTGGCAGCATAAGAGTGTTACCTTTGTTGTGAGTGAAGGATAACTTTTGTTGACTTTTCTGAGTCCATCCAACATCTTGGGCAATTCTGAGGGGTTGACCGGTTCCACAGCGATTTTTATAACTGATGCAGTGTTAAACTTGAGTGGCCTGAAGATCTGTGCCTGCTCGTAACAACACAAAGCAAAGTGAGTTTTAAAAGCCTCATTAACGAAGACACACATGTTTCAAATTCATATCTCTGTTTCCCACCTCTTCATTTCCACGGGGCTCTGTGATTGTGGCCGTTTTAACAATCGGCTGGTCACAGCCCTCAATTAACACCCAGTTACCAGCAGGGACACGATTCACTTCAATCTGGTACCTTTAACAACACAACAAACATAACATTTACAAACACTACACTGACAAGAAATCTGGTATCGAGCAAAGTTCAGCTCTGAATGAAACATTTTCAGAAAGCAGAAAAAATAGTTTATTTTTTTGGGGGTAAAAACAGTCAACACTAGAATTTTTTTTTTTTTTGTGAATTGGTGAAGTTTTTTCCTCGCCGCTGTCGCCACTGGCTTGCATGACTCTCAGTAGTGAATATGACCTGAGCTAAACTGAACTTAATTTCTGAAAACTGAACTGACACTTTTTCAATTCACTATATTCTTCTATGTGAAGCTGCTTTGACACAATCTACATTGTATAAGCGTTATACAAATAAAGATGAATTGAATTGAACACTAATCTGTTTTATTGCCTTTTGAAAATGTATTTTTACACGACATATAAAAAAGGGGTTTTCAACAAGGTAGCCTCAAGGAAAACTTCAAATGGTTTAAATACGATAACCACTTAAACACTGACCACAAAAATTTCCTGGCACAATAAATGCTTGAGTGATGAGTTTTATCACGGTATACGTTATCATTACTTTATTTTAAACATAAAAGATGTTTAAAAGATGGACAAATTTCTATGTTGTCCTTTTAAAAGGGCAGTTCAACCCAAAAAAAAAATAGTAAACATACCATTTACTTCCAAACCTCTGGTGAACACAAAATAAGATATTTTTAAGAATGTTGAAAAACATAAAAACCGGTAGGTAAAACAAATACTATGGAAGTCAATGGTGACAGCTTTCCAACATTTTTCATAATATCTTCTTCTTAACAGATGAAAGAAACTCATACATGTTTGTGATAAGTGAAGGGTGAGTAGATGACAACAGAATTATCATTATGGAGTAAACTATTCCTTTAACTATTTATAAGAAAACAATTATATTTGTAATTTCTAACATTTATTAACATCCCATTTTCCAGATAGTAGTGGTGTCAGTAGTTCATTAAAAAAGTTAGGTTTTTTTTTAAGTATTTTGAATTGGAAATTTTGTCCATTGTCATTACTACAAAATAATGTTGATGAATACTTGCCCGTGTCTATTTTAAATTAACCCAAACAAAAAATTAAAACAAAAAATCTAAACTGTTCTTAGTTTAATGCTCCTCATTCAACAACTCTAGAAAAATCCAAATTTGTAATGTGTATTTCTAGACTCAAATGTCTAAATATGATGTACTTTATTGCATACTTTAAAAATGACTTTAAATCCAAGATATAAAATATTATATTAGCTATAAATTTACAATTATGACTAGTTCATTAAGCAAATGGAGTCAAATATGTTGCAAGCAAACAGAGTGTGAGATTTACCTGGCAACAGAAATCCACAGGCGTCCCACAGTACAGATCTGCGAATCCTCCTCATCCTCCAGACTGTAGTTTTCTCCTAGAACCTTCACGGGCTGACCCGCCTGCAGGGTTCCACTTAGGACACGGCCAAACGCGTGGAACTGAACGCCGTCATCTGTGCTGTACATCTTAGTGGTGTGGCACATCAGTGGACCCTACGAAAAGAAAGCAAACATTTTGCATGGCAAAACTCAGTGGTTGGGTGACTTAACCAGAGAGAAAATGAAATCATTTAACATTTGTCTTTCTGAATTCCCACAACAGTTCCACACACTATCGCTCCCAAAAAGCATTTGCACAACATTCAAATAATCAGTTATTCATTGATTGATTTTCCATTGGCTTAGTCCTTGGTACGTCACAGCGAAATGAACCACCAACTACTCTGGCATAGTAATTTATTTCATAATTTAAATCATCTGTAAACTGTTTTATTAGTTATTTATTTATATTTACCCTCAAGAACTTAGTGGCGTCCCCAATAGCAAAAACCAATAATTTTGTGTGGCAATTTCTATTATAATATACACCTTTAAAAATTTCATTTTTTTGAAAGCTAGTAACATTTTAATTGAAAAAGGACACTGATTTATCATCACATTGACCAAAAGAGTTAAATTTCAAACAAGTGCTGTTTGGAACTTTGTATTCGCCTGAAATAAATATATCATAGTGGATCAAAATAAAATTAAAGCTGTATTCAACAGTGACTACGTTTACATGGATATGAGTAATCAAACTATTTGCCTAAATCTGAATAAGACAATAATATGATTAAGGTGTTTACATGAGTTGTTTTTTTAATGTTCCTTTTATGATCCAGTTTTACATGCTATAACACAATTCTATTAACGTCACCATGCTATCCACATTTCCTCCAGAGTTTCATGTAATTTTGGGTGTTTCATTTAAAAATTTTTTGGCTTTAACTGCCGTTTGGCAGTGTCACTTTCATTCAGGAACATTTTATGCATGCCCCGCCCCCCCCGCCCATGACAAACTGAGGTATTGGATGAGAGTATGAAGTAAGGACTGGTGAAAGAGTTGTTTTAATGAGATTTAATATCACATGCTGAATAGAAAGAAAAAACCTCAGCATTTCGTAATGCGGGTGTCTGTGGTCCTTCACTGACTCGGTAGGTGCAGATGTCAAACAGCCGTGTTTGTGTGGAGTATCCTGACGCAAAATGCAGCTAAATGTTCTACATAACAGTAATAGTTTAATTCCTGTGTTTACATCAATAATGCGACAAAGATCAGCATACTCCACATGTCTTAATCTGATTTCTGTTTAGTTTAATTATGACCTTAATCGAATTAAATTAATCAAAAATCAATGTTTACATCTTAATCTGAGTATTGTCTTTATCATATTAAAATCAATTATTGGTGTCCATGTAAATGTACTCACTGATAATAAATATTTCTTAAGCTCCAATTAGTCTTATTTCTGAAAGATCGTGTGAAACTAAAAAGTGAATTAATGATGGCTGCTAAAACATCTATTTGATTATTTTTAGAACTATGTATTTTATATTAACATTTCACAATAACACAGATTCTTCAAGGGTTAGCAGGGTTTCTGCAGGTTTCCATAAGTCAAATTGAGGACCATTTATGAATTATCTTTTTAAGATCATTATAAATGTAATTTTAGACTTTATTTATAGGATTAGGATTTTTTCTACTTTTTTCCTAAAAAATAAAAATTTTAATTAGTAATTTCTGAGCCACATATTTTTAATAACAAACCCCAGTTCTATACATACATTTCTTTAAAATGCATTCAAATTACATTATATACATTCATACAGTAAAAAATTAAGTCTTTAAAAACTATAATGAAATAAATGTATGCACAAAAGTCTGTCTAGGTCAGTGTTCTCACCCTATATCAGGGGTGTCAAACTCAGTTCCTGGAGGGCTGCAGCCCTGCACAGTTTAGTTTCAACCCTAATTAAACACACCTGATTGTACTAATTGAGTGCTTTAAGCTGCGGTCACACTGGGCTTTTCTCCCCATAGACTTCTATTCATACGCACGCGAATGCGTCAGACCGGAAACGCAGGGTCATGCGTCAGAGTTTCGCAGGTTGCTACAGTGCAAAGTTCAAGCTTGGTGAACTCTGACCTGCGAAATCGCATCACTTGACTGCGTGAGGCCAATCCAGGATCAAACCATGACCTCTCTGAACAGAAATTTAAAACATGGAGCAATCGCTCGCTTTTTTTTGTCTATTCATCTTGTTTAATCCCGCCCCTTTTCGCAGCGACGTACAACAGAATTTCGCAAGCTCAAACTCTAGTGTGACTTGGGCTTTAGTCTTGTTTGATACCTACAAATAGGTTTGTTGAAGCAGGGCTGGACCTAAACTGTGCAGGGCTGCGGCCCTCCAGGAACTGAGTTTGACACTTCTAAACTAATTGTAACCATATTACTTATAAAACTATTACGTTAGCTATTATAAAATTAGTTACAAACAGAGTTTGTTAAAAGGTGTATTGCAATGGATTCCTGGTGATTGGAAGGGGGTTAGCCCAATTGGGTAGCTTCACATGTACACAGGAAAATTAAGACCAATTTAAAATTATTTAATAACTACAAGACAATATTTCTGTGAATTTAAGACTTTAAGGTCTACAATTTTATCCTTGAAATTTAAGACCCCCAAGACACCCTGGATTATAAAATCAGGCAATCACCAGGCAATGTTTTTTAACTTTTGTTCTCTAGAACACAAGGAAAGTGAAGAAATAAGCTGAACGTAGCACAAAAATTCACTGTGGATGCCACACTTACATCAGGGTCACACTCAGACATGGTCTCTCCGAGGTCTGAGTCCAGTCCACCAGTGTAGGTGTGCTCTATTTTAGCTCTGGCGCCCCCCTGAGGAGATGGTATGTGTTGCACACACATATCCACTAAGCCTGTGGAATCAGCAGAAATTATAATTAGACTGAACATACCCCACATATCTCCAATATTTATAAAATAGTGCAGCTCCCTCACCTGTAAACTCTCCAAAAAAGCGGTTACAGACGAGGCGCAGCAGAGGTTTGATGTTGAGCTTTAACTCCTCTTTGGTCAGATGAATGCCAAGTTCATCAAGTACTCGAGGCAGAGACGTATCCACATCACCCACCACCTACAGACACACAAACACACACCAGTTACACAACCTGGACATGCGTGGGTGACTGTCTATGTCTAATTTAAATATAACTCAAGTAAGAGATGCATGAATTAAACATCCAGGGTTTTCAGGTGAAATATTTTTTTGTGCGTCTCAAACATTTAAAGATAGGTTTCAATGTGCAAGTTTTTGAAAAGGTTACTGTCGAAACTGTAAACTAAAAATGTAATTTCCAGAAAACAGAAATGTGCATGTGAATTAAAGGGACAATTCAAACAAAAAAAAAATGAAATTAACATTTATTCTGGCTTTAAAACTCTGAGATTCTTTCTTCTGGTGAACACAAAAAGAAAATATTTTGAAGAATGCTGCTTTCTGGCGCCCATCAACTTCCATAGAAGGGAAAAATAATAATTATATGGAAGTCAATAAGTGCATTTTTTTTTAATATCTTCTTTTGTGTTTGACAGAAGAAACTCAAACCTTTTTGGGTGAACTGCCCCTCTAAGTATTCAGTCTATATGTATGTGCATTGTGGATGTATTTTCTAACAATAAAACAACAACAAACTACACAATAATGTTTAAGGATGTATATTATTTCTATTTAAAATGACATTGACGTCTACAGGTCTGGCATGCATAATACAGCATTTTTGCTTGTTTTTTTGCAGATCTGTGTGAACAGGAATTGTTTTGACAAAATTGTCACTGCGTGCAAAACATTGATTTTGAGTACATGTAAATGTAGCCAGAGCATAAATCTTACCTGTGAAAGGATCTTGTACAGCGGCTCCAACACAAACTCAACAAAGCTGCGCTGGGAGTTACTGTTCGGGGCTTTCTTTGTGAACTTTCTCCTGACAGACACAAAGTGCAACCAGTTATAAATAAATAAATTCACACTGTCAGTGAAATAAATGTAGCTTGAAATTCTCACGTTTTGGGGTTGAAGTAAATGTCTCCCCACAGTCTTTTTGCAAACTCCATGTAGCTAATGTCACCTGAAAACATCATAAAACAAGGTTGATTAGGGATGTATTTGAACTAGAGAAGTAATGCCATTCATAATCATATCGAAAATTGGCACAACAAATATTGTGTTGTTTAAACCACTGCATGAAAAGACAATATATTTACTATGTTAATATCTTTTCAATGAAATATATGCGTCGCAAATTTTACTTAATAGGAATTTATTACTTATTAGATTATTAGGGATGCACCAAATTTTCGGCTACTGATGAAAATGGCACTTTCAACTCCTAAAATGCCAAAACATTTGAGCTGAAAACGAGGATATCCTGTGCCATACTGCACAGCGGTGTTCAAATGGCTGGTTTCACTCTTCTTTTAGCCATATTTACTGCGCAGGGTAAAGCATACTGAATCCAGAAAGCGATGTATTATGAAACACATGAATTAATAATCTTGTGCACACTGCTAAAGATAAAAAAGATCAAAGTTTCACTTTGTAGATATTTTATGTACACGTTTACTTATATATCAATCAATCAATCTTTATTTATACAGGACCTTACTACAATCAAGGTTGACCAAAGTGCTTTACATCAGTAAAAACAAACTATACAAATCAAAAAATGTCTATAAAATACAGCAAAACATTAAAACAGACTAAAGTGTCAGTGCTACTATAAATTAAAATATATGCAATATATGCACGAAAAGAAAGGTTTGCTCAAATAATGGAACGACAGGACATTTTTATGTAGTGTACTTGTTTCTGTTGCTTTCAATAGTGCTACTATGCTGTCATGGCAACACTGGTAAAATGAAATTCACTGTCACAATGTTACTGTCAATAATTTGGTTCTTTTTTTAGTCTTGCATTTAAAAAGACACCTGCATAGTTTAAGATACTGAGTTAAATTTAAAAGGTCTTCCTTTACATTATTTAATAAAATGTTAAATCATTCTTACAAAGCATTTTCAGTTTTTGGTCAAGTGCATCCAGAATTTTTGCTTTGTCTAGAACTTTAATTACAGTGCATCTTTACAAGTTTCATAATTACATGTTTTAATGAATGTAAAAAACTACATTGTTCATTTTACATGTTAGCATAATATATTGTTTTATTTGAGTGATGAGTATTACATCTAAAAAAATGATCTCACCATAGGTGTCTGAATAGATTTTGGCGAAGGAGCCGAGAGTAAAGCAGATGCAGTATTGCGAGGAAGCGAAACAGACGTTCCCCAGCAGAGGCGACACAATCAGGGACTCATCTGTAGAGTATGTGCTGCCAAAGAGAAAATCCAAACACATTCAGTCTCAGACAAAACGGCATACTAAAATCAACAGCTATTGCTTCAAACATGAGCAAGTGAAACACAAATTGTGCTATCAGCATACTTTATAAACCAAAATGTATTATTTCAAGCACTGTGGCGTACCTGAGCAAGCCGTTGACCTCATCCACAATGTGGCGCAGTTTGTAGTAGGCATCAGTAGGGGGCAGTTTGAGCTCCACGATCAGACGATCTATTTTATTAATGCAGATAGTGATGGCCAATCTCTCCTGCACTGCATGCTTGATCAGTCGCTCAGTGTTGAGCATCACCTAAACACATCCACACAAACTGCTTAAAGCATGCTAAAAAAAGATTATACTTCCATAAGACAGCAAGTGTAATATGCTAAATACTTCAAAGACAAGAACTACTTCAACAGTGTATTTTAAATGATAACAACATAGTAAGACAGCCTTGGGGCTAAAAGAAATATGTGTGCGGAAAAAAAAAACATAGGCAACAGCATCGGCATTATTTATGTGTGTGAACTCACCCCCTCAGCAGCGTCAATAAAAAGCACAATCCCATCAGACAGTCTAACTGCAGATGTCACTTCATCAGAGAAATTCACATGACCTGAAGAATGAGAAGTACAAGAGATAAATCACCTGTTACTTACATGGTGGTGCACAAATGTATTTAGTGTGCACCTATGACTGATTTTATAGGGGAAAGTACCTGGTGTGTCCATGATGTTGAAGAGGTAGGATTTGCCCCGTGAGTCCGGCAGCACCATGGTTACAGGAGTACTCTTAATGCCAACCCCTCTCTATTAGAAAGCAAAAAAAAACTATAAATGACAATCACTGAAAGAGAAATGTCGGATCAAAACCCTATTTCAGCTCATATCTTACCTCTTGCTCAGTGAAAAGGATATCTGTGTATCGTAACTGCAGAAAGAATAAAAGATCAATATTTAAATACATCACCACATGACTGTAAAGCTGAACAAACACAGAATGCCTCAGTGTAAAAAGTTGCTATAAATGTGTAATTTCTTATCTTTTTTATTTGTTGTTTTTTATTTTTGTATTCATATGAAACTACATGTGCGCAAGAACACACATACAGTGTATATATAAACACTGTTTTGTATTTAGTTTCCTCTTTAATAATAAAAAGCTTGCTTTAAAAACTACATGGTGTTCACTTGTGTTTCTCTGACTAATATTTACTTTATTTTAATAATAAAGTGTGACAAACATGCAAAATAATAATAAAATCAGTAAGGGGCCAAACACATTCACATCACTGTACATAAACTACTACAAAATTACTTTTATTAGGAGTTGTTTTTGTTTTATATACTTGACTCTAAAATAGGCAAGGGACGATAAGGTTTACTTCGGTTTTGAAAAGTCAAGGTTTTAAAACCGCTACAGGTTCTGTTATATCGTTCCGAAGGTATTTGTATGTTTTTTTAAACATGCTTTTTACTATTTTTTTCGTATTTTTTACAACTATTTTATTGAGTTTTTTTAACGTATTTTTTACGACTATTTTATTGAGTTTTTTTAACGTATTTTTACGACTATTTTATTGAGTTTTTTAACATATTTTTACGACTATTGTATTGAGCTTTTTTAACATATTTTTTACAACAAATTTCTTGTTTTTTTAACATTTTTTTACGAATATTTTATTGAGGTTTTTTTTACATATTTTTTAGGACTATTTTATTGAGTTTTTTTTCCACATTAAAAGCTATGACCAGTCCATGATTCTGCAAACACCTGAAAAACTAATTGCTCATAAACCAACATCCAGCATGCTATAGACCTAAACACTGCAGTGATTTACTTTATATCCAAAGAAAAGAAGATCTGAAGAAAAGATGCCTTTTTAAGTTGTAAAGAAATTTGTGTTATTGAAAGTAATGAAGACAGCAGATGGCAATGATTTATTTAGATTTTTTAGCCTGACATGTATACTGTTCCTAAATATTTTAAATGTTGAAATAAAATATATCGTGTTCACTGGGAAAAAAGTTGTTTTTTTTATCCAGACACTTAAAAATAACTTATTTTAGAAAAATAATCACAATACTGTGATATTGTGAAACCGTGATATTTTTATCCAAGGTTATCATACCGTCAGAATCTTATACCAGCCCATGCCTACTCCAGACGTTGAGTGAAGTATATCTCCATCATTGTTCAAAGTAAAAAAAAGATCAAGCTTAATGTTCTTAGATTTAACACTTTTTTTGTTGCAAAAATAAAAAAATGTGTTTATTTTTTGCTGTATTGAAAATATATTGAACCATGACACTACTGTATCATACTGAATTGAACCATGAATTGTGTTAATTCTTACACAATGTAAATGCATGCACATCATTTATAAATGCAACATATACACAAAATAGAAATCTGCATATTACACAATATATTTACAAATAAATAATTTATATA
>CAIGQZ010016425.1:3975338-4005027 GCA_903798205.1 Danio tinwini
TATAGTGTGGATGTCTTTTTTTTTCTTCACAAAGAAAAGTGAACATATAATGAAACAAAGTGCAAATACTTTTTATCTATATACTTACATCTTCGTCATCTCTCTTGCGGATTTCAGGATGAGTCTGTTCAATGAGACAGTCCACAAAACATGTCTGCGGGGACACACAAAAGCATTTTAAATTGCTTTCAAAGGACTACCGAACTCAACACACAACTTTACAACTGAAAACCATCATATGATGCACCTTAATTTATTAGACAACAACTTCTAAAAAACTAAATCAGCATGATGAAGTCTTTTACCTTGCCGTGGTGTAAGTGTCCACACAGCGTGACATTTCTGATCAGTTCTGAGCTGTCCATAAGATCAGCAAGGAATCTGTGAACAGATATATGCATATAAGCTTATGCAATTCAAACAAACAGGAAAAGAGAGGGGAAAAAAACAATAATAAACTCACTCCATGTCATAGACGGTCGCTGGAAGCTCCTGCTCCATCAGAGTAAACTGCTTCATCCTCACAGGTTTTATGATAGGCTCTGAGGAACAAATAAGTCAGATACATTGGTTTTCCACTTAGTGTGCATGCGATAAATAAACTGTTAATCCACCAACATGTCACTTACCTGTCAGCGGCTGTGTATCTTCTTCTTGAACAATAGTCTCCACCTCAGGACCATACACTTCTTCAGCAGTGGGATAATACTTTTTATCCTCATGCAGAACCACCTCCATACCACCACCTCCTCCATCCTCATCAGCCTCAGCCTGGTCATCATCGTCATCCTCCTCATCCGCCTGTTTTAGGAAAATTTACATTGAATTCAAGCCAAGAGGCTGATATCTAGCTAAAAAACAACCACTGACATGGTTTCCGCTACATTCATTCTTCCATGGCGGAGCGCCACACCAAAATTCTTTCCGCCACTGATACATTACAGCTTCTTAATCAAAACATTCAGTCGTTTTCTTAATACCGGGTTATAAATCGGGCAAAAAAAAGGACCAAAAAGTATTAAAAGGTAAGTGAATTATAACTGTGCAAACTTTTCTGTAATAGTAGTAGTGCTGTGCGTTATCTGTTTAACCCTTTAAGGTGACATGCTGACTGACTGACAGGTGTGTGAGGCTAGCACGTGATGCGTGAGGCTTTGCATACAACAAAGACTTTATCTCGCTGGAGTTTATGGCCATTTCACTGTAATTCAGGATGCATTAATGCCACTCTGTAGGTCTATTGGAGACATTCAAAAATATTCCTTGCAAATCTAATAAATGTTGGAGACATACTTGTTACATAAACACACTAAATCACACTTCAGCAGCGTTTATTTGAGAGCGCACAAGAAAATCTGTACTTGAGCAGCATATATTTGAGGACGTGCAAGAAGTTGTGCACGAACCAAGGAAATCGGTGTGCAAAGAGATTTGCATGCTCGTATTACATGAATGCGATCTCGACTTGTTATACTACACTCATGACATTTGTCACTGAAATAATGCCATAGGTAATTGGTCGATCTGTGTAAAAGGCCCAACAGAGTCTGCCACCACAGCTGAAAAAAATCTTAGAGGAAACATTAGCTGACTCTGCACCCCACTATACTACTACATTACTATATGCAAACTAAGCCTCTGATGTCCCTAGAGTATTTATGTGAAGTTTCATCTCAAAATACCACACATATAATGCTTTATAACTCTTTGAAACTGCCCTGTTTATGCTTCGATCCTAATTGTGTCATTTGGCTTGACCATATAGAATTGCTCTTCTGGTGTCTCATTTATAAACATGACATATGCACAAAATATGCATAAATATGCGTATGTTACTTGCCACTCAAAGGTTGTGATCTATAAACTTGAGAGGAGAATGAGCATAGCTGTAAGCCAGGCAGGGGTGTCCAAACTCTGTCCTGGATGGCCGGTGTCCTGCATATTTTAGTTTCAACCCCAATTAAACACACCTGAACCAGCTAATCAAGCTCTTTCCAGGTATACTACTTCCAGGCAGGTGTGTTAAAGGAAGTTGGAGCTAAACTATGCAGGACACCGGCCCTCCAGAAATGAGTTTGGGCACCCATACTGGAAGCAAACTATGATTAAACATATTTAATTTAAATATTGACTTAATCCACTTTAAATGAGCATATGGGCTTTCATATTAATAAACCATTAATAAATAACCATTAATAAATAAATTTAAATTTATTCTGGTGTATGTTCACTACTTGGAAGTGCACTACTTGCACTTTACTATGCAAATTTGATAAATCAGAGCCCTGGTAATTTGACCTGCTATTTTGTTCTCATTTAAATGAATTCCGTATATGAGCAAATCCATGCAAATGTCAACTTTGCCATGAAAAAAAAAAGTTTGTATTCGCCAAAATAGTGGAAGCCTTTTTGTGTTTTTTGAGTAGGCTTGTATTTTACAGTGCTTTAAAAATACTCAAAAATTTTTCTGTCAATGTTTTTAAACAACTATCTGATTTACAAAAGTCACACAAGTGCCAATTTCACATCCGTTACATCCATAACAGAGAGATGTCACATCCATAACAAAGCTTTTTCCTTATAAATGCAAAAATGTAAAATAAAATAAATTATTTTTGTTCTATAGTGAGCCAACTCTTACCCTTTTGATTAGCATTGTTTCCTTTGGGTTGTGCAGTTTAATTCACAGAATTGCTACAAAGGATGTTGTATACTGTAAACTTGCAGACTTTTTTGTCACATCCATAACGCATTTTTATTTTCCTCATTTAAATTATAAAAAAAATTTACCGTTTGATATTTTTTTGCTTCCACAACTCTGTGGACTCTGGAATTGCTCATATTAATATACGTATAATTTAAGAATTTCGTATATTAATGTAATGAAACTGCACTTATATGACACAAATACTCCAACTAGCAACATTTTAGCAGTTTGATTGTGATTTATAGCTGGCAGCTAGCTCTCTGCAACTCTCACATGGTCGCCCACTGAAGCTAAGCAGGGCTGCGCCCGGTCAGTACCTGGATAGGAGACCAAATAGGAAAGCTAGGTTGCTGCAGAAAGTGGTGTTAGCGAGGCCATCAGTAGGCACCCAACCTGCGGTCTTTGTGGGCCCTAATGCCCCAGTATAGTGACGGAGACTCTATACTGCTCAGTGAGCACCGTCTTTGACGGTCAAGACGTCTCTGTGGTCATTAAAAATCCCAGAATGTCCTTCGAAAAAGAGAAGGGGTTTACCCCGGCATCCTGGCCAAATCTGCCCACTGGCCTCTGTCCATCATGGCCTCCTAACCCTCCCCATATCATAATTGGCTTCATCACTGTCTCCTCTCCACCAATCAGCTGGTGTGTGGTGTGCGATCTGGCGCAAAATGGAGGTGGATGCTGCACACTGGTGGTGGATGAGGAGATCCCCCCCCCCATTGTGTAAAGTGCTTTGAGTACCCAAAAAAGCGCTATATAAATAAATATACAAATATATAAATGTAAGGAATTATTATTATTACAGGTTATACAATCACCTCATCAGCCTCCCGGTCCTCTGCATCTAGCTCTTCATCTTCGTCAGAGTCCAGCTCTGGTCCGATATAATTTCCAAACTCGTCATAAAGATCAGTCTCCATGACGACAAGCTCTGTTGGGACAAAACAGATACGAATGAC
The DNA here is from genome assembly GCA_903798205.1 of Danio tinwini. NCBI lineage: Eukaryota > Metazoa > Chordata > Actinopteri > Cypriniformes > Danionidae > Danio > Danio tinwini. Next base: position 3,979,005 of record CAIGQZ010016425.1, read on the forward strand.
ATTAACGTTAACTTACATTTGTGCAGGGGAACTATTCGTAATGCAAATTAACAAGTTTAAAAATGCTGCAGTGGCTACCGGCATCTTTTTCATTATTCTATTTGTATTCATTTATAATTTTAGGAAAAACGTCACTGTAACGCTTTTAGTATTACTGCGCAAAATGCTAATTGAGGTAAAGTTTGTTTTATATTCGCACATTCAGACTTTCCCCTAATAATACAATTTCATTAAATTATTCTTTGCCAATTCTATAAAGGCAAATCATATTAGCAGCCAATGATCACCAAAGTACAACATTGCTCACAGTCAAAGTCTTCCCAGTTTTGAAGTCACACTTGCAAGAGATTTCAGATTGAATATTATAAGTATCATGGTAAACAACATAGGGGTCGCGTCACAAGTTGTCAACGAACGAAAAATTAACCTCAATAAAATGTTGTAGTGGCTAAAAATGTATCTTTAAGAGCACAATAAACACTGCAAATATTAAAGTGAATAAAATTACTTCATAACAAACTGAAAATCGCAACGAATAGAAAAGATTAGATTGTAAAACTGCCTCAAATAAAGCCGTTATTGCAACTAAACGCGCAGTAAACGTACGAGAGTATGAATGAATGAATGGTTCGTGTAAATAAGTATTTCCGTCTACCGCATGTAAATGCTGTGCGTATTATAACAGTGTTATACCTGTATGCGAGTCCTGTTTTTAATCCCGGGGTGATTTTATTGTGGTTACAAAGTGATTCCTCGTACTGTTTCCAAACCATGCACCGCGAGGTCCTCGCACAGCTCAACGTAGGTCGTACGTTTGTGACGTCATCATCGGTCGCCAAACATGTTGCCTGTTCGAAAAAAACAAAACAGGTTACAAAAGATGTTGCAGTCAGTCAGCATTTACTATTAAAAATCAAGGCTCGGAATTTTGATGTATAAATATATTTATAAATAAATTTTAGAATTTTGGCAACTCTTATTTAATGTTGGAGTAAAATCAAAAACGTAAATAAACATTCCGTGGTTCAAAAAGATATTGGCTTCAAAAACTAAAGGGAAAACCTTAAGTAATATGATTAACGACTTTAATTATTAAAAAAACTCTCTTTTTTACCACTTAACCGTCCCACAGTGACGTTTTTCAGTATATTTAATTTTAAAGTGTCTAAACCTGAATTTATCTTGACAAACTATAGCTACATACTATCATGTATAATTTTCATAAAAAAGTGGGGTGACTGACAGGTTAATTAAATAAAAAATATTCCAAATGTACTAGCCTACTAATAGAAAACCAAACTGTGTTGTACCTAATATAAATATATTTTATTCATTCATTCATTCATTCATTTTCTTTTCGGCTTAGTCCCTTTATTAATGTGGGGTCGCCACAGCGGAATGAACCGCCAACTTATCCAACATTTGTTTTACTGGGAAAAATATATATTTTATATATTGAAAAAATAAAATAGATTTTTAAATCAAATTAATCTCGTCAAACATTTTGAGTTACAGTTTTATGTAGACAATTTCTTCCCACAACTTAAGAAGCATCTGATCTGTAGCCTACTAGGCCTATACAACAGGTCATATAATGAAGTGAACTGACAGAAGATGGCACCATAACACCTGTGTGTGTGTTTCTAAACTGGGTTTCCTCTAGTCCTCTTTGGGTTTACTCATGAGCATCTATAGTATTTTCAGTACCACATAGTTTACAATGTCCAAGTGTGACTCAGCCTCCATTTGTTGATGCCAGGATCTCATATGGCACTTGAACATTGGCAGGGCTGGATAGGTCAACACTGACTATGACTTTCCGAATGGAAAAATAATTATTGTAATCACACTGCCAACACGTTGTATGTAAAATACTGACAAGATGATGAGGAAATGTATATTGGCCTATAAACAATTTGCAAACAGACACACACTTAGTAAACATAATGCAGAAATTGCCTGTGCTTTTGAAATGGCTGCTTCGAAAGCTTTTTCAAAAAGATAATTTTGTTTGTCAGTCCAAACATATCATCAATAAAAGCACACTTTAGCACTGAAAGAAACTTTGTGTAATGTGTTTATGTGTAAAAGTTTAAAAGGAAGTAAAACATTATGATACGAAGCAAGAGCGTTTCGTGCTTTTAAAAACATAAATAAAGGTTTTAAACACCTAATAATTCATTCATTTATTCATTTTCTTTTCGGCTTAGTCCCTTTATTAATCAGGGTTCACCACAGCGGAATGAACGGCCAACTTATCCAGCACATGTTTTACACAGCGGATGCCCTTCCAGCTTCAACACCTCGCTGGAAAACACCCATACACACTAACTCACACAAACACAGTACAGCCAATTTAGCTTATTCAATTCACTGGACTGTGGGGGAAACAGGAGCACCCAGAGGAAACCCACGCCAACACTGAGAGAACATGCAAACTTGACCCAGCCAGAGCTCAAACTAACGACCTTCTTGCTGTAAGGTGATTGTACTACCCACTGTGCCAGCGTTGACGCCCCAACACTTAATAATACAAATAATAATTATTGAAGCACGTCCTATGCTGCAAATGTCAATTTACATAATTTTACCGCAATCTGGATTTGATGAGGTATGAATGTACTGAAATTTAGAGAGGCATGTGACCCAATTTAATAATTTTATCCCTATTATCTATTACAGTAGTCACCAAACTTGTTCCTGGAGGGCCGGTGTCCTGTAGATTTTAGCTCCAACCCTAATCAAACACACCTGAACAAGCTAATCAAGGTCTTACTATACTTGAAACATCCAAACAGGTGTGTTAAGGCAAGTTGGAGCTAAACCCTGCAGGGACACCGGCCCTCCAGGACAGAGATTGGTGACCCCTGATCTATTATATATGTCTATGGGTTTAAATATTTGAGGACCTCTGGGTTGCTAAGGGTTGAGAATATTATTTTGAAGGCGATTAAATTATTGGTGGGGACATTTCAGTAATCGGTGGATATTGGTGGGGGCATGTCCCTTCCGTCCATGCCAATTCTATGCCCTTGATACGAAGTAAAGTGCTATTTTTCAATTAATATTTTAATGATGCAGGAGATGAATTCTGCATGTAAATGTAAAAATGTTAAGAGTAATCCCAGCATTGCCTTTAAAAATGTGAAATATGTAAAATGAAAGTGTTTAGAATTGTAATGATGTGAATTATCACATAAATGTGCTTTAGAAAGACTTTTATTTAACACAATTTCATTTATTTGTTCTGAAGTGTCAGCAAATAATAACGTCAAATTTATTCAAATAAGTGCTGCTGTTGTTATCTTTTGGTTCATTGGAAAATCTACAAAAGGATTTACAAACGTAACCATTTTTAACACTAAAAATAATAAGTGAATGTTTCTTGAGTGCCAAATCAACATTTTAAAATGATTTCTGAAGGTCAATGTGACTTAATGTGAAAGCATTGCAATATAGAAAAGTGTAGGAAGCTTAAAAACAGTTCATTTAAATTGTAACAACTGAAAGTAACCACTTGCAAAGATTTCTAGATCAGAAAAGAGTAAAGAGTTCTACATCAGACCTTACTCCCTTAAATCTGCATATTTATAATATTTGGCAGCTTAAATTAATGTCTCTTTGTTTTGCATATCAAGGGATATAGTTTTCATATACAGTCATATACCCCTGTAGCCCAAGACCGGTTACTTACTGAAGCTAAGCAGGGCTGAGCCTGGTCAGTACCTGGATGGGGTACCACATGGGAAAACTAGGTTGCTGTTGGTGAAGGGGACACTATATTGTCAGTGAGTGTCGTCTTTCGGATGAAACTGAGGTCTCTGTGGTCATTAAAATTCCCATGGAACTTCTCATAAAAAGTGTGGGTGTGACACCTGTGTCCTGGCCAAATTTCCTTACCCATCATGGCCTCCCAATCATCCCCGTCCACTGAACTGGCTCTATCACTGTCTCTCTAGTTTACCAATAGCTGGTGTGTGGTGAGCCCACTGGCATTGTTGTCCTGTGGCTGCCATTGCATCATCCAAGTGGATAATGCACACTGGTGGTGGTGTGGAGAGACTCCCCTCATGATTGTGAAGGACTTTGTGTGTATGTCCATACACAATAAATGCGCAAAATAAATACACATTACTTACTTCATATGTGAAATCAATCATATCCAAAGTAAATTGTGTCAAAGCAGCTTAACATAGAGGTTCTAGTAAATTGAAACTGTCAGTCCAGTTTTCAGAGTTCAGTTCAATGAGGTTTAATTTACACTGCTGAAAGTCCAAACACATTTAAGTAATTAAAATTAATCAAACTGTAATAAAAAAAATTGAAAGTTAATTAAATTGTGATGCATTCAGTTAATTTGATAATACGTTACCAATCAAAGCAAATCAGTATTAAACAAAATGACAACAAAAGCATCTTAATGGAAGCACTGAAAATGTATTTACACAGTAAGTTTATTGAAGCTCAGATATGGCTTGAATGCATTTACATTGTATAAAGGTAACTTCATTAATTATGTACACAAATATTTTAATATTTACGCAATTATTTAAAATAATAAACTGCCAGTAGAGTGACACTGTGGCTCAGTGATTAGCACTGGCACCTCACATCGTCAGCGTAGGTTTCCTCCGGGTGCTCCGGTTTCCCCCAAAGTCCAAAGACATGCACTATAGATGAATTGAATAAACTAAATTGGCCGCAAAGTATGAGTATGAATGAGTGTGTATGGATGTTTCCCAGTACTGGGTTGCAGCTGAAAGGGCATCCACTGTGTAAAACATATGCTGGTAAAATTGGCGGTTCATTCTGCTGTGGCGACCCCTGGTGAATAAAAAGACTAAGCCGAAGGAAAATGAATGAATGAATGAATAAATAAACTGCCAGTAGGTGGCAGAATGTGACTGTGCTATTGAGGTATTCATTAAAGAATTAGTTTAACCAAAAATGAAAATTCTGTCAGTTATTACTCACCCTCATGTCGTTTCAATCACCTAAGACCTTCATTCACTTTCAGAACACAAATTAACATATTTTAGATGAAATTCTGGAGCTCTCTGATCCTCTTCGTTCCCGAGACATTCAATGTCCAGAAAAGGAGATAAAAAGTGCAAACAGGCAGAATAAAATCATATGTTTTTGTATAATAAAATTGTATTTAATCAGGCAAATTTCTTAAGAACAAATCTCTCGGTGACAATCTTCAAACTAGCAGATATAAATAGAACTGAAGTTTTGCTGTCTTTAAGAGCTGCTAAAATAAAGATTTATGGCTAAAAACATGGAGAAAATACAAATTTGAAGAAAACAGCCATTACAATTTTTACTGTATTTGAAATCTACTAACACAAATTAATAAAGTGCTAAAAAAAGAAACATTTAAAAGTCTATTTCGGATGTGTCCTTTACATTAATCTGAAAAATCTCTTCATCAAAATAGTGGTAAATGTATGAAAACAGTGCATTTACCTGTCTTGCTTTATTAAACATAAATTGTGACGTTATTTTATATTTTACATTCACATCCAAACACAGCTCCAACGTCATCGTTAAATTTGCTTATGACATAACGGTGGTGGGCCTAATCACCGATAGTGATGAGACGGCCTACAGAGAGGAGGTGCACACTCTGACGCAGTGGTGTCAGGAAAACCACCTTTCACTCAACATCAGCAAAACCAAGGAGCTGGTGGTGGATTTCAGAAGAGAGAAGAAAGAACACACTCCCATCCCCATCAATGAGACACCAGTGGAAAGAGTCAGCACTTTCAAGTTTCTTGGAGTACACATCGCTGAGGATCTGACATGGACTGCTTACACAGACGCAGTGCTGAGGAAGGCACAACAACGCCTCTTCATCCTCAGGCGTTTCAGGAGGTTTGGAATGAGCCCCCACATCCTCCGCTCGTTTTACACCTGCACTGTGGAGAGCATCCTGACTGGCTGCATCACCACCTGGTACGGAAACAGCACCAGCAGCAATCGCAAAGGTCTACATAGGATTGTGCGAACTGCTGGACACGTAGTAGGAGGTGAGCTTCCCTCCCTCCAGGACATCTATACCAGGAGGTGCATGAGGAAAGCCAAGGGCACACTCAGAATTACTAATGTTTTGGGGTTGTCGTGTGGTGGGGAGAGAAGAGGGGGTCCTGTTGCATTTGGGTAGATATACAAATATGTTTGAGGTTTAAATGGGTTGATATAGTAACATTATTGAAGATAATAAAACACACAGCTATGCACTGTAAAGTATACAAGCACCAAAATGTGTGAATACCTTGCATACAGTAGTAGCCGGTTTTAACAGGATTTCTTCTACAGCCAGGGTAGAGGTAGAGAGAGAGAGAGAGAGAGAGAGAGAGAGAGAGAGAGAGAGAGAGAGAGAGAGTGAGAGAGACTTACCTAAACAGAAATCTGTTCTGATCGTGTTTCATGAATGAGGCCCAAAGTGTTTCTAATGATAGCAGTCAGTCACAGGGAAGCATAAAGTGTTTTACTGACCATGCTGCATCAGTCTCCAAAAAAGCAGAAGAAATAAATTCACCCTACCCACTTCAATGTGACTTGTGATTACGGAGTCCTCATCATTGAAAGTCATTAAAAGGATGCATGAATGGTTTAGTTGTAAAATGTGGCTGCCTTAAAGGAATATTTCACCCAAAAATTGAAAATCTGTCATCATTTGGTCACTCTTGCCTCGTTCAAAGCCTATTTCAGTTTCTTTCTTCTGTTAAATGAGCAAAATAAATATCTTGTAAAATAATATAATTTAAAGAATGCTGGTATAGCTGGCACCCATTGAACCCCAAAGTGTTTTTATTTGGGTACCAACAACCAACATTCTTCAAAATATCTTCTTTAGTGTTCAACAGAAGAAAGAAACATACAATTTTAACACCACTTGGAGGGAAAATATTATTATTATTATTAAAAATATTTAAATTTCTAAAATGTCCTTTTTGGGTGAACTATCCCTTCTACAAAAATATTTTTGCTGCTTGTTCAAACTACTTGTTTAAAATTAGCCGAATAAGCACAATTCTTGAGTTTGTTTTGGGACAACTTAATTGTTTTATGTTCAAGATGAATTGGGTAAGCTAAATTGTTCGTAGTGTATGTGGTATGTGTGGAAATGAGAATGTATGGGTGTTTCCCATACATTCTTGTAAAATAATATAATTTGGATGGTTAGATGGTTTGCAGCCGGAAGGGCATCCGCTGTGTAAAACATATGCTGGATAAGTTGGTGGTTCATTCGGCTGTGGCGACCCCTGATTAAAGGGACTAAGCTGAAAAGAGAATGCATGAATGAATGAACAATTGCTTTGCATTGGGAGGACATGAATAGATTGTGTGGAACCCAGCATTTTTACAGTGCTTTAAATCTTTAAATTATTTGACTTAAAACAGCTTGTATTTAAAAAAAATTAAGTTCAATGAACAAAAAAATACGTTGCTATGACTTGATCTTAAAAAGCTTTACACTGGTCACTAATTTAGTGTGTATCATAAGCACTTGCACATTAAACATGCATGTTTATTATGCTATTATTATGCAATAACATCATCCACGCGATATCATATTGTCTCTACGTGATCGCATGCGAAGCCTCATATCATCACAAATAGATCAGTGGATGAAATAAATCATCCTAAGTGCACGGGTGGAATAACAGATGCCGTTTTCCACCAGCCCGATCTGTTGCTGCAGATGTTTTGGAATGGGACCCCATACTTGTATGCTGCAGGGCTCATGTGTGCCATTTAAAATCTATCTGAGGAAAATGCCGAGGAGACTTCGGGAAGCTCTTGGGTGTCAGAGATCCGTTTTCCAAAGGGGCTCGATGCCAAATGCCACAAACGCAAACAAGACGCTGCCAAAATGCATACAGTATAGATCATGAACACAAATACAGTGGCATAAAGGAGACATTTAGAGTGGAGTAAAAATACTGTAGCAGACGAACAGGGTTACTGTAGATCGACATGCAGAGCGACATCAAGTTCATGAGTTCAATCCTCAAGAAACATGTAATTTTAAAATCAAACCAAAAGTGCTTCAGGGGTAGTTAATGTGTCGGTGCTCTTTGGGGAAGGGTTTCATAAATACAAACGATGAAAGCGTAAGTCCAAGGCACTCGAAAAGTAAGTGAAAAAAACTTAAGATTAACAAAAAATATATAGAAAATATATTTTTATTGTAGAAAGTAGTAGTAGAAGTAAAAAAAGTAGTAAAAAGAAATACCACATATATGAAAAAAAACAAAACAAATTAGCCTACAAATGAAGATAAGTATAATAAAATGAAACGACACAGTAAAAAGTATTGAACACATGAAGAAAGGGAGGTGTAGAAAGGCAGTGAAAGCCCAGACAGCAGCTGAAATCTCTCAGTAGTTATTCAGCAACCCTGTCCTAAGTCCAACATCTACATTGTGAGGAGGATAAAGATGAAACCAGGGTGGACATTTCAGCAAGACAAAGATCCAAAACACAGCCAAGGAAACTCTCAAATGCTTCCAGAGAAAGAAAATTAAGCTGTAGAATGGCCCAGTCAATCACCTGACTCGAATCCGATAATACACAATAAAGATCAGATTTGATAGACGAGACCCACAGAACCATCAAGATTTTTACACTCTGTGGAAGTCTGTGAAAAATACACTCATTTTTCAGATTTTGTTTTATTTTTATGTTTGTATTGTTTGGGTTTTTCTAAATCCTGAAAAAGTACCACCAATCACAAAACCATTATGCAGAACAACAGATTTCAGTACTGCTAATAACAAGAGCTTCACCAATAAAACAAATGTTTTCTAAATGTTTTAATGACACTGTAGACTGCTGATGCTGTCTGTTCGGTATTTTATTCTCTGATTCTCTTTTTGGGAGTTTTGTGTTTGCATGTATGCACACCGTGTGAGTGTATTCTCTGAGGTGCTGCTCTACTAACTCTCTCATTACTCATTTTGATCAGCACACCTGGGCAGCGGCGAAAATAAACGACACACTTTCCCCCTGTGCGCAATCCCCCTGTTCTCTTCTGGATCCAACGCATCTGGTCCTCTACAGTTACATGTTCATTTTCTGTTGCTTCTGTCTGTTCTGTTGGCTCATCCTCATGTCTAACATTAGGCATATTAAAGGCTATAATTAGACCTCACTACATCTACTGCATCAGGATTGACTGTTTATGTCTTGAGTCGATTACTGGACACACACACACAGATATGCACACACACCTGTTAATCAGCAGTGGGTCTTGTGCTGTAGTTGATGAGACTCTTGAGAGGGAAGAATAACAGAAGAGCTCGCCAACTCTATTTACATAATGGAAACACAACAAGAGGCTCAATTAATGCTTGTTATTCAATTCTTTTGTAAAACCCAGGTGTTAAATAAGGCATTATATGTATGCATTTTACTATATTTTACTAGCAATATCAAACTGAAGTGCATAAAAATTACTGTTTCCGAACAGGTATCCAGAAAAGCAGTTTGAAGAAATGCATTCATAATGTTTCTAAAAATATATTTATATTTCATATACATGCTGTTAGTTCTGTACACACACTGAACACATTTAGAAATATTTTATGAGTGCCAAATCATCATATTAAAAATTTTGTCAATCAACAATTGATTACACGAGATTTGTGGAGTCATTGCAATGTATAACCATAATAGAGACCAATTTTATAAGTTTAAAGCATTCAGACACAGTAACATAAACATTTGTGACTTTAATGAAGAAAAATGTACTGATTTATCAATACAATGAAGACTATACAGTGTTATTCGGGATCTGTATAGCTGCGGGATCTGTAGAGCTGTGTATTGATAGAGTTGCTCTTCAATGTTTGAACTCTCAGTAGTGATTATTAAACCACACTGAATTGAGCTAAGCTGAACTGAACTTAAACACTGAAAACTGAACTGACACTGTTTCAATTTACTATAATCTTCTATGTGAAGCTGCTTGGACACAATCTACATTGTAAAAGCGCTATAGAAATAAAGGTGAATTGAATTTCTGTATTTGAATACTGTTTGACTTTCCGGAAAACTATAAAGAACTGTTTATTTACTTTTTTCTTTGCTCTATTGTAATTATTCTTGCAATATTATTTTGTATCCATGATTCACACCCTCACAAAATCAACCCAACCAATCTAAATTCATGATTTTTCACAATTGGAGCTAATCAAGCCATCTGGTGAAATTGTTTTTATATCACAATATATGTGCAGCAAATCAAATTATCGCAATGTCAGATTTAAATTGAAATATCGTATTGCCCTAATTTTAATTATCTAGCCTGACATGTTTACTGTTACAAAATATTTTTATTTTTCCTTAAATAAAATATATTGTGTTTAATAGGGAAAAAGTTGTTGTGTATTATGGCCCATTTCAAGTGAGTGCTACAGTTCGATATGGTAAGTGCAGGGCCGGCGCATCTATAGAGGCGACCTAGGCATTTTATATATTTATATAAAATATTTTTGTAAACATATATATATTAAGAAATCATTAGGGATCCTTTAAACTGATCAGGTGAAAATGGCAATCGTAATGTTTCTAAATTATTTCTATTTCATATAAATGCTGTTAGAACCCACGCCAACACAGGGAGAACATGCAAACTCCACAGAGAAATGCCAACTGGCCCATCCAGGAACCAGCAACCTTTGTGCTGTGAAGTGACAGTGCTAACCACTGAACCAGCGTGGCGCCACACACACACACACGTTTATGTAAATAAACAGAAAATTGAAATATTATTTTACAATGTTACTGTTTTTAGGGAGAATGCTGATTTTGGAGTGTCTATTTAGGCTAAGTGCAAATAGCGCACCTCATTGGAATAAGCTAGTTGAGTGCTTCCCGCCAGCGCTGTTTGATCGACAGAGACAACATAACTAAAGAGCGTTGCGTAGCTCGTAAAGAATATGGTAACATGTTTTAAGGCGATCGGTCATGAACCCGGTTCGAATCCAGTGTCTGATGAACACGTTTTTCTTTTTCCCCCCATTACATATCAGATTTGAAATACATTTATTTTCAATAAATGTTTTTGTTTAAAAATTTTAATAAAGTATGTAAAATATATAAAATGAGTCACAAGGTATTTAATAAGGATAATAATAATAATAAATATTTTATAAAGTTATTTTCCACCTGGTGTTAAATGTTAGCGACATCTTAATATAATTAATCTGCATTTACAATGACAGTCGCCCTGCTTCACCCATATTCTCCGACCTCATGGAGAGAGAGACAGAAAAAGCCCCTGAAGAGGAGAGAACTGGTATAGTGTGTGTGATTTCGGATACTTTCAGATTTATAATCAAGTGCTTTTTGCCTACTCTTAATCACGAGGGAGACAGTAGGAATCATTAATCAGTGTGTGTATTATGGAAGACTCAGATTCATAAAACTGGATTGGAGAGGTGTTATATCCAAATAATATGCATTATAATAAATTTGTAGAAGTTATACATTAAAAATACCCTAAAATATTAATTTTTAGTACTGCTTAAGTGAACTTGAACAAGTATATTAAAATCCATACATTTTCAATAGTTATATTAGTATTTTTTTTATCAAAGTGTGCTTTAAATGCTTTTAAAATCAGGTAAATCTTTGTTGACTATAAATATATGTCTTAGGTCATTTATTTAAAAAATGTGGGCAAAATATTATAGATTAACTTTATTATGAAAATATTATATTAATCAAATTTTTTTATTCAACTATAGGAGTGCGGCCTTGTAGGGGGCCCTACAAGACATTGTGCCCACGGGCCTCTGAATTCTTAATCTCAGCGAAAAAAAAAGACAAAAAAAACGAAGGCTCACCATGCTCAACCTTCCTCAAAGTATCATATAATTATAACAAGCAACACCACTAAAACAATGCCCTTCACTTTAAGCAGACAGAAATAGACACAAAGAGACTTTGTAACACTTACTGTTTTGCGTTTATGATGCACATTTTGGGTCGTTATTTCTTCAGGTGTAATATTTTACTTCTGATTAAGCTGGATGAATGTGAGAAAGATGGAGAGAAAGATGAATGGCAAACAAGGTGAGAAACTAGTTTACAGAAAGGTGGAGAAACAGCGCAGCATTTTTGAGGTCACACACTCACACACTTCTCTAAGTAGATCATGCTCAGCGCACCACTGTGTGTGTGTGTGTGTGTGTGTGTATGTGTGTGTGTTTGTGATATTCATCAAATTCATATTGTATAAATGGGTCTGTGTGCTCTTTAAATTTGGTATAATTCCCTGTGTGATGCATTCTTACTGTACTCTATTTATCTTTATAAAGAAACGTGCAAGAACTTTTCCAGCGGGGCTGCGCTGATGAAACACACAGCAAACAAAGATTAGAATTAATTAAAAAGTGGCAACACATTAGAGAGTCTGTGGCCTAAATTCGACATGATAAATATCCCCTATGTGAGTCTGTATGGCTGCCTGTAGGAATCAACTGGAAAGAGAACTAACATGTGTTTGTGTAACATTTTAATTAATGCAGAATCAAATGTCACAAGTTTCCATGCACTTACAAACAGCTGATTTAATCAATTCTACGATTGTTAGTTTGGTAACACTTAACAATAAATGCTGAAATGCTGATGCATGAACTTTATACTTCTGCATCAATCGCACACGTATGGTCTGGAGGAGGCTTTGCACGGTCGCATAGCCTTCGCCATGGCTGACGCTGACGTGCACCTCTCAAAAAATTTAACTACACGTCGCAACAAAGTGTAGCGCAGGCTCTGTGGTTTGTCTGCTTGGTAGCTGTGCCGAGTGTGGGCGGTGCTGAGAGCCGCGAGCCCGACGTAGCAAGTGTTTACAAACAGTGCTTAATTTGTAAATGGATAATTTCCAGAACAAACCTAGCAAATTTCCGTGACCGACGTCCACCACACAATTTCAGTTTTTCCAGAACATGACATTACAAAGAGGTTAATACAAAAAATGATCAAATTTCTGAACGATCTTTATTTTGTGCAATATAACATTATGGGTCAACAATGGGTAAAAAAAAAAAACATGTAGCTACAGACATAAATCAAACATAAATCAATACAAACATCAATATAAAGTTTAATAACACCACTGACATTCAGTTCACTTCGCTATTAAGTGGCAAGCGAGAATGACTCACTTAGTCCAATCTTCAAGAAGAGCCCACAGTTACCTTTTCCATCATGTTTTCTGGCTGACTTGAGATCGCTTTGCTTCTGCCTCTCGCTATCCTGATCCAGTTTCATCTTCTCTTGATTAGGTTCAATATCAGATTTACTTGTGATTTAAAATATATATTTATTTGCTTGACTGCTTCTGGCATTTTAAAAATACAAATATTGTTTAGGCTATGCCATTATTTATTTCCGCTGCTCACTGCGTGCAAAACAATAATCACCAACCAATGAGAGCGATTGTTAATGTAAGAAAGATGATTGATCGAAAGTAACGACTAACTCAGGGTTTCTCACCGTCTCTCTCTCTCACACACACATGCAGATATTCACCATGCAAAAGTTATTGCCGGATCAGTTAAAATAAATACTGGAACGCAAAACACGAATATCTGACATTTCCCAGAACAAGATCCGGCAAGAGCTGGCTCAAATTAAGCCCTGCTTACAAGTATCAAGTCCTGTGAAGGAGATCCAGATGTTTTGTGTTTACCTTATGATTAAGTTTGCTTATGAATGAGTTTTAGCTACTTGTACATTAAAGTAGCATTCAGAAAAAACAAAACCAAAAGAAACTCGACTCAGAGAAACATATAAACCAGCCTTAAGGTTCCATTAGTTAACAAACTAAGAATGATCAATATTTTTTCATTTAATGTAATATTTACTAATGCATTATTAAAATAAGAAGTTGCTCCTGTTAACATCGGTTGAAGGGATAGTTCACCCAAAAAAAATAACAATTTTGTCACTATTTACACTCTCTCAATGATTACAAATCCCTTTGTAAGTTTCTTATGTTGAACATAAAATAAGATAGTTTGAAGAAAGCTGAAATCCAGTAGGCACTGACTTCCATGTATGAAAAAACAAATACTATGGAAGTCAATGGTTACAGGCTTCCGAAAACTTCAAAATATCTGCTGTGTTCAACAGAAGAAAGAAACTCATAAAGGTTTGAACAAGAGAAGAAACAATGACAATTTCCATTTTTGGGTGAACTATCCCTTTAATAAGTTGTATGAATTTTCGCCACTAGAGGGTGTGTGTTTACAACAAACAAAGGCATGTTTTGAAGATGCAGTGACTGAGTGTGGAATCATAGGAGTTGTGGTCTTCGTTACATCCTACGAGACTTCTGCAGAAATCATTTTCATGGATGAGCTAAAGTATGAAGCAGAGTAAAGTTCATTGCACATTCAATTTGGATCAGTTTATATTTTTTCCATTTTCCGTAGAAAGATTTTAAGAGGTGTTTTGACAATTCAGTCACCGTACAAGCGAAAGTCAAATTAAAGGATGCTGTCACTCGTAACAGAGCACTTTATGACAAACAAAGTGCATGGTGGGTGGTTGAGAACCATTGCTGTAGATAGTAGAGATGAAATCATGTGGTCCCTGAACCAGACTCACTCCAGCCCTAGGCTGCATCTAAAAATTTTGTCCTTAAAAATAATGAACAGAACCGCTAACGGGCTGGCCTCCCTGAGTCCAACATGCACCTGGAACAAGTCTGACTTATTGCCGGCAATGCGAACCAAACTCTAGCTCTGTTCGTACAGGGACCATACAGCCTTTAAGAGAGCACCTCTGACCTATTACTCCCAGAGCACCCCCTATAGGATGCCATCAAGCACACGGTCGAATATCTTCTCCAAGTCACAAAACACATGAAAAAATTTGGGTCATGACTGAAAGGTATGGATCCAAGTGGCTAAAATGATTGTCCTTCACAGAGTGGCAGGGTGCACCCTTATCCTCTCCTCCACACTGTAAGAAGCCAGTTGAGGTGGCTTGGGCATCTGTTTCAGATGCCTCCTGGACACCTAGGGAGGTTTTCCGGGCCTGTCCCATAGGGAGAAGGCCCCCGGGAAGAACCAGGACATGCTGGAGGGACTATGTCTCTCAGCTTGCCTGTAAAAGCCTCGGGATCCCCCCAGAGGACATGGAGGATGTGTCTAGGGAGTAAGAAGTCTGGGTTTCTCTCCTGGGGCTGCTGATCCTGCGACCCGGCCCCGGATAGCAGCAGATAATGGATGGATGGATAGATAGATGAATGGAAAATATGTTGCTATGCTTTTTAGTGATCACTATTTCAGTGTGTATCCTAGAAAATAGAGTCAAAAGAGCCCTTGCAACAGACATCCTTATAATATAATACTCCTAAAATATTAAAGTGACATTATTCTTCAAGACTGCTAAAAAAATAATCTCTCATTTAGTTTTCACTATATATGGTGATTATGTGCAGCGCAGCTATATCATTTGAAATTATTTGTTTCAGGTATTTTGAATGGAAGATCCCCAAAACTCAAGTGCAACCCCTAATTTTCACTGTAGAGGGCACGTTTAGACAGAAATTAAGTGCTGAATTTATATAATATTATTTTTTATTTCAATTTTAATGCTAAATGTGTCTTTCATTGTAATATCTCATCTTATAGGACCCCTAGAAAGAGATCAGGAGCTTTTGCCACCCTTAAATGTAATATGAGCTAACTGAATTGCCTTGATCTAAATAAAACAACAATTACTGGAGCATGTTTTAAATAATAATAAGAAAATATTACTATGTAAATTGTTTCAATGCTATTGTTCATTGAGTAAAGTTTTGAACAAGTAATAGATATTCCTCTGCAGGTTGGAATGAAGTGTGACATTGTTAAGCTTCTTTATCTGCTCTTTTTCTGTAAAAGTACTGACATATTATGTAAGAACATGCTAAAACAGAGGAAGTTGTGAATTTAAACTTAAGCAAAAGGTTATGCCTTTTACTGGCAAATGGTTTCTTTATTAGCAAAACCATTAGTGCAGTGACCTGAATTAAAATGTAAATGACTTAACCTTAATTTAGTTTGGAGAAAGTGTTGGTCGTCTCAGTGACCTTGAATGGTATTCTATCACATTTAAGCATATTGTTCATTAATTCCTCTTAAAATTACAAAGTATCCAAACAAACCTTGCACAGATTTGAATAGCAAAAGATAAAGTGTATTACTGTCTTATTCAACATATCTATGTGTACAGTTTTGTTCATTTCCTTCCACTCTTTCGATCAGCCTATTTTTCCACTCATCTTATTTTCATGCTCCATATGGCATTAAGTTAGAAAAGGGACACGGGCGCGCACACACACACCCCGTCAGTTTGATTAAAAACGGTCAGTGTTTAGCGGCGCAGAGTTTAAGGAGGACACAAAACTTCTTTCATATCTGCAGAAGACCAAGATTATCTTCACAGAGGAGAAAGCATTCGCACTGTCACTTCATTGACAAAAAAAGACACTGACATGATTGAGTCTGTGCGCGCAAGTGTGTGTGCGTGATTGAAGTCTCTACAGTAATAATTAAACTCTAGTCCATATGGACCCTTGAATTTCCACAACAGACATCTGTTCCTCTGCCTCAGGGCCAACACGCAGACATATTTCCTAATAAATATTACAACAAAAGCACATGCACATAAACACATGACTCCCTAGGACGACAAAAGTCTTTAAATGAGCGATCGATCATGCTATGGCTGATTTAGACCAAATTAGAAGTGCTCTAACGTATCGCGATTATATATTGATTCTACTGGCATGTACTCTGGTGTATGTGGAGTAAAAAATTATATATAATTCAGTCTCTATGAGAGCTGAGATGATTTATGTAAAAAAAAGTGTGTTTTTTCTTTGATGACAATTTTAATCAGGCCTGGATTGGCTAATCGAGAGGACCAGGAGTATTCCCGGTGGGCCAGGTGTCCTGACATTTTATCCTACCCATCAGATTATGCTACCAACACTGTATCTGCATGGTTCTGAGATTGGGGTTAGGGATATTACAGCTTCATATCACTACTCCACATTTAGATTTACACTGGTAGCAAAATCTGATGGGTAGCATATTGTGTGATCAAAATGTACTACCTACTTTTTGAATGTGAGGGAGGACAAAATCTGACAAGGTAGGACAAATCGACAGAACACTGGTCTGTTTTTTGGTCATGAGGGCCGGTATCTCTATAGCTGCCTGCACTCTCAGCAGCCACATTTTTTATTATGTCTATTTATTTACTTATTTACTTATTTGACCATAGCCTCACTATTTTAATTCATTATTTTACCGCAGCTCCACTCTTTTTAATTATTTTCTCGCAGCCCTATGAGCCGAATGCAGCCTGCAGGTTAATGATGACGTAATTATCATTCAACTCCCCAACAGCGGCACCTTGCTCATCAGCAAAATCATTTGTTAAGAGATATGCGAGAGATTAAAAATGGATAATAAAAAGCGCAAAGGTGGCGCTAAAAAGGCCAGAATTAAAAAAGCGGAGTATATTTTTCATTAAAACCAGCGGCAGTGAGTACATCAACAACACATGAAGACGATGAAACGGCCTGTAAGTTAATGCTAAGCTAGTTGTACAAAACAACAATGTCTGCAAACCACCGTTTATGTACCGAACATTATCTTGTACTGTAGCTCTTCAATAGCAGCAGCCTCTTGTCCAGTTTGCTGCTAACAGTAAAGAGCCAGGCCCCGTAACGATCCCAAGCACCAGCCATGAGCCCAACACACTGGAATGAGCAGGTAGGATTGTCACTGAGTGAATATAAGAATTCAAATAATTAATATTAATATGAAT
This sequence comes from Danio tinwini, assembly GCA_903798205.1. Taxonomy (NCBI): domain Eukaryota; kingdom Metazoa; phylum Chordata; class Actinopteri; order Cypriniformes; family Danionidae; genus Danio; species Danio tinwini. The sequence continues at coordinate 3,996,855 of CAIGQZ010016425.1, forward strand.
GAATATTACACCTGCTCAATGAAAAATTACCTGAGACAAAGAATGAAATCAGACGATTTACTACATTAATAAATTTGACTTAATTCGATCAAAACAAGAAGCCATCATAAGAAAGTAATACTGTGTTTAAAAATGTCTGGCAGATAACAGTGCAATACTTGTTTTATTCTTTATTTGTGTTTAAGGACTGGATATCAGTAATTTTTTGACAGAATATATGCAGAAAAGGACATAGTGATGTTTTAAAGAATAGTGTTGGTGATTTAGCTACTCTTTAATGTTCTCATATTTATGAAAAATATTTGAAGTTATAAAGCAGCTGTTTCCTTGAAAAAGACATAGTTCCTTGAAAAGTGATTGAAATACATTGAATTTTAGTCTTTATTTTATATATATATAGCTTAATATATATTTTTATGATATTTTTTCATTTCAAGGTTTGGGTATTTATGAGGACTAACTCTTACAGAAAATAGATTCTGACACTGTTAAACATTACATTGTGTTTAACTGTTCAAAAAAATCTGAACTAAAGTACTGATTTGGAACTTACGTTACTTTAATATAGTCAGTCGTGAATTGAAGTGGGCCAGTCTAAGGCTTGAAACTCCAGGGCTGAAAAGGAGTCCCACTTCGTCTAGATTTTAATAAATGAACTTTTGGTCTGTTTTCTACTTAAAGCTATTGATAAAACTCAAGTCATTGCATTTTTTGAACAGAGATGAGGTTCTCAAAGTGAATGTGTACCTTGGCTCTAAGGGTCAAACAACAAAAAATAAGGCCAATAATCTTGGTGTGACTCTGGAGTCAGATCTGAGTTTCAGTAGTCATGTCCAAGCAGTAAGTAAATTAACATCATGTCAAAAACAATGCAAGAATTAGATGCTTTGTTTCTAGTGAGGACTTAGAGAAACTTGTTCATGCTTTTATCACCAGCAGGGTGGATTACTGTAATAGACTCTTCACTGGCCTTCCCAAAAAGTCAGTCAGACACTTGCAGCTCATCCAGAACGCTGCTGGCAGGATTCTGACCAGAACCAGAAAAACAGAGCACATTACACCTGTCCTCAGGTCTTTACACTGGCTCCCAGTTACATTTAGAATAGATTTTAAAGTATTATTCCTTGTCTATAAATCACTAAATGGCCTAGGACCTCAATACATTGCAGATATGCTCACTGAATACAAACCTAACAGATCCCTCAGATAATTAGGATCAAGTAAATTAGAAATTCCAAGAGTTCAGTCAAAGCAGGGTAAATCTGCCTTTAGCTTTTACGCTCCTCGCTGCTGGAATCAGCTTCCAGAAATGATCAGATGTGCTCCAACATTAGGCGCATTCAAATCCAGACTGAAAACACATCTGTTTAGCTGTGCATTTACTGAATGAGCACTGTGCTACGTCCAACAGATCGCACTATTATGTGTTTCTTTTCTTTTTCATTATTTTCTGGTTTAACACGTTTTCATTTCTTTTACTCACTTTTATTCTTTGTTTTTATTTTCTTATACCTGTGTTTTTATTCTTGTTTATGTAAAGCACTTTGAACTGCTACTCTGTATGAAATGTGCTATATAAATAAACTTGCCTTGCCTATACTGGTTTAGTGGGGCACAAGCTTTTTAAACCTTTATTATATTCAATTAAATTCAGTTCAAATTTATTTATTACTTTTTATATATAGATTGTTATTTTCTACATACAGGAAATCAGAAGAACAGAATATGAACACAGAATGTAAACTTCATGCTAAAAATGCACATTTTATCCCATGAAAACAATAAAAAAAAATTTTGCATTATGCATTATGATTATCATAATCCACATTTAATGAGTTTTTAGGAGGAAGAAATTGCACATATTAGGGTGCTGTGCTTATATTCTGGCTTCATTTGACTGTGTATAGAATATATTTATATTAAACTTTTTTTTTATTGTAGAGAAAAAGGCACATGAAATCATCTTTATTTCTATAGAGCTTTTTACAATATAGATCTGGTCAAAGCAGCTTAACATAGATGAAGAAAAGAGTTTTTTAAATAATAACTTCATTAAAAATATATAATATTATTGGCTCAGTGGTTAGCACTGCTGCCTCACAGCAAAAAGGTCGCTGGTTCGAGTCCTGGCTGGGCCAGTTGGCATTTCTGTGTGGAGTTTTCATGTTCTTCCCGTGTTGGAGGGTTTCCTCCGGGTGCTCCGGTTTCCCCCACAGTCCAAAGACATGCGGTATAGGTGTATTGACTAAACTAAATTGGCCGTAGCGTGTGTGTGTGTGTGTGAATGAGTGTGTATGGGTGTTTCCCAGTACTGTAAAAAAAATTTTGCTGGATAAGTTGGCGGTTCATTCTGCTGTGGCAGCCCCTGATGAATAAAGGGACTAAGCCGAAGGAAAATGAATGAATAAATGAATGTTTGGTGTGTGATAACTCTACTTCTTATTGATTTCACTGTAAAAACTTCTGCATTTCTCAAATATTCGTTTTTTTGTGTTCCACTGATGAAAAAAAATACTATTGGCTTAGAAAGGCTTGAGGAGTTTGTAAATAATGGCACTGTTTCTTATTAATCACACTAAGCCAAACCTGAGGGACTCTGGGAGTCATTGTCTGAACAAATTTAAGAAAGAAAAGAAAACCTGTGGGGAACTTTTCCAATTTATGACGCAAATGAAATACAAAGAGTACACATGAGGCGCTAGCTGTCCAAAACCATTAGTTCTAATTTTCGGGATTCAATTATACACACAAAAATAATTAAGAGGCAGTCACGCTAAACAAATGGTACTCAAAAACATGAGTTAATAACATTATGATGTCACGAATCTTGAATCAGCCAAATGAAAAAGATATAATTATTTACTTACAATTAAAGGGATAGTTCACCTAAAACTGAAAATTCTGTACTCACTTACTTACTATTCACTTGTTCCAATCCTGTTTGACTTTATTTCTTCTGTAAAACATTAAAGAAGATATTTTAAAGAAAGCTGAAATCTTTGACATCCTTGTTTTCCAACAATGGATGTTAATAGGTTTTGGTTTTCAGCTTTCTTCAAAATATCTTATTTTGTGTTCAACAGAAATTGATAAAGGTTTGGAACCACTTGTGGATAAATGAGTAAATTTAAATATTTGGGTAAAATATGACTTTAAGTCATACCAAAGCCATAAAGAAGTATTGATCGGAACACAAATGAAAATATTTGAATGAAATCTGAGATATTTCCATCACTACTCTGAAAGTCTGTTCACCCAAATGTTCCTTTAGAAAAATGAAGTCCATATGACTTGAGTGGTTTAATCAGAGATGCCCAAACTAGGGTCTGCAGGCCAAAGTTGGCCCATGGTAAGCTTTGATTTGACCCATCATCCCATCTGAGAAGAGAGGGAGAATGATTGGGATGCTTTAGAGATTGTCATTTCAAATTTATTGCAACCTTCTGTTTGTTTTACTGTTAAACTGAAATTAAATGTTTAAATTTAAATGCTGTAATTTAGTTTAAAATGTCACTCAACGGATAGAGGACAATGCAGAGACTTTGGTGCTTGACCAGTGTATTCAGCATTGAACTCCACTGTGTTATAAATGTGATTGCTTATGCTTTAATTGCCATAAGTTATAATTTAAAAAAGCTATACTGGAGTAGGTAATACGATTCAAAGTGATTCTTAAATATTTTGAAATAAATTAGGAAATTACCATGTAAAATAGTTTGGTATATTTATCTTCAGCCCACAACGCTCAATGATATTTAGTTTTTGGCTTTTCATACAAAAAAGTTTGGGCACCCCTGGGTTTAATGATAGCTTTTATATTATGGGCAAATCTAAGCTTAGATAAATATGCATATACACACAAATCTGTGAATTTTTTTTTTTACAGCACTCTGATCATGTCATGAATGCTCAAGCATGCTTGCCTATATGTGCAAGAACCAATGAGGGTAATTGTTTAGTGTCATGTAACATGCATGAGCTTCCACAAGAACCAATGAGGTTTATTCTGATACTTTAGCTTCTGTTTACTGTCTTTGATAATCAGTGTTTATATAAATGAAGGCTTTAAGTCTGTTGTAAATCAATAATCTGTTCAGAAGACTTTGGTTAGACCACTGAATTCATAGATTTGTATTTTATCTCTATACAAATGTTTTGAAGTGTTAAGAGATTTTAGTGAATACATTTAATATTTTCTATGTGATTTCCAAACATTTGAGATAAAATTAGTTTTATTTTTATTTGCATTAATTTCTAGATCAGTAGGTTTCTCAAGCTTAAAATTTCACCTTAGAAGACTTCAGTCATGCAATACCATTTAAAAGATGGACCAGTTTTTTTATAAATACATTTGATTATTTTTGAAAGATGTCAATCAGCAAGGATGCATTAATTTAATCAGTTAACAGTTACATTTGTGTAAGTAAACTAATTCTAAAATATTATTCCAAGTGTTTTTATACATATATATTATTTAAAGAATCAAGGAAAATGTGTCTTGATTACCGTGAAAATATTAAGCAGCACGAGTGTTTTCAACATAATTGCATAATAATGAGAATTTATTCACTATTTATTTATGAGAATTTATTCACAAAACAATATCTTGTTTTAAACATTCCTCCATTAACATTGCAGCAGAAAACTACATTTAAAAATATATTAAAATATAAAACATATATTTTAAATTCTAAACACTGTTACATTTTTGTCTATTTCATGTCTGTTTAGTAGTCTGTTTTTAGATTTATTGTTGATAAGTTGTTTATTTTCCACTTTTCCTTATAATTTACCAATAAACATTCAGCGATCAGATCCAACTCTCATTTAGTCTGTGAATTTAGCCATGTGATTATAAAATATTTTGAAATATTCTGAAATATTTTTATATAAATTTACAATAAATAATAATACTGCATTTTTTAAACAAAATTATATTCTTCCATATTTCTGATTAAATCATATAGAGTATTGGTGAGCATAACAATCTTTCAAAAACATAAAATCAAATCTTATTTTAAACAGTAGTATATACAAAGCAGCATGCATGCAACTCAACACAGGTCCACTCGAGCTGTGCTTGTTGTTTACAGTAAACTTCTCAGCCCCTCTTTCAATAACAGATCAATAGCAGTCCTTGTAGCACAGTTCCAAACATAGCAAGCGCACAACATGAAACCAACAAGCCATCAGTGCAACCCAAGCTGACATCACAGCCAGAGAGTCTGTGTTTACCACGATGAGCGCTCAACACATGGATCTATCCATCGACCTATTGCAATAGTTGGCGGTATCTATCATATGCACTCTTACACACAGGTAGGAGTCGGATTAATTAGCCGGCGTGACCATGCATGACAGATGAGCGTATGCGTGTGTTCCTTTGCGATTATTTGTAGAGGCAAATGTCCTGGTTCTGTCACCATCCTTGTGTGTGTGTGCAACCCAAACCAAAGAGCCAGCCTCTTTAAAACGATTATTCAACCGAGAACATGTTCTCACACACACACACACACACACATATATACTTGTACGGCAATATTTATGGGGACTTCCCATAGATGTAATAATTTGTATACTGTGAAAACTGCATATTCTATCGCCCTAACCCAAAACATCAACTAATTGTACATATTCAAAAGAAATTCTGTGATTTATGAGCTGCTTTCAAACTAAATGTCCCCACAAGGTCATAATTCATATTATTACTACTACATAAGGAATACCAGGTAGACACACACACATGCATGTTGGTTTTGATGGTTTATGAGGACTCATTCTGTGCTGTTCTATAAAATAATGTATTTTAAACCGTAAAAAACGCTTATTATATGGTCTTCCCCTTCCATTAAACACAACTCTCACAGGAAACCTGTGACAACTTTTGAAACTAGACCATGTTAAGGATGATTTTGGTAACACTTTATAGTAACTACTCACTATGAATCATCTACTAAGCATTAGCAAATAGTTAATTCATTATTTGTTAAGCATTAATTCTACATTAATAGACGTTAGTAAGCAGTTTATAACTGCAGATATAAATGCTCTATTCTTGACTTATAAGCACATTTGAAATGTTTATAATAATTGTTCTTTCATACTTTGTTAATAATTAATTTTTCATAACTAAATTAAGTATTGCATTATTTACAAATTATTTGTATTTAAGAGTAGTTTTTTTTTAGATCATTCAGAATGTAAATGAATAATAAACTATTGAAATCAATGTTTATAACTTTTATTCAGGCATATAGTAATAGTTAATTTGTATGTTAATAAATGCTTCATAACCTCAACTTCATCCAGTTTTGTGACCTGATCTAAAGTGAATTTTTTAGGATGTCCCGATCAGATTTTTTTTCATTTGATTTTGAGTATATACCGTTACCGAAACCCGATCCGAAACTTAATTTATTTTTTTATTAAATTTACCTTATTTTAACATTCAACAACTCTGTTAACAAACGAAGCACTTCTGTGAGGTAGCTTGAACAATCAGGTAATAAATAACATCAATACATTTGTACTTCTGGACTTTAGTACAGCAGTAAATATAAAAATAATCAAATTAAAAAAAACAAATAGCACCTCAACTTAAAATACCCGGGCAATCCCATGTTTACATATCTCATAGTTTGCTATAGCAATGTTGTTGTCATCAACTTTAAATTACACCACAGACATACTGGCGCTTTCTGCTTCAAGTTGCTTCTGTGATCTACTTTGCCGGCATTTAACCAATAGCGTCTCTGCAACAAAGTAATGTCATGCCGCACGCGTTGCTGTTTCTGTGTGAAGTTAAGAAAGAGATCTAACTCTGTGCCACCGCATAACTATAGATGTTTTTTAAAAATGATGAAAATATATACATATATATTCGAGTCCTGATTGGGAGGTAACGTCAGATTCAGATCTAATCTGAAACTGGGTGATTGGGCTTAATTTACGATCATGTGTTCGGATCTGGACATCCCTACTATTTATGCTTTATAAATCCCTAATAAATAACAATTAAAGGTTCAGTATTAAATGAACAATACATCTTTGGAATCTTATCTAAAAAGTAAAATAACTGTAAAGTTTAAACGTGAATAACAGGAGTGTCAAAATATATAACATAAAATTGGATAAAACAACAACAATATAATAATTTAACAATATATTATGATACAACATTGCGATGTTATTTAGCGATGTTTAAACTGTACCGTAATTTTATTTTAGTTCAGATTGCAAAGATTTATTTTTCATTTGAAACAGTTTTATTTGTGTATCTTTCAATGAATAGAACTTTAATAAGCTTAAGAGACTTTAATTGTAATTTATAAGGGATTATTAAGTATAAATAGTCCTCACTTTAGATTAGGTCACAAAACTGGATGAAGTTAAGTTAATGAAGCATTTCTTAACATACAAATGAACTATTACTATATGGCTAAATAATAAGATATATAAATGTTAATTTGAATAGTTTATTAATCATTTACTTACTCATTCTGAATGATCTTAAAAACCAACAACTTTTCTCAAATAACTGGTTTGTAAATGATGCAATACCTAATTTAGTAATGAAAAAAATAATAATTAAAGTATAAAAACACAATCATTAAGCACAGTATATATGCGCTTTAAAGTCAAGAATAGAGCATTTGTATCTGCAGTTATAAACTGCTTACTAACATCTGTCAATGTAGAGTTAATGCTTAACGGATAATGAATGAACTATTATTTTACACTATGTAGTTCATGTAATGTTGTTTACTTGTTTTTTAACAGATTTGAATTACAAGGACACAAGGCATGTCCTCACAAGCCACCTCAGCACTGTAATTCCTAGGTCATAAATGTCATTACACAAATTTGTGTCCTCATAACCCACCATAATAAGTACACACACACCAACCTCATTCAAACAGAGCATATTCACCCCCCCCCCTCCCCCCAAAGAAATCATCCACATGTACTGGTAATTTCTCAGAAGCTGCAATGTATTCAGCCAACATAAAAGGCAGTAAAATGTACTTCTTTTGGTTTGGAGCTGCTTTTTAAACGCTCTGCTATTGAGGAAGCATCGGTGAGACTGTGGTCTCTGCAAATGCCAACTTCAGAGAGAGAGAGAGAGAGAGAGAGAGAGAGAGAGAGAGAGAGAGAGAGAGAGAGAGAGAGAGAG
>CAIGQZ010016425.1:4014550-4045082 GCA_903798205.1 Danio tinwini
ATTCACAATGCTTTACATATTTCACATGGTGAAACAAATTTATAAACATTCAGCGTAATATGACAGGTCTCTTTAATTATGCAAGGAGATTTCCACTCGCACACCTACCTAAGAGCCTGCATAAATTTCAACAGGCAACTGACAACAAACCAACACTAAACTCCCACCTTGAGTATCTTACATGATAATTAGTGATAGCTATAATCTCCCTCTTTTTGATAACCAGAGCAGGGAGAATGGGAGAGGTGCGAACGGGAGCCGGCGACAAAGAAGGAACAAAGGAGAGGGCGTTCACCCACTCACCTCATCCATCACTCCACTCTGTGGGGGCAAATAAGAGTCCCTGATTAAATAAAGAAGGCGTTATATAAGATGATTTAAATAAATTAAACGTTTCATCAAGGTAGATTATTATAGCCAAAGTCAAACTCTTTCATGAAGAGAGTGAAAAAATGAGATGATCTCCTTTAGATCGTCTAGCCTCTAAAATACAGCAAAACTACGTCACAAAACCATCAGATGACCCCGAGCAGCTTACTTTGTTGTTTTAACCGCTGTCAGGTCGTGAAATGAAAATGGAGTCATTATTCACACTATATGCAGCATCAAGGCTGTTTTCAGGTCATGTCCTCATAACCTCTTCAGTTGGGTTTCCGAGGGTAAAAAGTGAGTCAGCTCATGATTTCAGCTCTTCAGGAAAGAAAGCAAGACATATATAAAATCGTGAGGTACTTTACTGCAAATGAGCTTAGCCATGCAGGAAAAAAACAGGTCATACCAGTTTAAGGTTCTCAAGCTGATTTCTGGAAAATGGTAGCAGTTTCTGTGCTGGTTTAAAAAGGCAGACCAGCACTAACCAGCTTGACCAATTTGGCTGACAATTCATCCATCCATCTTGGGCTAGTTAAAGACAACTTGAAAACATGTAAAACATCTGAAAGCAGATTAGAATTTTCCAGTGGAGAAGGAAATGTTGGAGATACAACTAAAGGTAACACAGAAATACAGAAAATTTTCTTCTGAAATGCAATAATTTCTTTTCAGCAATATGATCCCAGAGTGTATATTGATCAGTCAGAGATAATAACATAAGAATTTTCTTCTAATATTAAAAAAGACCAATTTAAAATTCAGAACACCTTGTTAATAGCAACACCAGTGGTCAATAAGTAAACTGCAGTCAGCAACTTAAGGCCGATTTATACTTCTGCGTCAAGCACACGCATATGCTAAGGCGCAGCCGTATAGGTTAAACTTGCACTTAAGCCTCGTGCACACTAAGATTTTAATTTCTCATGCTTATCGTCAGCAACTTTTTCAACATTCATTTCCAAGTTCTTTTTCACTAGCGAGTGAACATGCAAAATCATTCCTTGACATTAAAAGGTGCTCAATAAATTACAGACATCCTGGTACATGAGGTGACAACTTTATGCAATGCCACACTTCTTACACTTGCTTGTTGCAAGAAGTAAGTGATCCTCATGCTTTTTTCTTGTGTATTTACCACACAAACCTTTCCATTTTTGTTTCACCGCTTCCACTACAGCCACTGTTTTGTGCACCATTTTGTACTTGAGTGAGGCCTAGTTGTATTTTACTATAACTTCAGCAGCTCAAGGCACATGTCCAAAAGCATAAGTCTCATTGGTTGGCCAGTTTTTTAACTGGGTTTGTAAAACTGAAATATTGAGGTGTTTTTTTTATTATGCTATAATGCCTGATGTTTGGAGAGTTGTCATGCACACTCATGCATTGCTATTCGTTTATTCACAAGTATTTAATGTTGTGTAACAGCTGTTTTGATTAATATTTAAATATATGCTCTGACAAACAAAACATGCAACAAAAATGACAGCAGTGATAAAACAGGAGTTATGAAATCATTTCAGTTTAGAGATATAGGTATGTTTGGATTTTACCAGCATCACGTCGAAAGATGAGGTAATTAAAATTACATTGTAAAGGACCATTCACACTAACGACAATAACATTAACAATAAATATAATGATAAATATATTTGTGTCCACATCAGCAAACAATAACGATCTGTTATTAATAATTATGCTTTTCTTTTCACCCTCTTGTGAACAGCAAATATCCTCAGCATGCTATAATTCGAGTGCTTCTGACCAGTAAATCTAGATCGTGTAATCTATCTAATCAAACATTAACTTTAGCAATCACAGTGAGTTTACTGGAATAAAAACTCAAATTATAAATTAAAAATATCTCCCCCCCCAGCATTTTAAAGAGTGGCAACACAAAGACACCAAAACAATACACAATACTTGAGGTACTTTTATTTTTACTTCAATTTGCTAGCCTGGCTTGCATAATTTTCATAAAAATCAAAATTTTTATCATTCCCTTTCATGGTATAACCAACTGTTTTCAAGATATTCATAATAATCTCTAAATAATCTTAGAAAAAGGGGCTTAACCTTATGCAGTGTGCTTCTCATTGTTGTCTATAATTTTATATTGCGCAAGCCCATTATATTTCAATAAATTCTGACTGGCTGTCTGTGTTTTATCATTTATTACCTGAAAAAAGAATTGTTCATGATCCCAACAAAATATTTCTCTGCATCTTTATCATTATTAGAGCTGTGGTCTGAACTCTATTGTAAAAGAGATGTTGTGATTTTTTGTCTTTATCATTATATTTACAGTTACCGTGCTTGAGACTATAGACAATCTAGACTCTAAGTAAACTATATTAAATAATTTCTTTGCCACAAGCTATGTTTCCATCCAAAAATGCGACCTAACTTTATGCACAAAACTAGAATATGGCATAAAAGACGTGCGAATAAAGCAGCGTTTCCATCCAACAGTCAAAGAGAACAAAATCGTCCTTTTTTTTTATTATCTGGTGCCAAATATCATCAGTAAAATGGAATTTGCTGCGGTAGGAGAAGCTGCGTGAATCTTTTCTTTATTTAATAAAGGCCTCAGAAGACGATGCCGACGCACAATAAACGCGCGGTGGAGTTTGAAGGCATGAGACGCAGAGTACAGACGCTCTTGACTATTCTGGAGGCAATTAATAATATAATAACACTAATACTGAAACGGTTAAGGCGTTTTAGAATGACCAAAACGACATTTCAGATGCTTTACAATGTGCTCAGCCTGCTGGATTGTCCATTCACACACATTTTTATTATAACATGATCTCTTATAACAAAATCACATGACCTTTTTTAATGCGCATACTGGAATTTGTTTGGTAAAAGTGTTTCCATCATGCACATCTTTTCTTATCAAATAAAAAGTTTATCCTACTCAGTTATGAGCATATGTTTTTATGCGCATTTATAAAAATTGCAAGAGTTCACACTTAGCTGATGATTGATTATAAAGCTTGTTTGGCATGCTGTCCCGGGAGAGAGCCCTGAGCTCATAAGATCCTCGAGCCCGGGGCTCCCTCCCTTTTACAAGGCGAGAGGGGAGTTTTTAGGAGCCTGTCTATGGTGCCGATTTGGATTAGTCAATTAACTTAAGTTGCATGTTTTTGGACGGTGGGAGGAAACCGGGGAAAGCGGAGAAAACCCACATGAGCACGGGAAGAACGTTCCACACAGAAACGTTGGCTGGCTTGGTAAGGACTACACCAGTGACGTTCTTGCTGTGAGGCAACAGTGCTAACCACTGGGCCACCGTGCCACCCATTTAGAAAAGAAGGAGGAGTAGAGGTGGAAGGGGGGATTCTTCAAAACTAAAATGGCTGTCATATGGAACCTAGGGTATTTATTGTAGCTTAGGAATCATCTGATTGGTAAATCATAAATTGAATAATGCGGGGCTGGCTGCAAGCAATCATAAGCATTTGATCCTCTCGAAATTAGTTTATAAATAAACTTCACTTATGAGCATCTTGGCGTTTCCTTCAACTGATTTTTTTATGCGCATTTCCAAAATGCGAATAAAAATAGATGGATGGAAACGTAGCTACAGTAGCTATGTTTCCATCCACCTGTTATTATGCGCATTTTGAATATGCACATAAAAACGATTAATGGAAACGGCAAGATGCACATAAACTTTGAAAATGCGCATAAAACACATATGCGCAACTGAGAAGGATAAACTTTTAATTCGGTAAGAAAAAATGCTCATAAACTATGATGGAAACACTTTTACCGAACAAATTCCAGTATGCGCATTAAAAATGTGGTTTTGTTATAAGAGATTATTTGATGATAGAAATTTGTGTAAATGGTGTAAATGGACAAACCTAAAGTAGGCTGACTACACTGTAAAACACCTGAAATGTTGTTTTGGTCATTCTAAAACACCTTAACCATTTTATTATTAGTGTTATTATATTATTAATGACCACCAAAATCAAGAGCGTCTGTGTTCCGCGTCTCACACCTTCAAACACCACTACATGTTCATTGCGCGTCTGCATTGTCTTCTGAAGCGCAAGTAATTTATTAAATGAAGAAAACAGTCACGCAGCTTCTCCTACCTCAATTAATTTCATTTTTACTTTTGATATTTGACACCAGTAAATTAAGAAGAGATGATTTTGGATGTAAACGTTGCATTATTTGCATGTCTTTCATGCGATATTCCAGTTTTCCACATTAGCATCTTTGGATGAAAACATAGCTAGTGATATTACACTACCAAATGGCTTTTTTATAGGATTATTGTAAACATTATACTAATTTTTAAAAGTGCACATAAATGTCCCATCCTGCTGACTGTCCCAAAAACATCCTTTAAATACAAATCAGTCTACAGGATTTCATATGCAACTAATGAAGTCTGGAAGGTCTCATTTCAATTTCAATTTTTAAACAGAAATAAGCAATAAGCCTGAATGTGGAGCTGAATGTGAGAGAGCATAAGAGCTTATGTTATTTACACCAAAGAGTTCCAGGTAAACAGGTGCATTTTATGTCTATTAAAGCATCAAATCTCAGCCACAGCTGCGTGAAGTTATTCAATTACAGCATTCAAAGAAGGAGGGGGGAAATCAGGGAAACGACTCAACACAGGCACGACATGAGGATACAACTAAGTACACACACAATACAGATGAATCATTTTCTGCCAGAAGCTGTGTAATCTAGCATCAAACAAATGTCACTGTATTGCGAGGGAGTGAAGTGTGAGTACTCAATGATTAATATCTATTATCCACACTCGGCACTCTGATGTTCAACAGCATTTGAGCACAAAGCAAGAAATAAGAATGAAACCTGATCTGTGCAATACGAAGTAAAGTTCTTATATTACAAAATTACAGTAGAAGTCTGAATATACTGAGGTGCAGGTGTCCTGCCGTATGTCATCGGAAGAGAATCATGTAACCCTGGTAACAGTCTATCTATAATTACTGTCTGTACAGGCCTATCTATATCTTTTCAGTTCCACCATGCACCTTACAATCCCACCAGAGTTTCTATGATTTACCAAAAATGTATGCTAATAAGAATGTAGATCCAATGTTTAGATTACAAACTCAAAAAGTTTTATTAAGGTAAGACACTTTAAATGTATTTTTTTCCAAACTATTTATTTAAATTGAGCTGAAACAACACAGTTGAAGAGTTTTTTAGGGGGGGGGCAACATATTTTTTTATGTTAAATCCACTTAAATTGGTAAAAACCATTAAGTTAACTTTATTCCATTATGTTGTCCCAACACAAATCAAATGTGTGGAACCCAGTGTTTTTTATAGTGCAGGTAAAAAAAACTTTGAGATTTTAGGATTTTTGCTGTTGTTGTTTTTTTCTGTCCAATATAAAGAAAATATTCAAATACACTTTTTTTGTGTTTTCTTTTTTAAAGCACTTTATGAATTTGAGTCGGTAGATTTCAGCTACAATATACAGTTGAAGTCAGAATTATTAGCCTACCTTTGATTCATTTTTTTTTCAAATATTTCCCAAATGATGTTTAACAGAGCAAGGAAATTTTCTTTGTTTTATTTTGTCTAGAATAAAAGTAGTTTTTATTTTTTTAGTAAACATTTTAAGGTCAAAATTATTAGCCCCTTTAAGCAATTTTTTTTGATTGTCTGCAGAACAAACTGTTATTATACAATAATTTGCCTAATTACCCTACCCTGCCTAGTTAACCTAATTAACCTAGTTAAGCCTTTAAATGTCACTTTAAGCTGAATTCTAGTGTCTTGAAAAATATCTAGTCAAATATTATTTACTGTCATCATGGCAAAGATAAAATAAATCCGTTATTAGAGATGAGTTATTAAAACTATTATGTGTAGAAATGTGTTGAAAAAATCTTCTCTCTGTTAAACAGAAATTGGGGGAAAAATAAACAGGGGGCTAATAATTCAGGGGGTCTAATAATTCTGACTTCAATTATATTTACTGGGGCGGCATGGTGGCTCAGTGGTTAGCACTGTCGCCTTACAGCAATAAGGTCATTGGTTCGAGTCCAAGCTGGGCCAGTTGGCATTTCTGTTTGGTGTCTGCATGTTCTCCCCGTGTTGGCGTGGGTTTTCTCCGGGTGTTTTCCAGCATAGTCCCTTTATTAATCGGGAGTCGCCACAGCGGAATGAATTGACAACTTATCCAGCATATGTTATTTGCAGGGGATGTGCTCCAACTGCATCCCATCACTGGGAAACATCCATACACACTCATTCACACACATACACTATGGACAATTTAGCCTACCCAATTCACCTATACCGCATGTCTTTAAACTTGTGAGGGAAACCGGAGCACCCTGAGAAACCCACGCAAACACAAGGAACACACACAGAAATGCCAAGTGAGTCAGCCAAGGCTCGAACCAGTGACCTACTTGCTGTGAGGCGATTGTGCTACCCACTGCGCCACCGTGACACCCCCATTGGTGAACTGAATAAACTAAATTGGCCGTAGTGTTTGTGTGAATGAGTGTGCATGGATGTTTCCCAGTACTGGGTTGCAGCTGGAAGGGCATCTGCTTTGTAAAACATATGCTGGATAAGTTGGCAGTTCATTCCGCTGTGGCAACCCCTGATGATTAAAGGGACTAAGCCGGAGAAAAATGAATGAATAAATGAATATTTACAATTATTCTCAAAATGAGATTTTTCTCCTTTACTTCACAGTTTTACTCGTATATTCTGAAGAATTCCATAGAAGGATTTGTTGAAGCATAATTTGACTGATTACACACATTTTATTTGACAATAAACTATTTTAGTGGCTATTTTCAGAATTATGAAGTGATAAAAAGTTCCCAAAATAAAAATAAAAAACTGACTCTAAAACATTAACAACTATTTTGAACATGACTTTATCCAATGTTCATCTTTTTGAAATGCACCCACATTAGTGCATATTTAATTAAACAATGCCTCATGCATGTTTAAAAACAACATTTGAGAACACTTTGCAGAACATTTCTGTCTGCAATTTATTTAAATGTAACCAATCGACTGGGGAACATAACTACACTGTAAAATATTCTGTAAGACTTTAAAATAATGGTCCATTAGTTAATTATTTACTAATATGTATCAACATACATTTATTACAATATTTATTTATATTTGTTTACCTAAGTTAATGATATTTTACTTAAGTAATGTTAGTTCATGTTAACTCACTGTGCGTTAACTAATGTTAACAAGCACATCCTTGGATTTTAATAATGCATTAGTAAATGTTAAACTATGATTAATAAATGCTGTACAAGATTATTCATACTTAGCTAATGTTAGTAAATACATTAACTAACATTAGCTAATGGACCTTTATTCTAAAGTGTTGCCAAATATTCTATGACTAACAATCATGAAAACATATGTTTTATGTTATTATAACCTATTAAAATAAATGAACCATGTTTTAATGTATTGTTTAAAGTTGAACCAGATGTTGTATGCCAGTTTAATGTCATTTAAGGTGGAAATCATTTGAGGTGCTGGCACGGTGGCTCAGTGGTTAGCACTGTTGCCTCACAGCAAGAAGGTCATTGGTTTGAGTGCCAGCTGGGCCAGTTGGCATTTCTGTGTGGAGTTTGCATGTTCCCCCCATGTTCACGTGGGTTTCCAGCGCATGTCTTTCATGCACTATAGGTGAATTTAATAAACTAAATTGGCTGTAGTCTATGTGTGTGTGAATGAGTGTGTATGGATGTTTCCCAGTACTAGGTTGCAGCTAGTGCAAGGGCATTTGCTGTGTAAAACATATGCCGGAATAGTTGGTGGTTCATTCCACAGTGGTGACCTCTGAAATAGAGACTAAGCCGAAGAAAAATTAAGGAATGAATGAATCACCTCAAGGTTAATTTCTTTTATTAGTGTATTTCTTTTATCCTATTTACCTGCAGTGTCTTGCCCTAAAGGGTCAGTTCACCCCAAAATCAGAATTTCCCAAGCATTTACACTCAGTCAAATAGTTCATGAATTTCATTCTTCTGTTAAACACAAAAGAAGATATTGTGAAGAATGTTGGAAACCAGACACCACTGACATCCGTATAGAAGGAACAAGAAATAAGGAAGTCAATGGCTGCTTTATTTAAAGCATTCTTCAAAATTTCTTCATTTGTGTTCAACAGAAGTAAGAAACTCAAAACAGGTTTGAAACAAGTGGAGGATGAGTAAATGATGACATACATTTTTTTATTATTGAGGTGAACTGTCCCTTTAAATATTTGACTTTTTGAATATTTAAATGTAATCTGTAATTATTCCACTTCTAAGCACCTTTACAATTATTAAACATGAAAGTTAAATTAGCTATACACATAGTTCCTATATGGCCAGCGGGAATTAGAGTAAGCGCATATTCCCCAGTATCAGTGCTCAATTTGTGTACTTTTTTGGTTTAATCTAATGAAATGGTTCTAATTGCATCTCTCTTTTAGCAAATTAAACCTACAGGAAGCGGAGACATGTTTGCCCTATTATAGGTTCAAGTCTAAAAGCTTTGAGAATGTATGTCACATATAAAGGTCAAAGAGATAATGCACATTTGCCTTCTGGGAAGACTGGCAATTAACACCAAATATAACATAAAACCGGGAGAAGAACATGGAACTGCTGACTCGGCACCTCTATACTCAAGCAGTGCTCACATAAGCCAGAAAATAGCAACAATTTAAGAATTTAAAGAGGGAAAAGTTTTGATATTAACACTTTAAAACAAAATATAAACATAAAGCTTTGAAATGATTTTGCATATCTTCAGCAAAATGACATTGAGAAGAATAAGAGAGGTGTACATTTATGAATAAGAACTGCACAACTTCAAAAGAAAACATACAAATGTATTATTATTAATTGTCGATTTACTGTTGATTATTATCTGTGTGAAAGGAATATTCAAACCATTGAGTTAAAGAAACACAGGAGTATTTTATGACTATTAAATCTGTATCAACTCTCACCTTCAATTGCATGAAGTCGCAAATTTTGATGTATTAAATTGTGATTCCTGTACTTTGTGTGTGTGTGTGTGTGTTTGTATATATGTGTCATGTGACAACATGTTACTGAAACCAAACTCTCCACATGATTCTATCTCTCTTTGATTTATACAGCAGGTTTACTTGCTTTTTATTAAAAAAATAAATCTTATTTTTCCTATAATAACAGATTTTCTATAGACTTATTATATATTTTTTATTATTGCTATTCCCTAACCCACAAAAAAAACTTAACCTTTCTGTAATTTATAAATTTTATTAAACACATTATTTAAATTAGTGGCTCTGTCCAAAACAATATTCAAAGCTCCTTTATGGGGTATATGCATACAAACTTTTAATTTCAGTCAGCCAGCCCCAGGGATTCCGGTGAATTGTCATCCCATACAAAATCGCTGCGTTTAAGATCTGATTTCTTTAAGAAACAGTGATCATCACTGCCTGGCTGAGATACAATATAAAGTGTGTCTCAGAACGGACAAAAAGCACTGCATTCAATTCTATTTTTCCATGCCATGTCTTTAGAATATGGAAATTAATTTTACCCCAGTATTTTCAATGGAGTTTTTGCTCTAGCCTGCTGCTAATGATGGCGCCTGTGTTTAAACGGTCTTTTGTCGTATTTTACACTTTAACAATTAAATGAATGCTTAAGTCTATATTTAACTGAATATATTTGAATTACATTACATTTATGCTGTAAAGAAAACTCATGAAACTGAAAAGAGTCACATTTACCTTTCACCGGAAGCTCATCATTGGCTGAAAAACACTAGCTGTGCATATACCTCATTCCTCTTTAAATAGTGACACCAGTCACTATTTTTAATAATTTATTTAATTAATACAAATGTTTCAAAAACTATTAAAATTATTTATATTATTTGATCGTTTTAACAAAAAACATACATCATTTTACCATCCTTAGAGGCTGTTTATGTAAATAAAATAAAGTGACCAGCCAACTGGTGAGTAACACTGCTTATTAAGTCACCAATGATGATATTTTTTACACAATTGGTTTATTATTCCCTGAATGCACTGTTGGTTTGTAAATATATCCTGATATTTAAATGATTCACAGTCTACAGAGTTAAAATTACTGTAATATCTGTTAAGAGTCAGGAAAAAATTCCCTTTTTACTCTGAGGTGAAAAGTATTTTGTCAGTTTTTGCTCTGAAATCTGGCCAAACTAAAAGGAGGTGACAGACTGTGTGAACAAGAAAACCCACATGAAAAAAATACTATAGCAATTTATAGTAGATGCTGTAGTGTTTTTAAATCATACTATAGTAAAGTGTATCATACTGTATATAGTATTTACAACACAGACTGTATAGTTTTACAGTTATTTGTAGTTTTTAGCAAACTGTAGTGTAGCATAATACATCTTTGTAGAAAACTTTGTATGGTATTCAATAGTGTATTTATATTACTATAGGTGCTGTATTAGATTAGTAACTACAGAATTAACACAACAGATTAATTCAAGTGCTTTACTAAATATGTTTTTTAAAAAACTATAGTATTTAGTATAAATTACTACAGTATTTTTCATCAACGACCTGAACTTCAAAGGTAAGATTTAAACCCATAACCTTCAAATTGAAATGACAATTTACCTGTTGTACAAGCAGCATTTCTCTGCAAACATCTTTCAGGTGGAGATGCTGAGACTGAAGAGGCATTCAGGGGTTTGTTTCAGTCAGATAACTTATCACGAATTGCTGAACAGGATGGACCTTTGTACACACAGACAAGACAGAGAATGCCATTTTTAAAAATTAATCAGTGTTGTGAAAATTTAACATAATGAAGAGACCGTCGTTTCAAAGCAACATGCATTATTCATAAGTAATTACTGACAAAAGGAGCCGTCAGAAATTTAATTAGAAAGCGCGCACACCTGCCGTGCTAGTCTCTCTCCGTGTGTGTAACGTTAGCTTACATGAAAACACAGCTTTACTGACACTTGCAGGCAAGAAAAAACATTTTAAGACGCAGAAATGATGTGAAACGATATGGAGACCGTGTTGCATCATGGAATTATAGCCGCTCGTCCTCGTCTTCAGATGCTATCGGTTAATTGGTTTTTTGGCTAAATGCTTTCGACGCTCTAAAACATTTAATAGGCCTTTACGAAATATATCAAATACCTAGTTCAAATACGACTTATTAAATCTTCGGGAAAATACACAAAACTACAAATAGGGATATCTCACAATTAACAATTAAGCAGAAATGTACGTTAGCAAGACGTTTTACTGACAACTTTGTGCTGAAGGCGTCGATAGGTTTCCAAACAACGTACGACATCTAGTGGTTGAAAAGGAAAACATACAGTTGTGGCATCTTAATCTCCCAACTCGCTCTCCAAAAAAGTATTTGACTTTAATTTGACTTTAGCTGAAGCCATAGTTCTTGGGGATTAACCAAAAGCAAATGAGTTTATTTTTCTCATAGACAAGAAGTTTCAGTTCAGAAAAGAATAGACTTAGTGCAGACATTCACTATCTCATTTTCTTTTAACTTATTCTTGGCATTTGCCCACCTGTAATTGGCATTAAGGAATGCTGGGTTGGATGGGTGTTGAGTTTAGTGCCTGCTATTATTTCTGAATAGGCCTACGCTCAGAAATAAAGATACAAAGTCATTGGGGCAGTAACTTTTTAAAAGGTACATTTTTGTTTCTAACAGGTCCTTAAAGGTACACAACAATACCTAAAAAGTACAAATGTGTAACTCACAGTACCTTAAAAGCACAACGGTAAACCTTATAGATAATGTACTCTAAAAGTACTAATGTCCACCTGTAATGGTACTTTTGAAAAGGTAGCCCCACCCCCCAGTGACAGATTTTGAACCTTTTTTGAGAGTGGGGGCAGAATTTTAATGTTGCATTTTTTTTTTCTATTAGCAGAAATGGGCACTGTGGCAGGTGTTCTGCAGATGTTGAATGCCTCTGTAATCCTTAAGTGCCCTGCCATGTCTTACTTGTGGTCATTGTGGAATAGTTTGGTGCATTTATTTAAGTTCTGCTTTCCCTGTATTCTGAAATTAAAAATATATTCAAGAGCAGTTTTGTATTGATTGCAGTTATGAGAAGCTGTAACAAAATAAATGCAACAGACATACCCTGTAATGGCTTTCTTCTTATTATTATTCAATTAGATTTGATTTCTAAGCCATCTAAAGGGTGAATAAGTTTTCCATTGGTGTATGGTTTGATAGAGCAATCGTTGGCTGAAACACAAGTATTTGAAAATCTGAGGGTTAAAAAAAAATCGACAGATTGAGAAAATGTAATATAATTAAATAGTTTGATATAATTACTATACTATATTACTATAAATGTTTATGATGTCTTCAAGGAACATGGCATTTCATTAATTTCCTAATGATAATTGGCATAAAAATTATTTTGACCCATGCATTGTTGGCTATTCTTAATAAATCCAACTGGTTGTGTGGTCCAAGTCTTATTTAAGAAGAACACATCAACAGATAGAATTTGAATGTGCAAATCTAACACACACGCACGCACACACACACACACACACACACACACACACACACACACACACATAACATGCTGTACTATAGTATTTTTTCAGGTGTGCACTGACAGATGGACAGGCACAGATAGCTGGTTCAGTTTGGCTGAGAGAAGATCAGGGATGAAGGCATTGGAGGCCAAACTTAAGTCCACAAATTAGATCTTTGTGTAATTCCCAGGTCTGTTAAGGTCTTGGAGCAGGATGTAATGCAGTCTCATGTTTATCGTCCAGAGATCTGTCTGCTCTGTAGGTAAACAAAATAGGATCCAGCAAAGGTCTGGTTATGTCCTTCAGGTAGGCTAAGTGATGAACATCTTCATGAGAAATAAGTTAAAGTGATAGTTCACTCAAAGCTGAAAACTCTGTTATCATTTATGCATCCTCCACTTCTTCCAAACCGGTTTGACTTTCTTCTGTTGAACACAAAAAAATATATTTTGAAGAATGTTGGAAACCTGTAACCACTGACTTCCGTAGTATTTGTTTTTCCTACTATGGAAGTCAGTGGTTAAAGGTTTCTAATATCCATTTCTGATTACCTGTTCAACAGAATAAACTGAAAAGATTTTGAATCCATTGAGGGTAAACTATGAGTAAATTTTAAGTTATGGTTGAACTTTTGCTTTAGGACATTTCTTACATTTCTTAAACGAAGTTTTGTAAGTGCAATTCTTAAGAAGATCTCACTTTATTGTTTTGTTTTTAAAGGCACAGTTCAACCAAAAATGAAAATTTACATACTTCTTAAGTTTCGTTTTCAGAATAATCTTAGGTAAAAGTGATAATAACATTAAGAAGATTCTTTTGGGAATAGAAAATATTTTTAAAGGTAGAGTTTAGTCAAAATTGAAAATGGACTCAGTATTTAATCACCATCAAGTGATTCCAAACATGCACTCTGTTGAACACAAAAGGAGATCATTTTAAAAATGCTGGAAAACTAACTACTGGCATCCAAAAACAAAAAATAAATAAATACAAAGTTGATAGTTAACGGTTTCTATCATGTTGCGAAATATCTTCATTTGTGTTTAACAAAAAAACTAAAACTATAATACAAGTTCACACTTCAGTTACTAAAACAAAGATCATCCGATGACTTAAAGATTCAAAATAATTTAATTTAATTATAATAGTACAATGCAACAGCCTGCATTTGTTGACTAAATTGTAATAAAAACAAGTTAAAGACAAATCTTGAGTTTAATCAAACTGATTTTCAATTAGACATAAACATGTAAATACAAACAACCATATTAAAGAGACATCCTCATATCAAAAAATCATCTTAAGCAGTCAATGAAACAACATTTAAAATGCTGCATTCCCATTATGTCTATCGGTAGCACTGTGTAATAAAGATATGCATATTATTTACAAATTTAACCCACTTAAGACATCACACTTCTCTCTTTCACACTCAAATCTTTTGCGTGCCAGGTACTTCAAAGAGCTTCATTGTTTCCAGAACACTGAGTCCATCTTTAAGGCTCTGAAAGAAAAAAAAAAAACAGAGAAAGTGAGATTGTTTAAATTTCCAGAAACCTCCGCATTTTTTACTCTAACAGCACAGATGACTCCACCTTGGATCTGACAGACTGTGTAAGTGCAGATCGCTCCTTCAGGAAGTCAGGGTTGCTCATGGATTTCATCAGATCTGCGACACGTGCATTTACAAATAGTGAATAAACTGTGCACTTATCACTTTGCTTTCACTGTAACATGTTCAAGTCTGATCTTGTAGATCAGCTTACCATATTTTAAAGCTTCCTGTCGGCCTGGCATCGTCCTCGCTTGACTGAAGTCACTTGGAGTTTTGACTTCTGCCATACCCAAATCAAAACCTAGCTCTTTGAAATGCTAAATAGATAAAAACAATTTTGGCAACACTTTAGTTTAAGTACCAACTCTCACTATTAACTAGTGGCTTATTACCTGCCTATAGTTAAGATACTGGCTGTTTGTTAGTACTAATAAAGTACATATTCTGCATGATTTTATTCTACATCCATAATCCTATCCAATACCTAAACCCAACTACTAACTTAACAAATATTAATATGCAAGAAATTAAATTCATTGAGCTAAAAGTCATAGATAATGGTTTCAAAAAAAAGTAAAAAAAAAGATACCTTTACCTAACAATAGTGTTACCAAAATTTGAAACAAAAGAAAAAGTAAAAACTAGAGAAAACACTTAAACTTTGCAGCAACAGTCTACTTTCTTTGCAAGCATAGAAATTCACTTATTTATTCTTTACAGAAAAAAATACAATGCGCAGCATAAATTATAACCCATGCTCATTCTGAATATGTACCCCTATATACATTTCTGGAGAGCGCCAAAGACGTCCCAAGCGGTAAGTTGTTATTATTATTATTTTTGCAGTTTTTGTTTTTTGCGAATCCACTAAAGGCCGCTGTGTATGCATTTTCAGATCTCAAGTTTCTCAAGTGCCATTCATGCCTGCTGTTCTCACGTAAATCCAACAGAGGCCGCTGTCGACTGGCTGCCTGACTGACTGATCGACTGACCCACCCTCTCCCTTCCCTAAACCCAACCAACAGTGTTTTCAAAAGCACAGATTGACCAGCTATTGACCAACTTCCTTAAGCCCAACCGACAGTGATTTCAAAAGCATTCCAGAAAAAGAAAAACCCTCCTGACCGACAACATTTTACCACATTCTCACCCTGTTATTTACTTATATTATTTTTTGGCTTTTGTTTTACAATTCTTTGCCAGACTAGAACCCTGTCTTCAGCTATCGGACAAACCTGGTACCAGCGGAAAAGCCATCCATACGGAGGTAAGCGGTCAGCAGGTAAGCAAGAAAAGGAACAGCGTCATACCACCTTGTAGCGTTTGTTTTAAAGACGAAATGCAGCCATACGTACCTCTGGCTACAAAATTCGCAATCTCCAGAAATGTATACAGGAGTACGTTTTCAGAATGAGCCTATGTTGCAACATTGGCTTTTAAATGAATACTTTCTATAGGATCATACAATAAGATATTTGTGTATATATGTTAGTACCAAAGCCAAAACTGGAACTACTTTAAGAAAAGAACTTATAAAAACATGGTGCAAAACTCAATACACCCCAATTTAAATGTTAAAACATTTTAATGAAGTATTTAATGAAGTATTAGAAATGTTGTATTTAGTCATTTTTTTGTAACACCTCATTTGAAATGTATTCTCTTTTTATTCCTATGAAGATGATGTTAGGTGACCAAACTCTTATTTTAATGATTATAACTACCGTAATAAAAAACGTTCTGTTTAAATGCACCAAAATGAATTAAAATTAAATGCAATTGTCTATATTCACTGAAAAAAAAGCATCATATTTTTTTTATATAAATTTTACTGATTGGTAACACTTTATAACAAGGTTGAATTAATGTTAGTTAATGCATTTACTAACATGAACAATGCATTTATTACAGTATTTGTTCAGCTAATGAAAATACAGTTATTCATCATTATCTCAGGCTAACTCACGGTGCATTAACTCAAGTCAACAAGCATGAATTTGGATTTTAATAAGGCATTAGTAAATGTTGAACTATAATTATTAAAATGCTCTACAAGTATTGTTCATTAGTTCATGTAGTAAATGCATTAACTAATGAAAACCTACTATAAAGTGTCACCTAGTAATTTATGCTGTCATTTATTTTTTATTAACAAATTACTTATTTTCTCTATGTGTGTATAGTCTATAAAAACATGTCAACATCTATAATTAACGCTTTAATCTACAAATTTGTTCATTCTAACTGTTACCGTATTTCCTGTCTGAAGTTCCAGTTTCAGTGAGTTGATCTCCTGCTTCAGACACTTAATCTCCGATTCCTTCAGTCTGAGATTTACCTGCAGCGTATAAAGGACGAGACACAGCATGCGCGCTTTTATGCATGCAGACTTTGATGAAACATACTTTGACATAATCTCATCTGTGTGGTGATAAAACCCCATGAAGGCTTCTTCTGAAGAAGCCGATTAAATGTACTCAAGTCAGAGTGCAGATCAGTTTAATCTGCGTTCAGTCAAGCATGCCCAGCTAATTTTAGTAGCTTGTGTGAAATTTGGCTACTTCGCTGTGTGAGCGGGTGTCAAGTTGTACCTCCAGCTGATACGCGTCTTTCTCCTGAGGAGCCTGGGACTGTTTCAGCTCCCCATTCATGCGTGAATGCATCCGGGATAATTCGGCTGCCAAACACTCGTTTAATTCCTTAATAAAAACAAACATGCGCAGTTGACAAATACACTGTAGAAAATATCTGTTAATTAACAGTTTCAGTATTTGGTGTTTTTTTGTTTAATTTACGGTTGTGAATTGCATTATGGGATCTTGATCTCTGCTCTGTTGACTTTTAATGTTGAGAATTCAACAAGTGACTGTGACATTTTAGTAGTTTGAAATAATATAAATGTTTATATAGAGGAATAAGTCTGTAAAATAACAGAAAACTGGCTCGCAGTGGTCCCACTTTATATTAAGTGTCGCTTATACCTGTGAACTTACATGGTAACTAGATATGTAAGTAGTATGTAACTACAGTGTATGTACACACTAGTACATAGTATTTACTTGTGTGATACTGGTGTAACTACACACATGTAACAACACACTAAATAGTATGTGTAAGTTCAAATGTGTAACAGGACATTGGTAACAACACAAAAAAAGTACACATCTGTAACAAGAACTACATAAGTGCATTGTGTAACAACAATATACTTGCAGGTGTTTTCCCATTTCCACACCTGTTTGCATACCATGTACTTCTGAACACTGTATTAGAATAAGAATGGCAGAACTAACGCTGCATTAGAAGGTTTCACCTTGTGATACCAGTGTAATTACAGGGTAAATCATCAGGAACTGTCCACTCAATATAAAGTGTAAAATGGTCACAAATTACTGTGTAATATATAAAACCTAAGCCTTTGTGCAACTGTTTAACAACAGCAAACTTTTGCCAAAAAAAAAAGTTTGAGTGTGTTCAGAAATATACAAATGCCTTATGTTTATATGTTGTTTTAAGGTAAACTGTAGAATCAGTAATCACATTAAAGTGGGTAGTTTACCAAAGATTGTGTTATATATGTCCTGTTACACATTTGAACTTGCACATACTATTCAGCGGGTTGTTACATGTGTGTAGTTAGACCATTATTACACAAGTAAATACTATGTACCAGTGTGTACATACACTGTAGTTACATACTACTTACACATCTAGTTACCGAGTAAGTTCACAGGTATAAGCGACACTTAATATAAAGTGGGACCAAAATGTTAATAAAAGTGGTCACACTTTACAATAAGGTTCATTGGTTAATGTTAGTTAATACATTTACTAACATGAACAAACAATGAACAAAACATTTACTACAGTATTTGTTCATGCTACTTAACGATAGTAAATGAAAATACAGTTGCTCATTGTTAGTTCATGTTAACTCACGGTGCACTAACTAATCTTATCAAGCATGGACTTGGATGATAGTAATGCATTAGAAAATGTTCAATTATGATTAATAAATGCTGTACAAGTGTTGTTCATAGTTAGCTCATGTTGGTAAATGCATTAACTAATGAATATTATTGTAAAGTGTTTCCATAAAAGTCACTTTCTCCAGCTTTTTATGGTTAAAAGTTGTCAGAAGAAAGATCAAGGTTTTATAATGTGATTCAAAAGCATAAATAAATACAGAAAAATAAAAACATGAAACACAAAATATGGAAAACTACTAATTTATGGATTTTTTTTCAAGTGTAGGCAGTAAAAAGGTTTTTTTTGTAAAACACTGTTTTGGAGGATTTTTTTTATTTAGTTTGAAGTTACAATGAGAAAATGTTTCTTACTTTTTTTTTCTTTTTTGTTTTCATTTTTACTACTGAACTGTACTGTAAAATATCCTATGATGTGACGGCAAAAATTCAGAATAACAACTAATAATATTCAAACATGAGAACAATCGTTCTTTAATTACTGTAAAAAATGTCTTGCTGCTTTAAATTGTTAAGTTGAATCAAATGAGATTCTCAACTTGCATTAATCAAACTTACTAAAAATAGTAAGTTATATCTAATTAAAATAAGTTAAAGTAATATAAAAGCATATGCTGTCATGGATCTTTGTCATATCATTTCTTACAATGATGTTGGACACTAAATTAGGAATAATATTTTTTTGTCCATAACTTGTTGGACATTTTCAATAAACAGGGGTGTCAGGAGGCCTTAAATGCTGTGAATTCATCATCTAGTTACGTTAGATTATCACTTATACAATTTAAGGTCCTCCACAGACTACACTATAGCAAAGAGAAAATCTCAAAGCTCTACCCTGACAAATTAGATAACAAATGTAATATGTGCTCCCAGACCCCATGCAACCTCACTCACATGTTCTGATCGTGCCCCAAACTGTCTGAATTCTGACCTTATTTTTTAAGGCAATCTCAGACATATTGGGCATTAATCTAAACTCAAACCCTCATATCGCTATTTTTGGGAAACCCCCAGATAATTTTCATGTCACAAACATTCAAAATAATGTCATCTCCTTTTCCACCCTTGTTGCTCATAAAATAATTATCTTAATGTGGAAATCACTCCAATCACCCTCAATCAAAGTCTGGTTGCACGACATGTTAAGTCTTCTGAGATTGGAGAAGATTATGTTCTCTCTCAGGCCCCGTTTACACAAATGCGTTTTCGTTTTGAAACGCCATTTTAGATCAAAAACGATCCTCGTCCACACTAGAGTTTCATCTAGCGTTTCTAAACTTATCTCCTACTCCACCAGAAACGTATATCACATGATCATTCGCGCACTCTGGGCATGCAAAAACTCCGGCATAGTGTGGACGGATAGCGTAACTGTAGGAAAACTTATGCGTTTTAAAACGAAAACGCATTAGTGTAAACTGGGCCTCAGAGGCTCATAAGTTTTATACTCATTGGAGGCCACTATAAATTATTTTTTACAATTTAACACCTCGTCACACAATTTAACACACACTTTTTATGGTCAGAATTAGCTTTCACTTAACCATTTTTACTCTGATACTGTCATGCCCTAAACTAGACCCATTGGTCCAACCTCAGCACAACTAAAACCACAATAACCAAGAAGTAGGTAGGACATAATGGCTATTGTTGATGTAACTAACTAAGGTAACTACTTTATTTATTTTACTTATTTATTTATCTATTATTTACTCATTTAATTTACTTTGCCTCATTTTGTATAATTATCTTTTTATCTACTTATGTATATGTATATATGTATATATATATGTATATATATATATATATATATATATATATATATATATATATTATTATTATTATTTATATATTTATTTAAAATTTTATTTTATTTATTTATTTTTTTTTTTTTGTCACTCC
The DNA here is from genome assembly GCA_903798205.1 of Danio tinwini. NCBI lineage: Eukaryota > Metazoa > Chordata > Actinopteri > Cypriniformes > Danionidae > Danio > Danio tinwini. Next base: position 4,034,958 of record CAIGQZ010016425.1, read on the forward strand.
GTCATCTGTTATATGGCAATGTGTATGTATGTGGGGTGGGGGATTAAATGTTTATAAAAGTGTTTAAAAGAAAAAAAAAAGCAGAAATTGGACATTTGTATACAATTCACATAAGTTCAATAAACAAAGTTTACAAAAAAATAAATAAACAGGGGTGTCACACCAAAGACAACAAAACTTAATTTACAGCGGTTTCAAAAACGTAACAATTGCACGTCATGGGCTTCACAGGGGGCTTGAATCACATGATCTTGAATTTGGTCCTTTAACTAAAAGTTTTAAGTGGAATTGCTGATTTAAAAATAGCATATAGTGTCACATCGGACGACAGGGTTTATTGAAGAAATAAATCATTTCCAATTGACTAAAAAAGCCACTTTAAAAATTAGGCCTGAGGTATTCATTAATAAGTGTATTATTTTCTGTTTATTATATAAGAGTTGTTATTTACTGAACTATGCTTGAGACAGTCACGCCATAGGACAGTTTTGAGATTTGGTTCAAAAATGTTTAAAAACTGTAATAACACCACATTTTTATAACAAGAGGTCAGTAAAAAACAAAGAAGTGTTTAACCATTTACTACATTTTAAATGATGTCATTATTAATTTTATTCATGTTTGGCATCTGTCGAACTGAAAATTCAACAGAACGTTAACAATTAATTGTGAATATTATACACTCAAATATATATATATATATATATTTTTTTACTTGTTCAAACTACTTAATTAAAATGAGCTGATACAACACAATTCTTGACATTTCATTGGGACAACTTAATTTTTTATGTCCAATCCACATAAATTTGTTAGAAGTGTTGTTAACTTAATCAACTTGTATTGGGCCAACATGAATGAATTGTGTGGAACCCCTGCATTTTTTACAGTGTATATTGTGAATGGGTTTTATGGGTAACCTGTTTGTGAGTGCGAAGCTCCTGGTTCTCTCTCTGGGTTGAACTCAATGTCTCCCTTTCCATTTCTATCATCCGTGTCATATGAGTATTTTCCAGGCATTTCTGAGAATATTGCTCTGACAAGACCTCCAACTCCCTGTGCAATGTTTCTAGATCCTCACTGCAGAAAATATAAAAAGACACGTGCACTAGGTGGGAGTACGGCAATTCCAAAAAGAATCAATTCCTCAAATAAACAATGAATTAATACATTTTGTTTCTGTTTGCATATCAGATTGACAGACAAAAACTGTGCTTTACTCATTTCAGTGAACAATGTGCTTACAAGTATAAATAATAAAAAAAAAACAACAACAGTGAGGAATCAATTTTCGAAATCAAGTCCATTAATTCCAGAACTAGGAATCAAAATAAAAATTGAAATCAATTCTAACTTTTTTGGAATCAAACATGCAATTTTCAGTTGAAAGAAAAAACCTAACAACCTCTGCCACCCCTTTCACACATACAGACCTTTCCGGAAAATTACCAGCAATTTTCAAAAAAAGCAATCATGTGTGAACAGGCTCTTTTTGAAAATACTTGTAAATTCGTTCCGGCAATTTTCCCAAAAAAGAAGTTGTAGCATTACAGGTAATTAGCCGGAATGCTGCTCTGTGTGAACGCAGAAGGAAAATTGCAGAAAAGAGCGTTCATACTTAGCAAGCGCTGACATGAGACATCTACTCCAGCCAATCAGAACATTCAGATGCACTTACATCCACGCTGTTTATGAAAATAAAAACCTTTGCATATTTTTCCAGACACATTTAGCTGCTAGATGTTCGCAAGATAACGTTTGCATGTTCCTTCTTAATACCAACTGTGTAAAAAATTATAGATAACATGCTTGTGATAAACCGCTGTTTGTTTATCTTTAAGCTCTGCTTCAGTTGCTTGACGCGTGCGATGTGAGGTACTCCGGTGAGCGCCATCCCACACATGCATATTATGGACATCTCCACATGCGAAAGTGTTCCTCCATATGTTTTCATTGAAGTTGTTCACAATACTTTTTCATCCACAGAATTTGTAATGTAGTCAAATGTGTGAACATTTAGCTGCTGGTGGCACTTCTGCCTTTGGATGTCTCTGGGAGAAAAGCAGCTGCATGAATGCTAAAGCTTTAAATAAAAGTGAAATCATCAACAAAAGCCTGACCCCTTCTATGTTTACAAATACAAGTGCAGCTGTTTAGAGCTCATTTCTGGTTAATGATGTCAGAATTTACTGGTATTTTGGAATGGATGTGTGAATGGTCATTTCCGGACAAAATTTCAAAACGTCTTTGCCTGTGTGAACAGCGCTTTTTTCAATTTACAGGTAAAGTCGTTCCAGAATATTCAGAATTTTTTCCGGATATTTACTGGTATCACTGTGTGAAAGGGGCTATTTGGTTATTTGGACTCAACAATTGGATGGGAAATTGAGTTATTATGTAGTTCTGCAACCATAAAGTGATTTTTTTGGCATGGATTGTCACAGCTGTCAGATTAATGGTAGACGCACTTGTACTGTGTACGAAGCTGGCGGATGTCCACACTGGAACCATTTTGCAGGGCCTTTTGGGTCTTGTCCATTTCCTCTTTATGAGCTTTCCTCATGGCCTCTATGGCTGAACAGCAACAAATAATAGAAACAAATAAACAGATATAACTGTCAAGACAGCAAATATTTGTATCCATAGCCATATACAGAGTATTACAAAGAAAATCAAAGCCAACACTTACAAAAAAAAAAAAAAAAAAACAGTCTCAATCAAGTTAAAACAATATTTAAAGTAAGTTTAAAAGTTGAAGCCTAACACTTAAAGCTTTTAAAATGAATTTAACAGTTTTAAAACTTAAGTTTGAAAGTTAAGTTTAAAGTCCCCAAAAAATCTAACCTAACTATATAATTTTGCTAGTTCCCATTGCCAGATTTGTGGTTAACAATTCTTCTGTGCATGCCATTAAGAAAAGGAAAATTGTTTGCCCTTCTAATCTTTAATTAAAACCTGAAAATGCACTTACTGTAAAATGATCAGATTGTATGATTTTGAGGTAATGGAAGTGGCTAACAAACTTAACTGTCACACCTGTTGCAGTGCCCTCATGTAGATACTTGAGCCTAGGGAGCAGGCTCATTTCATATAAACAGGATTAGATCGGGTCATTTCAAGCAGAGGTAATACTGAAATTATGTACCGTATGCTGATATTTTCTTACAGTTGTAACCTATACTGTAGGTTATATTTACTTAGGAAAATAGTAAAATAATAAAAAAAATTATACTGTATATACATCTATAATAATTAAAATATTTAATATTAAATTATTAATAATATTTGTTTATATACAAACAAGTTTAATAATATATATATAAATAAACTTATGCAATCTCCACTCCGAAAAAAAAACAAAAAAAAAACGGGGTGGTTCTCCCCAAGGAGATCAAAGAGAACATTTATTAATATAGACTTTTTAGATACAAACGTGTACTATTTTAAGGTACCGACCCAGCTTTAGTACAATTCCTGTATGATAATAGACATGCACAATATTAGACTGTTTTTTATAAAGGGATATAAATTTATGCAGTCACGCATGTTTTGACAACAAATATAATGATGATTTGATGCTTCGCAAAAGTTGCAGACGCCTTTACCGATATCAAAATGCTTTTAGATGCAAAATTTATTTAAATTCCTTACACCAATTAAGAAACTTGAACAGACTTATTTAATTGCTAAATACTCTTAACACATGAAAGTGTAAAGCCTGCGGCACACAACAAATTGGAAAGATACACTGTAACATATCATATTTAACAAACCGTTTACTATGAATTTCAAGTAATTTTGCTCACATAGATAATTGAATATTAATCAGATGATGTCATTACGTTGCTGTGCCGTCAGCCAATCGTTGCATTGCTGAGCATGATTTCGAGGACCGATAGATCTGTCCTTCACAACACACGCATCGATCTCAGATCAGTTCATCCAGACATTTTAATCTGATTTACGAATTAGTTTGAAGAACCAGATTAGCCAGAGATCAGTTATCAAGACTAAAAGATCCAGGATCTGCCAAATCATCTTAGATCATTTAAGCGAGGTATAAAGAACGGACCCCAGGTGTCTGTTAGGTTGTAATAACTCTTCTAAAACCCCCTTCCCGATCTTTCTGAATGAAATGCCTACTTTACTATATTCAGTCCGTGTTAGTAAAAACAAGCCATGCCCACTGTTTGCTCATTTAAAGTTCTGTTTCTCTAGGAACTGCGTCACAATACGAAAAAATAACGATCACAGCTTCTGGTTCACTTTACAGCAAAGAGACTTTAAAGCAAATTTATGTTGCTGGGGTATTCTGTGCAGTTGCTAGGTGGTTACTATTGAGTAATGTGTGGTTGCTAGGATGTTCAAATACAAATAAGGTTTCTATATTATGATCATATAAGCCAGTGTTTCCCCAACCCTGTTCCTGAAGACACACCAACAGTACATATTTTGGATGTCTCCCTTATCTGACCCATTCATTTCAGGTTTGAGTCTCTTCCAATGTTCTGATGAGTTTCAGGTGTGTTTGATTTGGAAGAGGTTGTAAATGTGTACTGTTGGTGTGTCTTCAGGAACAAGGTTGGGAAACACTGATGCAAGCAAACTCATTTGACTATTTTTGTTTTGAGGAATACAAAAGGTGTTATTTAGCACAATGTTCACGCTGCTCCTTTTCTGTTTCATTTAGAGGGTTTGCTATGAAATGTGGAATATTAAATGACAGATGTTTTATTTCGAACGGTTAGTGCATAATGCTAAACGCTACTGTAGTTTTTACTATAGGCCAAATGTGCTTGTATGGTCTTGTAGTGTTATGTGAATGAATATAGGAGCTAATATGCCCCATTCACACGGGGCTTTAGCGTCAACGCTTGACAGAGGGGGTGTCTGAAGCTGGGGCTGACGCGATCATCATAGCAGCGTCAGCCAATGAAATTAGTCAGCAATAGGCCACTGTCTGAGCTGGTGTATTTGCATACAGCGATCTGATTGGCTGACGCTTCCGTCGGCACTTGAAAAGTTGAGCAAGTCCTAACTTATGCAGCGAGCAACGCAGACGGGTCCACAATGCAGTTCGGCAATGCCTGACGTCACCCATTCAAAGTGAATGGGAGGCGTTGAAGCTGACGCCGTTAGAGTACTACCTGCAATAGTGGCATTTGTCTCCTCCTGCAGCACTCTTTCTCTCTCCTCTGTCAGTCTTTCCACCTCTCTCTGATGCTGTCTCTGCATCTCCTCAATTACTCGCTGGTGACTCTCCTCCATAATGCTAAAACCATTCTCATATGTGGCCTAAAACAGACAGACATATGAAGTATTGTATAGACGTTTGTGTAATACACATGCATGCCTCAATGAACCAAATTCATATATGAAAGTTTGCATCCAATAAAAGATTGCACCTGATTGCAACTAACTTCCTTGTGCGGGCAGGTGTCCATTAAAATACACACTGTAGTTTAATTTGACTTCACGTTTAGGTCAGTTAGACCTGCCTGTTTCAGACCACCAACTGAATATTTTGATGCATTGGCAATGGTATGAATCATTATAGGGGGGGTCAAATTTATATTTACATTAACTTATAATACTAATAATAATAATTATTATTATATATATATATATATATATATATACACAGGTCAGTGCAAACTATTTTCCAGACCCCCTACACATGTACTTTTGACATCCTTCAGGGTGTTCAATTACTAATCATTAAGGTCAACCCCCCTGCAACCCCCATGTAATTGGCACATTTGGTATAATCTCAAATATTTTCTCATACTACAATATGAATGCTGGTGCACCTTAATGGTTTCCAGGTCAAGCTGATAGGCCGCGACATCCTTATTGTTGACTTTCCCCCTCAAACAAGTGACCTCAGTTTCAAGCTCTATGATCCGGCTCTGAAGAGTAGTCGCAGTTTCTTCACACGGCTCCAGTTCTGAGGGAGTTGCAGCTTTTGTCTTTGACGAATTTATAATGTAGTGTTCATGGAGGCGAACCATCTCCTCCTCGTGGATTTTCTGGAGCTCCTGGAGCTTCTCCTCAAACTCCACCTGCAGCCTTTCCGCTTCTTCCATTCTCAATTGAGCATTGCTTTCTGCCGAAACACGTTCCTGCTCCGCCTTTTCAATAACAACACGCTCCTCACGCAGTTTCTCTTCATAGCGCTCTGTCTGCTCCTGGAAAAGAGTCTCCATGCTACGACACATGGCACGACACTCACACTCAGCCTGCTCTCTCTGTTTGCGTAGGGTGCTCATCTCCTGCTGCAGGGTCAAATGCAGACGGCACGCCATATATGCCAAAGTGGCCTGATTCATTGCAGCCTTCAATATGGTTGTAGGTAGTTCACAAAATAGGTCGTCCTCTCTAATATCAGACAGCAGTTGTGATGAGAGATTCTGCAGAGACTGGGCCTGACCACGGAGCTCTGCCACCAGACTCTTTCTGCAAGTGATCTGACCTTCAGAGTCCTCAAGGAGAAGATTACTGGTTAGTTCATCCTCCATCAGTTCACTGTAATGCGCAAGTTCTGGCGGGAAAATATCAGCAAGTTTAGATCCCTGCTTGAAACCGTTTGCAATTTTGGTTCCAGATGAGAAACTTTCAGTCACAGGCCAAGGCTGTTGCTCCTTTGAGGAACGAGTGTGAAGGGTATGTAGGAGGTACGCCATCTCTGCTCTAACACACAGGCTATGGATTGTACTTTCACTCAGTGTATTGTCTAGCAGATCTTGCTCAAGAGAATCAACGAAGAACCGAGAGAAACTTGCTTGCACGGTCCCATTATTACTGCTTCCTTGAGTCATCCTCAGCACCTGGACATGCACATCAGACAATCTGCTAAGGAGATTTGTGTTGGGATGCTCAAGTGCAGACGCAATCCTTTGGACAAGTAGTGCCTCCATTGACAACACTCTGCTGGCCATGCCCAGACTGTTTCCTGGACTTCCATCGTCATGAAGCGGGAATTTAGCCTTGTCTGAAATTCGGTCTGAAGTAGTTCCCTGAGGTCTATGCAAAGATCCAGTAAAACTTGGCAAAGCATCTATAGAGAGTTCTGGATTCTGAAGGGAACTGTGAGAGTTCCGAGAATCATTAAGTGCATGTAGACCACTGCTGATCTGTTGCTGTTGTTGAAGATGCACATTAAGCTCCTGGAGTCGCTCTTCTGTGTCGCACAATTTGCGCTCTAATGCCTGGATTACAGAGATCACTCTGTGCGACTCTCCTCCCTGTGTAGCAGGGTGATGGTCCAGATCTCTTTTCCCTTTCTGTCTGCATGGCTCCATCAACATATCATTAGCTTCAGAATAATGCATTTGAGCTTGCTTAAGCCTTAGCTCTGTCTCCTCTAAACTGCTACCGAGTATGGCCAACTTAACAAGCACTTCCTGAAGTTCCCGCTCCTTCTTTTCCAGCTCTTGCTGTTGCTGCAGCAGTTGGGTTTGGAAGCGCTCCTCATTTATCCTCTCACAATCCAGCAGAGCACCTCGCACACTCTGTATCTCCTCACAAGCCCTTTCATAATCATGTTCCAGGTCGTAATAAAGAGTCTCCTCAGTTTGGAGGCGTGCCTGTAGACGACTGACCTCACTGTCTGACTCGTCCAGCTGGTTTTGTAGCTCCTGGCACTTTCGAAGAAGATCATCAGTAGCTTCTGTTGGCTTCTTCTGCATCTCAGCCTCTTTTTGCCGCAGACGTTCCTCGAGTTCCTTTGCTCGCTGTTCTGATTGGTCAAGACTATCGCTGAAGCTTCTCCTCTCTCGTTCTTGGCTTTCTTGCAAGAGGCGTAAATGTCTTTGTAGACGGACCTCCTTCAAAGCTTGCGCCTCTTCTGTTGCTTTCAGACGGGCTGTTACCTCTTCCAGTCGTACATTTAGACTCTCTGTGACCTCCTCACGCTCCTTTAGATAGGTTTCTGTCTCTTTTATCTTTAACTCTGCCCTCTGAAGACATCCTTGACTATCGTTAAGCTCAGCTTGAAGTCTGGCTTCACTAAGTTTTAACTCTTTTTCTTGGGTCTGATTCCTCTCGTGCTCAGCCTTCATCTCCCTGCGCAGGCTCTGGAGCTCCACGTCCCACTGCCATTCTGTCTGTGCTGCGAATGAAGAGAAGGTGACTGGTAATGGAGAGGTGGAGCGATCAACCTGAAATAAATGCAAGACTTTGTTTACAACCTTGACCTCAGTATGTGAACCCTATAAACAATGGTGGTGTAAATCAGACGTTCATCATGGTACATGATACGATATTGATAGCCAGCAGCACAATATTTAGCGATACTTTTGATTACATTTGATTAAGAGGAATATCAATCGTTATATCGATATTTAAAGATTATGTTCCTAATTTACAGAAAAAAGTAATTTTTATTAAATCACCTTTATTTATATAGCATTTATATATATATTTATATATAATGTAAATTGTGTCAGAGCAGCTTAACATAGAAGTTCTAGTATATTGAAACTGCCAGTCCAGTTTTCGTGTGACCAAATGTGACCAATGTATACAATATGAGCATTAAATTGAACTCAGACGTGTGAGTATTGCATGTCCTGTTTCATCCACCACAAAAAATGCACTTCAGTTTTATTTTTAATAAAAAGAAAAATAATAGTTTAATTAAGTAACACATGACAAGTTTATAATACAAAATGTTTAAACGTGTCAGTGGCACCATTTACACTAGTGCACTTTCATTTTAAAACACAGGTTTGGTTACGGCTACACCTGCCATTCAGACTACACTATTCTGGCATCTTCAAGCTGCGAAAATGGAGCATTTTGAAAATGCTGTATTAGTTTAGAAATGGTGGTAATCTAATTGTTCTCTGATTGATCTTTGTGTTTTGTTTCCTGATTCCCTCCTGATTTCCTGAAGTCCCTCTCATATGACCATTGCACAACTGGTAGACTGTTAGTATGAATATGCATAAGCCAAGTGTGCATGAATAGTCATTTATCATGTGTTTTATGCTTTATAGAGTGGACGGAGAGAGTTTTTATGAAATGCAAACTCTGTTTTAAAGCAAAATTGACTAAAACTGCTGCTTTCCCATTGCATCACAATGAGGCATGCATGAATGAGAATAAATAACAATTCCAGAATGTGCACTTAATGAAAATATGTAGATGGACATATAGATGTGGAGAAGAGTAAAAGTGAATCTTTTGAAAAGTGAATATTTTAAGCAAGTAACTGATACAACATATGGTTGGTCAGTCGACCAATCCTTATCAATGCATTTTTACTCTCCTAGTAAGTAATAGCTAATTTTGTGGACAAGTGAACACTACAACCATATTTGCTTTTGAAATTACCTGCTTTTTTTCTTTGGCCTTTGCTTCCAGTAGTTCAACAGATTTGTCACAAAGGAGACGGATCGTCCCTGCATCGACTTCTAAACTGTCTGGGCTGATTGATTCTGGAGAAGTGCGACTAGAGACGGCCATATTTAACGAGCGGGATGATAAATCAGTGGCCATAATGTTCAAGTTTCGCCCCTGAAAAAGCCTCATCTTCTGCGGATATTCATTCTCCAAGGCAGAACGTATGATTGGCTCTTCAGGAGATGACGCAGGTGCAGGAGGCACAGAACATTGACTTTTATGGTTCCACTGCCTTCCTGACAGGTCATTTAACAACTCTTCCTTGTGCCGTTTATAACCCAATTCAGCCCAATCAAAGGTTTTGTAGCGTCCCTCTCTACGGCGCTCTCTGACTCGACTTCTTTGCTCCTCCTCCTGGGGAATGGTGTTGTATTGGGCCGAGCCTGAACGAGCATGCGCACCAGTCATTGGCACCTTCTGTGGAATATAACTGAGGAAAGAAAAGGTGAAGTAGGTTATGCTTTTATATTAAATAAACATATATTTTTTGTGTGTGTTTAACCACTTAACTGAAAAAAAAACAAACTTAAATTTAATGAAAAAACGCATTCAAACCTTGGTTTTGTAGCAGGATTTTTCCTGGTTTAGCATTTGAGGAAAATAAAAAAGGCAGAATGAGGGCAATGTCAACCTGCTAACGTGTTTAAAAGACTAGGTACATGTAATCCACCTAATACCATGTACAGTAATTATTAGCCAATTTAAATTATTATGAATTAT
>CAIGQZ010016425.1:4050082-4069141 GCA_903798205.1 Danio tinwini
ATATATATATATTCCCTGTTTAAATGAGAGAATTATTTTCAACACATTCAAAAATTTTCTAATAACTAATTTATTTTGTCTTGCCATGATGATAGTACATAATATATATTACTATCTATTTTGCAACATACTAGTATTCAGCTTAAAGTACAATTTAAAGGTTTACCTAGGTTAATTAGATTAACTAGGCAATTTAGAGTAAGTAGGCAAGCGATTGGATAACAATGGTTTGTTCTGTAGCCAATCGAATATTGCTTAGGGGGGCTAATAATATTGACCTTAAAATAGTATAAAAAAAATTAAATTTTTATTTCAGCCAAACTAAAAGAAATGAGACTTTCTCCAGAAGAAAAAAAATATTATAGTAATTTTTGTGAAAATCGAATGACTCTCACTTGGAAAATTTTTAAAAAAGATTTAAATTTCACAGGAAGGAAAATCATTTTAACTTTTATTAACTTGCATGTTATTAGTGTTGGAGATCAATTTGTGATATAATTCTAACAACTGAATAAATAATCTCGAAAATAAAAGCTAGCTTTGATTAATACCATGTGACATCAGGTGTAATGGAGGGCCGAATATTTTTTATTATTGCCTGGACCCAGTTACGTCGTATTCCATAAGTCATTGCACAAAGGGTGAAGATCCCATCTTTTGTCTGTATAAAAAGAGGGATGAAAAATGTATTAAAATAGATTCAAAAATGTAAGTACACTGTAAAAAATGCTGAGTTCCACACAATTCGTTCATGTTATCCCAACACAAATTGATTATTCATTCATACATTTTCCTTCGGCTTAGTCTCAATTTCAGAGGTCGCCACAGCAGAATGAACCGCCAACTATTCCAGCATATGTTTTATGCAGTGAATGCCCTTCCAGCTGCAACCCAATACTGGGAAACACCCATACACTCATTCACTCACTCACACACACACACAACGTGAAGTTTATTTATAAACAAATTTCAAGAAGATCACATGCTTGCAGCTGGTCCCGCATTATCCAATTTATGATTCACCAATCAGACGATTCCTAAGCTATTATAAATACCCTAAGTTCCATATTACATTCTGTGCGTAGTTTACACGTTCTCCCCGTGCTCACGTGGGTTTCCCCCGGGTTCCCCGGTTTTCTCTCACTGTCCAAAAACATGCAACTTAAGTTAATTGAGTAAGTAGTTATCTCTTAAGAGCAATCACTATGTGTTCATTAGCTACTACAGCAGGGGAGTTCTTGAGATCTACCTGAGCTCAAACTCCCCTCTTGCCTTGCAAACAGGAGGGAGCCCTGGGCTCGAGGATCTTATGAGCTCAGGGCTCTCTCCCGGGACAAAGTGCATGTTTTTGGACTGTGGAAGGAAACGGAGCACCCGGAGGAAACCCATATAAAGACGAGGAGAAAATGCAATCTGCCAATTGGCCCAGCTGGAGCTTGAACCAGCGACCTTCTTGCTGTGAGGTGACAGTGCTAACCGCTGAGCCACCGTGCTGCCCCAAATCAATAAAGTTAACCTAATTCCTTTTAAAAATTTAAGTTGATTGATCATAACACAAGTTTTTTTTTTGTGGGGGGACAACTTAATTGTTTTGTTTCAACTCTTTTAAATAAGTAGTTCAAACAAGCAGTAAAAAGTATTTTGAGTGTATACAGTTAAACTAATATACACTCACATGAATCTGAAAGCCGTAATTCCTTTGTACGGGGTAATCAGTAACGTCATAACAAGTAGACAAGTTGATCTCACCATCCAAATCAGCTGCCTAAGATGTAAAAGTTTAGTTCATTTCTGAAATGAAAAATGACAAACCCATCGAATGATAACACACAACTTTACCTCCTCTGCTACAGGGTCACGGTAGAATCGCAAAGTCTGGTCAGTTAAAACAAACCAGTGCTTCCTCCACTGTAGACAGAGAACATCAGATCATTTCACCACATAAAATGAACAAACACACTGATGCAATTCAAATATATGCATATCTGAGACATTTCAATTTTCAAAACCACCTTTCCATCTTCTCCAAGTCTAGACATCCATCCCTTTTTAAAATTGAGGAGGTCGGGCTAGAGTGAAAAGAACATTAGCAATGTCAAATATGATTTTATAAATAAATGATCTGATTACAATTATTTTTATCCATTCTTTGGCCTGGCAAGTACACAAATTCGAGCTACTGTGACGTTTTTGAGTGTATTACAGTGGGTGTGGGATCAATCTGTCGGCGTTCCAGTGATTTGGAGCGAATGCTGCATGCTGTGAAGGGTTGCAAGTGATCAGGAATCACATGTTTAGAGTCCTTTAGAGTGAAAACAGCAGAATAATAGAATTAGGAAATCATTTACTTCATGACTCATTCCAGAATTGCGGGTACATTTCATGCATTTTCTATTAAATGTCCTTAATCTGGAAGGATATACAACAAATGTATAATTTAAAGTCAACTTAACCCATTATTAATGTAAAATGATGTCAAATGTTTAGGGAGCATTTGATTCTGTTACTAATTGCTGTTTAATTTATTGTTAAACTTTTTTAAACCACTAACAGAATTGACAGTACCACAATTTTCCACCATTTTGTGCTTTAGCTCAAGATGCTAACCTCAAACCAGATACCGAATGGCATGTCTAAAATTTGTATCTAGAATTTTAGGTATTTTCACAATAATATAGTTTTCATTAAGAGAATAAGACATTTACTGAAATTTTACAATAACAGAGTTGACATTTAACAAATCTACAACAATTTAAAGACCATTTCCAAATTCAGAATGTGTTTTTACTGTACCTGAGATGTACTGACATTTTCCTGGTGGTTGTTTTGAGCAGAAGAGGAGGAAGTGAAGGTTGAAGGTGGAAGCTCCACGTCCAGAAATGATCCTTCCTGCTGATCACAGTCCTGAGATCTCCTAGAATCAAACATGTACACATTTAATACACATTCTTAAACAGAACATATAATATTTATATGTAAAACTTTGAATTTAACAAATTGTCCAAAACCTCTCAAAATTAATACGGAAAAATGATAGACAAAAAAATGGACTGTGATTTATGCAAACCAGGCCAACTGGAGTTTAGTTTGCATATAGAGTATTATAATAATATCATTAATATACACAAAAATACAACTGAACCTAATCTACAGTACAAAACAATTTGAATCCACCACAGACAACTTCTGAAAAGAAGAAAAATGTAAAAATAAAAGACATTGAGAAACATTAAGAGCGTGTTTGGTCTACAGTGGTGAATAGGTATGCAAGCAGATGGAGATGGGAAGATGTCTCCTGAAAGACAAACAAAAAAAAAACCCATACAATGAACACAAGCGTGAGTCACAAACATTACAGATGAAAACCAACTCTACTGCTAGTGTAACAAATCAATCTTACCTGTGGCGATTTCCAGACAGACGGTGTACTTTTCGTTTTGGGCTGGACGCTTGATGGGCTCCATGTTTGAATGTGTGTGTCACGGATGTGTGTGATTCTTTTTCCCCAGAAGACTCTAAACTCGTCTCCCAAGAGCAACCAACCACATCTTTAGGATCACTCCCACATGCCCCTTCGGTATTGTGATTGGTTTCTGGAGAGAAGGGGGTGGGGCTAACAGACTTTGGGGAAGGAAACATGCAGGTGAGCACACACAATCACAGTCACACCTGGAGTCACTGTGTGCTCGTGCATCCACAACTTGAGGGTATGTCTTCTCCAAACAGGAATAGCTGCTTTCAGCACTCAAATGATCCGAAGTACCTGAGAAAATGAATGCAAAGCAAACTCAGACTGAATCTGTATTCATTCACTTATTTTCCTTCAGCTTAGTCCCTGATTTATCAGTGGTCTCCACAGCAGAATGAACCGACAACTTTTCCGGCATATGTTTTATGCAGTGGATGCCTTTCCAGCTGCAACCCAGTACTGGGAAACACCCATACACTCTCACATTCACAAACACTCATACACTATGGCCAATTTTTGTTAAAACTTTGAACTGTGGGGGAAACTGGAGCACCTGGAGGAAACCCATGCAAACACAGAGAGAACATGCAAACTCCACACATTTGTCTTAACAGCCAATTGTTATGAATATGATACACAATATGAATGTGTGTGTGTGTGTGTGTGAATGAGGATTGGTGAGGGGGAATATGGGTGTTTCCAATGTGGGTTGTGGCATCCGCTACATAACATATGACAGACTAGGGCTGCACGATATTGGCAAAAAATTACATACCGATATTTAGTTTTTCTGCAATATATATTGCGATATAAATATAATTTCACAAGATGACTTAAGTAACTCTTTTTGGAAAGAATTCGTCATTTTACATTGATCGGGATGGTTTTGCAGGGGAGTGCGTCTGTAAAATATACAAAAAACAAACACAGATGCAAACATTATAAGAAAGATCAAAATGAAATAAACAGCGCTTCATGGTTTTTGGTGAAATCTAACAGCATTAAGATTCAGAAATGCAATAATCAAATGCAAATTAACACCACAGTTTTCATTTTATAAATAAACACAATTGAACTTTGTTAAAGATAAAAAACTTTTTTTTATCTGTTTAGTTTAAATTGGCTTGAAATCTTAGTCACAGTCATTAAAACACATTAAAATTAAAATCTTATACACTATTAGAACCTCAACATGACTTTGCAGATCTTGTGATGTGATTATTGCAGATTTACACTTAGTGATATTAATGCTAAAATGATATATTGAGCAGCCCTATTCCAAAGTAATAGGCGGTTCAGTCTGCTTTGTTGACCCCTGATGAATCAGGGACTGATAGTGAGTGTTATTTTCCCCAAAAAAAGCCTATCATATTGCAGTGACATTTGTATGCAAATATGACATCTGCAAAGTATATCAAAGTGCAATGAGCAAGATCATTCAAAAACAACTAAATAAAAATATGCCATAATTTAACATTTCTGTGGTTCACAGAACCTGCTCTTTAGCATGCAATAACAACGACACTTGCAAACCTCCATTTCATTCATTGGAGGAATCCATCTGATATGTTTTATGTTCCAGATTTAAAGTGGACAAGAAAAGTTTACATGGACTCCTGACTTCTTGATTGTGACTCAAAAAGTGTGTCTACTTTATATGTTTAGGCCACAATGCAATGATTCACAATGCATTACTAAACATATATAAAATGGTGCATAAACAAATTCCAGTCTTTAATGGATTCCAAGTGATCAAGAGTTTAGGATGTGCCAATTCAGCCAATTGCTAGATAAGCTCCAGTAGTGGGCATTTGAGCAACATAATCAATGTTGTACATCCAATTGTGCAAGATATAATTCTTGGCACAAAACAAAAGGGCACTTCGAAATGAAAACAATGATGGCCGCCATGTTAAAGTGTCAATACAAAGTGCTCAAAAGTGGCCACTTTGAAGGACCCTTCAAAACCTTTGGGTCTTTAGGAAGTTGTTCAGTGTCGCACACTGCGTTACCTTTGGAAGGGCTCACCCCTATGCCCTAATCCCTTCAAAGCTGTCACTCCGGAGGGTTAAACCTTTGAAAAGGATTAGGGCATAGAGATGAGCCCTTCTGAATGGAACTCAGTGCATGACACCAAACAACTTCATGCATCAAAAGGAGGCTGATATGTCCATCAGTTGTACCATTTGAAATTCTTAATTCTGAAGGGCCTGTTGAAGTGGACAGTTTTAGGCACCTCTCCAAAGTGCCCTTTTGGCTGGGGATGCATTCATATTATTCATATTTGTATTTGAAAAACCGTATGCAAGGAGATGACCTACTACTTCCAGCGAGATTGTGAAGTGTGCATCCGTTGGATGCTACACTATCTTATGATGCCATGTGAGAGAATTCATGAATGGGAGCGAAGCAACGCAACTGACATGGGTAGGTGACATGATAATGAATAATAGTAGATGTAGTATGTCCAAGTTCCATTAATACTACTCATATTCATACTGTAAAAAGTACTTTTCCAATAGTCCTGTAGTAGATTCAAATTTAAATGTAGTACATACTCAAGTAGGCAATTTTGCACGCAGACTAAGACTAATTGGCTGTTTCCGCTGATAAAGTCTTTCCACTTCCATGGTTACAACATTACCAATAACACCATCAGCCAAACAACTAGATGGAAATGCATCTCATTTGGATTTGGGATGGGGTTTTTTTTGGGAGAGGATTGAAAAGTTTCACAATCAAGTTATGGGATAGAAATCCATCCATTTAAGAGTTCTGACTTGAAGTTAAAACATAGCATAGTCCACCCAAAAATGTAAATGATGTAATCACTGACTGTTTCAAACCTTTGAGTTTCTGTTGAACACGGATGAGGATGAATTGATGTAAGCTGAAAATTGTCAATGGTCCTAGGTTTTCAGCTTTCCAACAGAAGAAAGAAACTAATAAAGGTTTGAAACCACTTAAGAGATAGTAAATAGTGAGTAAATCTTTTTTTTTTATCCCTTTAAAGAGGTTTAGAATAACCAAACACTGGCAGAACTTTCACATCATCAACAAAACAATTCAATTTCTTACTTTAGACAAATATGATTAGCTACTATCTATGTTTGTATCTGAAAATCAGTCACCCAAAACCATAAACAAGTATACTGTAAAAAATGCTGTCCACACAATCAATTTGTGTTGAAACAACATGAAGTAATTAAGTTAACTTATTAGTTTTTACAGATGTAAGTGGATCAAACATATAACAATCAAGTTGTCCCAAAAAAATCAGTAATTGTGTTGTTTCAGCTAATTTTAAATAGTTTGATCAAACAGCAAACTTTTTTTTCGTTTGTGTTCATGCAGTTAAAGTCATAAGGCCACCTTGTGGTCACATACCGTCAGTGTTGGAGCAGCTGGTGGACAGATGGGGTGATGGAGAGTCACAGGATTCAGCAGTGGTGTCCAGTGATGAAGCGTTACCCGTACTGGAGGTATCCTCAGCTCCACCATTTAATGGCCCCTCTTTCTCCTTCTCCTCCTCAGAAGAAATCCGAGGTACCTCCTCCACCACACTCACCTCATTACTTTTTCTGTCTATTTTGCTGACCTCTTTACTACTTTTGCCTCTGCCTTTAATGGCACTGCTAGTGCTGGTTCCAGCATTGTCAGTGATGGATGCTTTACCTCCACTATTATTAATGCCTTGTCTATTAATGCTACTTCCAGAAGAACTTTTCTTAGCACCACCACTGCCACTACTGCTGCTACTGACACTGCTGCTACTGCTGGAGGCTTGGTTTTCTGCTGTCTGCTGAGAGAGAGAGAGAGAGAGAGAGAGAGAGAGAGAGAGAGAGAGAGAGAGACAGAGAATAAAGGTGAGTAAATCAGGGATTGACAGGTCGCCCTCAAGCACTCGACCAGCGAAATCCTATTGGCACAAACACTGAAGGAAAAACCTCTCTTTTTGTACACAAACAATCAGAAAAATTATGTCTTTTGCAAACTGTTATGAAAATAATTTATGTTTATTGATTTTGAAGAATATGAAATGTTAATTTTATTTGTTGATTAATTGTTAAACAATTAAATTTAAAGTTCAAATGTACATATTTATTTACAGCGTTGAGTAAGTTGCTTCAAAAAAGTCTATAATTTCTGATTACATCATTAAAATTGTATTTTAGTTACTTTTCTAATTATTTTGTATGAAAAAGAAAATTAAAAATATTTTTAAATGATATATCAAAAACTAAATGTTTGAAATTAGTGACACTATATTGGATACGAACCATATATTGAATGACTGTTTTAAATAATGATTTACACACACAACATTGTTGGTTTACAAAGAAATCAAACAAACAAACACTGTTGCACTACTACACTTGATTTTGGTTTTATTGTAAAAAAAAAACAAAAAACAAGAAAGTTTGTTAAATGAGTATCTGAAAAAAAAATCAACAAATAAAGGTAATCTAGTATCCAGAAATTTCCAAAAAAATATTTTTTTTATTAAATTGCTGTCATACATCTTATTTTTCATACACTGTAAAACCCAATAAGTTAAGGCAACTCAAACCATTTAAGGAAACCGATTGCAACAAACCATTTAAGTTCAAAAACTAATGCTAATGAGTACTGTGAACTTAATCCATTTGAGTAAACGAATCAATCTGAGCACATTAAAACCCCCAAAAAAATCAAGAGAACTCAAACCAACTGAGTACTGTAAAACCCAATAAGTTAAGGCAACTCAAACCATTTGAGTACAAAAAACTAGCCTATATGAGTATTGTGAACTATCTCCATTTAAGTTGAAGTAATGAGGTATTTAATTAACTCATTACCTTCAACATTACCTTCATTTTGAGTTAACTATACTCCTTTTTCACTGTTCACTGTTGGGTTTTACAGTGTAGTATATGTATTAACTCTGGTATTTTTACCATAAACCGACAAACCATTTGGTAGAGGCTGATATTTAAAAAATTATGGTATGTGTTCAAAAAAATGCATTGAGGGTGTTAACCAGCAACATTATGTGTTAAGAAATACATTCCAAACATTGTTTTCTTGGTGGGGTAGTTAACTGGTTAAAGTAGTGAGTAAACCCATTGCCTTAAAAGCAAACCCATTGGCTTAACTTTTTTATAATTATGCACATAGATTGTTAACTTAATAATTATTAAGCAATGAGTTTACTTTTTTTTAAGCCAACTAATCACTTTTTACAGTGTACTGTCTTTAAGGCAAGTTTATAATAAGTACATTTAATTAAAATACCTAAAAATGAAAAGTAATCCCTCACTTTACTTTTTCAGTGTAAAAAGTTATTTAATTACAGTAACTTTGTAACTAATTACACCCAACCCTGTTTATATAACATATTTGTGTCACAGCAGATAAATAGTGCAATCTGCCAAGGAAACAAACATGTTTATAGTTTTACTCAAAAAATAAATTCTGGCTTAATTTAACCTTTCTTTCTTTGAGAGAGCAATAAACGGGGAGAACTTCACTTGATGTTTGACATGCAGTTACAGTGGCTGTGTTATAGGTGAGTAAATCAGAGACTGACAAGTTGCCCACAGGCACTCGGCCAGTGAAATCCAATTGGCACGGATGACAAATAAACACATGTCTTTTGCACTCTGCTACGGCAAGCCATTTTGACTTTAATTTATTTGTGAATACTTGATAACAGCAATTCCTTTTGCACTAATTCTAAAGATAACTCCAGATCTCAGTAATTATATCTGCACTGTAATAAATATCTGTTAATTAAGACGTCCTGTATTTCATGATTCACAGTTCTTTTCTGTTTATTTACGGTTAAGAATTCTGTTATGGGACCTTTATCTCTGCTGTCGACCTTTGATGTTAAATATTCAAATCTGCAGGTGACTTATTGACATTTTAGTACTTTGAAACAATAAGTTACATTTAAATAAGTCAAATAAACAAATAAGTCAAATAACAAGTATTGAAAGTTTGTTATCAGGTTTTTGTACCATAAATTTGCAACACCCAATACAGACAAATCACTTCAAATGTCAATTAAAGTCACTTTATTAAACCTTTCAACATCAAACATTGTTGAAGGAAGGTCAAGGTCCCATAATGCAATTCAAAAGCATAAATAAATATGACATCAACATTTTTTTTTTCCTTTTCACACTAATGATATTTACAGGGGCATTTTATTGATGAATAAAAGATTATTTTCATGCAGTTCTTTGCACAACACAATATAAACACTACAAAACACCTTAATGGGGTCTATGATTTGTAAACAATAGGTTTGCTTCACCTAAATATCTTCATATGGACAACTGCAAATTTTGCAGAGTGCACTTTTTTCTAATGTTTACTTTTGAAAACATTAATGGTTGTGTTTACATATAGCTTTAGGTCAGTGGTTCGCTAGGTGATCTGTTTAACAAGGCCCTCTTTCTCATGAACGTGTATCTTAAACGTCCAACCAAACGTACCCTTAGTAACATATTTCAAATTCACAAAAATGTAAACATTGTCCTCTAGGAAATTTGTCATCTGAGACGTGTAATTTTTGTAATTAAAGTAATTGCTGATATCAAAAATGGACATATTTACAAGTAGAAATTTAATACCTAATATTGAGCAGTAGGATTTAAACTTGTAAAAATAGACTTGATGATATATAAGAAATCATATAATGCAAATGAATAAAAGTCAGAACGGCTTGCCATACTCTGCTCTTACTCTGTGAACTCTCCACAGGAGGGATGCTCAATAATCCTGTTCAGATCACTTAGGTTAATTCTGTTAAACTTCCATTTGATTAACGCTTCGAAATAGACTAAAAAATGTGAAAAAAACAAACCCCACATACACACACGCAGACAAAACGCAAGAACACAGCATTTCATGTACACGCTGTTAATTCTTGCAGTGCAGTGGAATGGCACTTTCACACACTTGATCAGCTTGGTCTGCAGTCAGCAGAAAGAATATGCAGAAGGAAGATCGAGAAGGATTAGTAAATCAACCGGACAGAAAGACGCGCGCAGCACTTACAAATGTAATTAAAGAATGGGGGTTGGAGGAGGCCATTTAAAGGAGCAGTACCCCAAAACACTATTATTCTCTCAACAATTACTGTAAGCATCTAAAAAAAAGCTCTATCTAATAGTAGCCTGGTGTGTAACAAATATACAATTATATAAAACAATATACTATAATAAAATATACATTCATTCATTTTCTTCGGCTTAGTCTCTTTATTCATCAGGGGTCGCCACAGCGGAATGAACCGCCAACTTATCCAGCATATTTTACACAGCGCATACCCTTCCAGGTGCAACCCAGGAAACATCCATACACACTCTCATACACTACAGCCAATTTAGTTTATTCAATTCACGTATAGCGCATGTCTATGGACTGTGGGGGACACCGGAGCACCCCCAGGAAACCCACGCGAACACGGGCATAACATGCAAACTCCACAGAGAAATGCCAACTGATCCAGCCGGGACTCGAACCAGCGACCTTCTTGCTGTGAGGCAACAGTGCTAACCACTGAGCCAGCTTGTCGCCCATAAAATATACAATCATTGACCTCAAATATTTCCTAAGAGCTGTTTAATAGTTTTATCAAACTAATTTCGAATAACTAATGTCTTTTGTTTTTGCCATGATGACAGTATATCTTGGCAGTACAGTTTACTAGGTGTTTTGCAGCTTATTAGTATTTAGTGCAATTTATAGGCTTAAGAAGGTTAATAAATACATTAGCGTAATTATATATTTATATTTTTAAATTAAAAACTGATTTAAGTGCAGCTAAGCTAGTATAAGCTATATCCCAATACAGTATATCCCAGCACAATCTCACGACAATTCGTAACTTTTTGATTTAGTGGTTAATTCGTATGAATTCGTACGATCTAATTCGTACCATTTAGTACGATTTGCTCATCAACCAATGACAGTTGGGTTTAGGGGCGGGGTTGGGTGCCACGCCTCCTTTTTAAAATCGTACATTTTCGTACGACTCAACTCGTACAAATTACCCACTAAACTGACAAAACGTAAAATACTTACATGTCCTCGTGAGATCAGGAGGTATATATCAAATTGTTGGGTGTCCTTATAGAATTTTTAAAATAAAATTATATATTTTATTTTGATAATGACACAAAAAAGAAGTTCTTGACCCACACTTAATTTTTTGTTGCTTGTTCTGTCTACTTATTTAAAATGAGCTCAAACAACACAAATCTTCAGTTTATTTTGGACAGCTTATTATTTTGTTTAATCAACTTAAAATTGTAAAAGATATTAAGTCACGTTGGGAGAACATGAAGCAATTGTGTGAAACCCAGCATTTTTTACAGTGTATGTGGAGATCAAATTAATTTAGCATTCATTCATATGGCTTAGTCCCTTTATTTATCAGGGTTCGCCACAGCAGAATGAACTGCCAACCATTCCAGCATATGTTTTACACAGCTGATGCCCTTCCAGCTGCAACCCAGTACTGGGAACATCCATACACACTCATACATTATGGCCAATTTAGTTTATCCAATTCACCTGTACCGCATGTCTTTGGTCTGTGGGGGAAACCGGGGCACCCAAAGGAAACCCGCGCCAACACGGGGAGAACATGCAAACCCCACACAGAAATGCCAACTTACCCAGTCAGGACTCGAACTAGTGACCTTCTTGTTTTGAGGCGACAGTGCTAACCACTAAGCCACCGTGTTGCCTTCAATTAATTTATAGTATAACAAAATTTGTTTGTAACTACACACAATTATTTACAAACTAAAAGCTTAAATATCAAATGTTTAATGCTCTAAATCTTATAGATATAGACACATAAAAATGTGATCAACATAAAATTCACTGTAAGCAATCACACAATCTATTTGTGTTGGGACAACATGAAGTAATTAAGTTAACTTATTTTTTTACAATTGTAAGTGGATTGAACATGAAACAGTTAAGCTGTCACAAAAAAAAGAATTGTGTTGTTTCAGCTCATTTTAAATAAGTAATTTGAACAAACAGCAAACGTCTTTGAGTGTTGGAAACTGAAAAATAAAGATTAAAAATTAACAAAGACAAGATGCAAATATTTACCATCTCTTTCTTTCATATTTTAGCAAATATCATATCAAAGCAAAGTAATGAGGACACTGGCATTAATAATACCAGAACGTGTTTGCATGGGACACCATTAAAGACTCACTTGTGCTAGTTGAGCTGGATCTTTTTCCTTCTTCTTTTGATTTGTCTTAACAGCTTTAGGGTAAGCAATCAGATTTTCCTTCCACCTAAATGAAAACAAACAATCGTATTCGTAAAGTATTCAGATTCAAATACAGGCCAGACCATCTAAAAAAAGGACTCATTTGTGCACATTTTCAAATTCAAACCAGCATTTATAGTTCACTTACTTCTGTTTTCTGGACATCACTCTTCTAGACTAAAAACCTCCAGTTGCAGTGAATTACGAGCAACAGAAACACAAGGCTGAGCAATGTTTGAAGAAACTAAAGCTGTGGTTCTGAACGCAGACAGACACACACGCACAAGCTAATCCCAGACTCCTTGACACCTTATATTACACTCTTAAGGGATTAGATCGGCCTTGCTCAGATTTACTGACTTATAACACTTAAGCAGAAACAGAGGGATGAGACAGACTGAAAGAGAAGATTTCAGCTGAGCTTGGGAACTAGTTGTAAAAAAAACCACAAAAAAAACCAAAAGACTTAACACAACAAAAGAGAAAGACGAAAAAAGAAAAAAGTGCAAAATAAATAAATATATGGATGTGTAGCAGTGCAACAAAATAAATAAATATATGGATGTGTAGCAGTGCAACAACTTTCTAGTTCAAAACTTCTAGTTGATCGTTTGGAAAAGGGGTAGAAGGTCGTTTTTTTTTTTTTTTATGAATCATGTGTTGAACTGAATCCCAATCATCACAAATACAGCAGAAGACCTATTGGAACCTTTATAGACCCAAGATTCTCATAGAAATCAGTCAAGTTTGGTGAAGGAAAAATCATGGTTTGGGGTTACATTCAATATCTGGGTATGCAAGAGATCTGCACAAAAGATGGCAACATCAACAGCCTGAGGTATCAAGACATTTGTGCTGCCCATTACATTACAAACCACAGGAGAGGGCAAATTCCTCAGCTGGATAACGCTCCTCATTCTTCAGCCTCCACATCAAAGTTCCTGAAAGCAAAGAAGGTTAGATCCAGGATTGGCCAGCCCAGTCATTAGACATTAACATTATTGAGCATGTCTGAGAAAAGAAGGAGGAGGCATTGAAGATGAATCTTGAACTCTGGGATTCCTGCAAGATCGCTTTCTTTGCCATTCCAGATGACTTTATTAGTAAGTTATTGGAGTCATTGCAGAGATGTATGGATGCAGTCCTCTAAGTTCATGGGAGTCATACACAATAACTTTTTTTCCACTGCACCATGACTTTATATTATTTCTGTTAAGTGACAAGACTTTTGCCTAAGCAAAGTCAGACCTTTACTGTCCTAATTAAAAATCAAGAAAATAAGCGTAATCTAGAGGCCTTTGCCTTTCATATAAGCCACTTCTGATACCAAACGATAAACTAGAAGTTATTATTTGTTGGATAGGTAAAAAGACTATTGTCAGGTAGTGCAGTTTATTTAAATATGCCGTATGTAAATAAATAAATGTATTATTTTTAGAACAAGCTAACTTTGTCGATATAAAAGACTTATCAATATATACTTTGAATTTATACCAGGTTTTATCCATTTCTCAGAAAGAGGTTTACAAGTGTGTAAAAAAAAAAAAAAAAGAAAAAAAAAATTCAAGTATGATTTTCTTGTTTGTTTATTTGGTCCAGGTTATGACAATGTATTTGTTTTTTGTGCACCTACTCTCGAAGATTCATACAGGAGGACCCAAAATGCAGATGGAGTGTAAGACAATAGTGGATAAAAACAGGGGTCAGGTGACAGTCCAACAAGTAAAGAATGGGGTAGTGCTGGTGATTCCTGGTTGACGCAGACAGAAGCCACAGGATGCTAGGAGACTCAACAGGGATGGCCAGGCCAAGCGGGAGGTGGTGAAGGCCTTGGAAGAAGCACTGCAGAGCAAAGTTACTGGAGTCATCTCACCAGAAGCAGCATGGCAGACAACACGGAGAAGGAGACAGAGACAAACAAAAACTAGAATAACTCTAAAGAAATGCTCAAACACAGAAGGAAATAAGAATTTAAAGTTACTTAAGCAATTGATAAAACAGCCAAAAATGAATAAGTGAAATTACACACTTCTTAAAACTGCAAAACTAAACAAGTCAAAGAGTATAAATACTTAAACAAGAAAAGGATAACATGGATTGGGTGGACACAGCTCAGGAACACATACAAAGAACATAATAAAGCACAATGAACACAGACCTGAACAACAACAATGAACCTGCAACAACAACATGAGGAAAGAGAACACAATATATAGGAAGGTGAGCACATGAGGACCAGCTGATAATACTTACACAAACTAGGACTAGATGAGGGCTAAACAAGGGGGCTTGGCAACTGCAAACAAGGAGGGAGGAACAGAGGAGCACATAGCAGACACAAACACAGGTTGAGACACATTAAACAAAAAAAAAAAAACACAGACCAAACATGCAACATAGACACATGACACCTACAGTATACAGTAGTTAACCTGGTATTTATAATGCAATGAATTACTTTAGTTAAAAATGTTAAAATAAAGTGATGCACAATATTTTTCTTTACGTTTTAATAGGGTGGGTGGGGTATATATATTTTCCCACACAAGGCTATGTAGCTTTTAGATTTTATTGTCCTTCAATAATAAAAACCTTAATTTCAAAACTGCATGATGTGTTTACGTGTTATCTTTGACTAATATTTCAATTTGTTTGATGATCTGACACATTAAAGTGTAATAAACATGAAGATTAAAGAAATTAAAAAACATCTTCACATTTTAGAGCACGTAGCCTTTGTTTCTCATTTAATTCAATTCACCTTTATTTGTATAGCGCTTATACAATGTAGATTGTGTCTAAGCAGCTTTACATAAGATTATAGTAAATTGAAACAGTATCAGTTCAGTTTTTAGAGTTTAAGTTCAGTTCAGTTTCGCTCAGCGTAGTGTGGTTAATAATCACTACTGAGAGTTCAAACACTGTGGAGCAATTCTATCAATGCGCAGCTCTACAGATCCCGAAACTATGCAAGCCAGTGGCAGGCCCAGATTAAGAATTCAGAGTCCCGTGGGCACAATATCTTGTAGGGCCCCCTACAAAGCCGCACCCCTATAGTTAAATAAAAAAAATAAGATTAATATATGTTTTAAATAAAGTTAATCTATAATATTTTGCCCACATTTTTTAAATAAATGACATAGTACATATATTTATAGTCAACAAAGATTTACCTGATTTTAAAAGCATTTAAAGCACACTTTGATAAAAAAATACTAATAAAACTAGTGAAAAATAATGTTTTTAATATACTTGTTCAAGTTCACTGAAGCAGTACTAAAATGTATATTTAGGGTATTTTTAATGTAAAACTTCTACAAACTTATAATGCATATGATTTAGATATATAACACCTCTCCAATCCAGTTCTATGAATCTGAATCCTCTATTATACACACACTGATTATTGATTCCTACTGTCTCCCTCGTGATTAAGAAGAGTAGGCAAAAAGAACTTGATTATAAATCTGAAAGTATCCGAAATCACACACACTATACCAGTTCTCCAGGGGCTTTTTCTGTCTCTCTGTCTCTCTCTCCATGAGGTCGGAGAATATGGGTGAAGCAGGGCGACTAACATTGTAAATACAGATTAATTATATTAAGATGTCGCTAACATTTAACACCAGGTGGAAAATAACCATTTAATATTTATTATTATTATCCTTAATAAATACCTTGTGACTCTTTTTATATATTTTATATAATTTATTAAAATTTTTAAATAAAAACATTTCCTTTCTATTAAAAATAAATGTATTTTAAATCTGATATGTAATGGGGGAAAAAAGAAGAACGTGTTCATCAGTTTCTGGATTCGAACCAGGTTCATGATCGATCGCCTCAAAACACGTTGGCATGCGCTTTACGAACTGCGCAACTGACACTGTCAGCCGCGATTTTTAGTTATCTTGTCTCTGTCGATCAAACGGCGATGACGGGAAGCATTCAATTAGCTTATTCCAATGAGGTGCGCTATTTGCACTAAGCCTAAATAGACACTCCAAAATAGTTTTTTTTTCCCCCTCGTAGGGGCCCCAAGTGTGCACAGGCCCCTGGGCCTGTGCCCATAATGCCCATTGATTAAGCCGGCCCTGGCCAGTGGCGACATCGGCGAGGAAAAAACTTTACCAATTGTGAAAGTGAAGATTTAAAAAAAAACGTTGAGAGAAACCAGGCTCAGTTGGGCACGACCATTTCTCCTATGGCCAAACGTCTTGTGCAGAGCTGCAGTCTAGGCGCCGGAAGCTGGACCTCAGCGAAGACTCATCTGTCCTTGGAGCGTCACAGGAATCAGTCTCGTGCTATCACTCCACCATGACCACCACAGCAGCTGCTCAGGATACGGCCTGGTCCAGGATTATGAAGACCTTGGGATCATCTCGTCGCTGGTCTTGGATCGCATCAGTGGGGCAGCATAGTCTGAGGGCCTCGGCATGAGTACCCCTAGGTGGAAATAGAGAATAAGGAGAATAATTAGCGTAGCTGCTGTTCATAGTGTATATAAACAAGAAGCAAAATCGTGTGTGGGGCACATCATGCGTCATACCGCTATGTAATGCACTGAGTGTATGCTTTGCTAAAAAGATAGGTTTTTAATCTAGTTTTGAAATGCGAGAGTGTGTCTGAGCCTCGGACATTATCAGGAAGGCTATTCCAGAGTTTAGGGGCCATAAATGAGAAGGCTCAACCTCCTTTACTCGATTTTGCTATTTTAGGTACTACCAGAAGCCCTGAGTTTTGAGATCTTAAAGAGCGGGTTGGATTGTAGCGAGACAGAAGGTTGGTTAGATAAACAGGAGCTAGATTATTTAAAGCTTTATAGGTAAGAAGCAATATTTTAAATTCAATACAAAACTTAACAGGCATTTTCTAGACCTGTTAAGATCTCTGGCAGCTGCATTATGTACTAGCTGAAGTTTGTTAATATAGGATGCTGGGCAACCAGCGAACAGAGCATTACAGTAATCCAGCCTAGAAGTCATAAAAGCATGGACTAGCTTTTCTGCATTTACTCAATCATGGGTCACCACAGCGGAATTTTTGGTTGCAATTTGTAACAAAAATAAATAACCTTATCTTTAGATTTAACCTTTTAAAACTTTTAAAAGTCACATGTATTAAACATCACATTTTTATTAACAAAAGGAGTAGTCTATAGCACATTGCATTGTAACCCAAACAAATAAGGTCTTATTTTATTAACAAAAACAGCAATAATAAACAAAGTGTTTTGTTTTTGAAGGGCAGCTATAATGCAAAATCAACTTTTGGAAGCTGTTTGGACAGAACTGTGTGTAGGTATAGTATCCACTGTTATATTGGAGTGATATATAGACTCTTTTTTAAAAATTTGTTAGTGATTTTTACATCCACCTCAATGCATGTTTGTAATAAAGTAAAGTCAATAAAATTGCTATGTAATTCATAACTGCTGGATGCATAGTGCAGAACAAAAATATAAGGAGGAGCAACAGTATACGAGAGCAAAAACTGTGCAAAGTTAAACGTGTGTGTGTGTGTGTGTGCTGCAAACTTTGTAACGTTGTGAATAAATGAACTCCACCACAAATACATCAAAACTACTTAGTATTTTTAAATAAGCTGGATTTCAGCTTCATCCCTGTCTGTCTCTGTCACTGACTGCTGTTTATCTGACAATGCAGGAGAAGCAGACATGTGGGAACAGTAGGTGGGGAAAACCAGCTCATTTGCATTTAAAGGCACAGGCAACAAAAAAACAGCTATTTAGTCTTCTTTGAAACACCAAAGACTTTTCTTACTGCATGTCAAATGGGTAAAATAGAAGCCTTTTAAATGAAGATATGAAATGTTTTACTCTTTCGGCTCCGCACTCAGCAGTTTATAATAGATCTTGTAGTCTATAGCTGACCGAAACTGACTTTATTTATATAAAAAAGCAGAGCAGCCTCTAATAGTCACTACAGGATCAAGTTTACAATTTTCAATTTCACAATTTTCAAAAATGTATTGCATGTAAACTAATTTAGTGCAGGTAAACAGGACAGGTAAATAAACCAAATGTAGAACCACAACAGTGATGACAAAATAAAGAAGAGAAGAGACTTTGATTGATTGATTGATTAATTTCACTTTATTCATCCCAGAGAAAAATTCATTTGTCCAAGTGGCACATCACATAAAATACAGTTTTTAATTTACTATAAAATAATCACTTAATTTTATATAATTTGTTGGAATTTCCACACTATAATGCAAGGCAAGACCAGGTAAATTTATTTGACAGTAAACCCCAAATCTCATAAAGTGTGTGTATATA
>CAIGQZ010016425.1:4069541-4094495 GCA_903798205.1 Danio tinwini
TTTTTTTTTTTTTTTTTGCTTGAAAAGATTTTTCTTTTTACTTTTCCCCCACTTTCTATATGCCCACCATCACCTCTTCCTCTTTTCTCTTGGTTTTTTTATTGCATGGAAAGATATATTTTCTTTTTTTGCCTTCCTGTATTCCCACCACCACCACCTCTTGCTCTTTGAATGACTTTCTTTTTCATTTGTTCCTTGAAAGGACATCTTTTCTTTTTTTCTTCTTTTTTTCCTACCTATATTTCAACCACCACACCTTCCTCTTGAAAGAACTTTCTTTTTCTATTCATTTTTAATTATTTGCAATATAATTACCCTGCTCCATAACTCTAGTCCAAAGACTTCCATTGACTTTCAATGCATGTATCCATCTGCACAATATCTGCAATAAACTTGTCTGTTTGATACTAACTCATTTCGGAGTCCTGTCTAACGTAACAGAAGACCAGACCATAACATTGTGTATCAAGCAGATATGAATCCATTCTATGAGCTGGTGGATTCCCTCAGGTGTGTTCTCACATCACTATCAACACCACCAGCAGCACCAGTATCCACTTCCGCACCTGTCACTTCTTCTCTGTCACTCACCCACTACGCCAGTCCCATGATCAACCTGGCACCCTACTCTGATTAGGCGAAGGATTGCAATGTTTGCTAGCCCTGAAGATACAGCCACACCGTTTCTCTTCTGATAGGTCTAAAATTGCATTTAGTATCACTCTGTTAACAGGTTGAGTGCTACAAAGGGCAGAATCTCACTGGATAAAAAATGGTAACGTCACCTAATCGCTGAGTGCTTTCACCAAACACTTGTGGGAAGTTTTCAGAATACTAGCAGAAGATACATCAGTGTGTTAGAAATTATATCATTTAGGTCAAGAAAAGGTTTCTGTTCAAAATTACTATCGTTACCCCAGTTACGCTATCTATCTGCTTATAATGAGACTATTGGACTATTCCACTATTATTATCACCCTGGTCCATGACTCTGGTCCAAAGACTTCCATAAAATCTCATTGCATATCTCCATCTGTACAATATCTGCAATAAACCTGTCTGTTTGATACAAATTTCTTGTCTAACATAACACCTATGTGCCCACCACCACCCCTTCCTCTTGGAAGGACTTTCTTTTTCTCTTGGAAGGACATCTTTTGTTTTCTCTTTTTTTGCCTTTTTAAATTCTCACCACCACCTCTTCCGCTTGGAAAGACATTTTCTTTTCTTTAGTTTTTCCTTTTTGTTTTCTTTTTTACCTTCCTATATTCCCATCACGAAGGATATCTTTTTCTTTTCTTTTTTGCCTTCCTTTATTCCCACCACCACCCCTTACTCTTGGAAGGACTTTCTTTCCTTTTTTTCTTGAAAGAATATCTTTTTCTTGTCTTTTTTTTCTTCCTATATTCTCTCCCCCACCCCTTTCTCTTGGAAGGACTTAATTTTTATTCTTGGAAGGACATTAATTATTTTTCTACCCTCTACCCCCCTTTGAGAAAGACTATTTTTCTTTTTTTTTTTTGGAAGGTTATGCTTTTCTTTTCTTTTTGCTTTCCTATTTTCCCACCAACCACCCTTCCTCTTGGAAGGACATAATTTTTTTCATTGGAAGGATTTTTTTTCTTTTTCTTTTTTGCCTCCCTATATGCCCACCACCACCCCTTCATCTTGGAAGGACCCTTTTCCCTTTTTCCTTGGAAGGACTTTTTTTTTCTTGCCTTCCTATATTCCTACAACCACATCTTCCTCTTTAAAGGACTTTTTCCCCTTTTCTTTTTTTCCTTGAAATGTCATTTTTCCCCTTCCTATAAAGGACTTGGAAGGACATTTTGTTTTCTTGGAAGGTTATCTTTTTTCTTTTCTTTTTTTGTTTTCCTATATTCCCACCACCACCCCTTTCTCTTTGAAGGACTTTTTTATTCTTGGAAGGACATTTTCTTTTTTTTGAAGGACTTATTTTCTTTTTACTGCCTACATTACCCCCTTTCTTTTTCTTTTTTTCTTGGAAGGATATATTTAAATATTTATTTGTCTTCCTACAGTATATTCCCACCACCACCCCTTCCTTGAGGAAGAACACTTTTTTCTTGGAATGATATATTTTTCTTTCTTTCATTCATTTTCATCCACTTATCCGGGGCCATGGTCATTGGGGCAGCAGTCTGAGGAGGGAACCCCAGACGTACCTCTCCTCAGTTCCTTTAACTCCTTAAGGGGGGATTCTAAGACGTTCCCAGGCCAGACATAGCCCCTCCAGTGTGTCCTGGGTCCTCTTGAGGCTTCCTCCTGGTAGGACAAGCCTGGAACACCTCCCTAGGTAGGCATTTAGGTGGCATCCAAAACCAGCCACCTCAGCTGGCTTCTCTCGATATGGAGGAGCAGCTGCTCTACTCTAAGCTACTCCCGGGTGACAGAACTCCACACCCTATTTATAAAAGTGTGCCCTGCCACCCTGTGAAGGAAACTCATTTCAGCCACTTGTATCCGAGTTATTGTCCTTTTGGTCATAACCCAATGCCAATGACCATAGGTTAGAGTAGGAATGTGGACTGACCAGTAAATAGAGTTTACCACATCGGACTGGCATGTCAATCTCATGTTTTATCTTTCCATCACTCATGAAAAAACCAAACCTCTCCACATAGGGAAAGAGCTTTCCTCCAACCTGGAGATGGCAAGCCACCTTTTTCTAATGGAGCATTGTGGCCTCGGACTTGGAGGTGCTGATTCGCATTCCAACCGCGTCACTCTCTGCAGCAAACCATCCAAGTGTGTGCTGAAGGTCCATGTCAGATGACGCCAATAGAACAAAATCATCTGCCAATAACAGAGATAAAATCCTGTGGTCCCCAAATCATACCCCCTCAGGCCCAAAGCTGTGCCTAGAAATTCTGTCCAAAAAATTATGAACAGAACCGGTGACAAAGGGCAACCATGCTGAAGTCCAACATGCACTGGGAACAAGTCTGACTTATTTACAAGGGACAAGTCCTACTTACAAACCAAACTCCTGCACTGTTCATACAGAGACCAGACCTTAACAAAGCGTCTCTGACCCCATATTCCCAGAGCACCCCCTACTGAATGCCACAAGGGACACAATCGAATGCCTTATCCAAGTCCATAAAATACATGTGGACTGGTTGGGCATATTCCCATGAACCCTGCACCACCCTGGTGAGGGTATAGAGCTGATCCAGTGTACCATGGCCTGGACAAAATCTGCATTGTTCCTCGTGGATCCGAGGTTCAACCATTGGCCGAATCCTCCTCTGCAGGACCCTGGCATAGAGTTTTATTAAAAATGGGAACCACCACCCCAGTTGCTCTGTCCAGAGGTATTGTCCTGACCTCCATGCGATATTGTACAGATGTGTCAGCCAAGACAGCCCCACAATATCCAGAGGCTTAAAATACACAGGGTATATCTCATCCACCCCTGCTGCTTTGTGGTGTTTGCAAACTACTTCAGTGACCTCAGCTTGGGTGATCAGTGATACCATTTCTGCATCCACAGACTCTGCTTCCTCAATGGAAGCGTGAGGTAGACATGTCAGTGGGGTAGAGGAGATCCTCAATGTATTCCTTCCACCTTCTAACAACATCCCCAGTCTCCCTCTCCTCAGTTCCTCTAGCTCCTTAAGGGGGGATTCTGAGACATTTTAGGCCAACCAAGAGACATAGTGCCTCCAGTGTGTCCTGGGTCTTATCAAGGCTTCCTCCTGGTGGAAAAAGCCTGGAACACCTTCCTAGGTAGGCATCCAGGAGGCATCCAAAACAGATACCTGAGCCACCTCAGCTGGCTTCTGTTGATGTGGACACAAAATTAGAATTGGGATTGGGCCTTTGATTAGCACAGAAGTCCAATAAAAAACACCACTAAGATACAGATCAGAGAGGCTTCCAATCACGCCTCTCCAGGTATCACTGTCATTACCCATGTGGGCATTGAAGTACCATATAGAACAAAGGAGTCCTCAGTCCGAGCCCCTTCCAGGACCCCTGCCAAGGACTCCAAGAAGGCTGGGTACTCTGCACTGGAGTTTGGCCTGTGAGCACAAGCTACAGTGAGAGACCTATCCCTGACCCAAAGGCATAGGGGGGCAACATTCTTGTTCAAATGGTAAACTCCAACACATGGTGGCTAAGTTGGGGAGCTATAAGCAAGCCCACACCAGGCTGCTGCCTCTCATCGTGGGCAACTGCAGAGTAGAAGATAGTCCAGCCCTCCTCAAAAATTTAAGTTCCAGAAGCCAAGCTGTGCGTGGAGGTGTCGTTTAATCACCCGCAGCTGGGGCTCCTTCATAATGAGGAGACATTCCATGTACCAAGAGCCAGTTTCTGTGCATGATGATCATGAAGTTATCATGGCCCTTACCTTCGACTAACACTCGTTCCACAATGCACCAGCCGCTTACGGCTCCGTCTGCAGGTGGGGGGCCTGCAGGAGGATAGCCCCACATCGCTCCTTCTGGCTGAGCCTGGCTGGGTTCAGTGGGATAAAACCAGGCCACCAGGCACTCGCATACAAGCCCCAACTCTAGGGCTGGCTCCAGCATGGGGCCCCAGCTGTGCCATACTTTTTTCTCTTTTTGCCTTCGTATATGCTCACCAACACATCTTCTTCTTGGAATGACCTTTTTTTTCTGGACAGTTATCTTTTTCTTCTCTTTTTTTTGCCTTCCTATATTACCACCACCACCCCTTTCTCTTGGAAGGACTTACTTCTTTTTCTTGAAATAACATCCTCACCACCCCTTCTTTTTTGTCCTTTTCTTTTTTTTCTTGGAAGTATATATTTTTCTTTTTTGCCTTCCCACCACCACCCCTTCCTTTTTGAAAGACTTTCTTTTTTCCTTGGAAGGACATGTGTTTTTGCCATTCTATATGCACACCACCCCCCCCTTCCTCTTTGAAGGACTTTCTTTTTTCCTTGGAAGGACATGTTTTTTTCTTTTTCTTTTCTTAGCCATCCTATATGTCCACCACCAGCCCTTACTCTTGGAAGGACACGTTTTTTGTTTTTTTCTTGGAAGGACATCTTTTCATTTTTTTTTGTCTTTAGATATTCCCATCATCACCCCTTCCTCTTGGAAGGACATTTGATCTTTTCTTTTTTTTTCTTGGAAGGATATCTCTTTCTCTTTTGTTTTCTTTTTTTGCCTTCCTATATGCCCACCACCCCTACCTCTTAAGAAGACATCTATTTTTCTACCTACCTATCTATTGTAATTGACAATAGAGTGGAGGAACTTTGACGTCAATTTGTATGCAAAAACCCGAAAGCAAGTTAGCATTTTAGCAGTTCCGGTTCCCTCGTCGCAAAGTCAATAGGTTTTTTTATGGGATTTCGGTTAAATTGCTTAAAGAAGGTTAATGGCCAAACATTCACATTTTATTCTACAATATAAAACACATCAGTTAAATCCCACTCTTGATTTTTTTAAATCGGTTACGCTTCTTTAAAAAGATGGTTGCTATCAAGTTGCTAAATGAGACTGCAGGCAATGATGGAGACATTATACGTCATCGAGCTGAACTGGTCTGGAACGAAATGCCCACTTTTACAGCTTGTTCTGGGCATTTGGATTTGTCTGTTATTTGGTTAAGTATTTTCCTAAATAGTATTTTATAGTTTGTAGTATTTTTCTAATTTGAAATTCATATTGTGTGTAGATAATGCTTTCACTTGAAGAGACTGTCATGACAGATACATTTGTTGATCATTTATTTTGATAAAACTACTTTATGAAGATACTTCTTACCATAGCGCAACATGTCTCTTTCTTGCTCCTAGTAATGCAAATGTGTCAATACATTTGTAAAGATGCATAAATATTAACTAATATTTTAATGTGATTGTTTTACATTAACATAAATCTAATAACTTTTCGTAATTTTTTTCTTCACCTGAACACATTTAACTAAGTCATAACTGCAATATTTACACTCCTCCTTAAAATTTATAGCATATGTGATGATAATGGCTGCTTTTTGCTGTACTTCGTAACAAAAAAAAATTTTGTTCTTTATCTACGATGGTATTTGCAGGCATTAGACAGACTTGTCCTTCATGCCTCATTTCTGTCGTCTATAAAAAAAAGAATATAGGATTTGAAATTGACAGCCACAGCGAGGTTTTCACTAAGGTAAGAGCGCTAAATGAGAATGTCTTATGATAATAATATGTAGGCACATTTATAAAACACACAATACATGATTTTAAACTTTTACAACAATTGTAAAGCAAAACAAATGTATTTCCCATGAGAAAACTATCCAAAAGGCACATACCTGTAGGTCTGTATACAAATACATATTTGTATTTGATAATAATATATAGCATAAATTATAATATAATAAATCAAGAGAGGGGCGACACAGTGGCTCAGTGGTTAGCCTCACAGCAAGAAGATCGCTGGTTTGAGTCCTGGCTGGATCAGTTGGCATTTTTATGTAAAGTTTGCATGTTCTCCCCATGTTCGTGTGGGTTTCCTCCACAGTCATGTAGTGACCCCCTGATAAATAAAGGGACTAAGCCGAAGGAAAATTAATGAATGAAATCAAGAGAGTAAATATTTTTCATGGATCATTTTTCTAAAAATAAGCTTGAAAAGTTTGTAGCAGGGTGGTGTGAAGGCAGTGTAGTCCATTTATATCCTAATGTTAGCTTTTCAGTTCTTGTGTTTGCATTTAGGATCCAAACGTGGTAAAGGTTCTATTTTCTTGTGAGGATTATCTGATTGGACAAATCATGTAAGTGCAACGAACTGTGTTTGAACGCAGAGCTTATTATTTGCATTCCTCAAAAAAAAGCCTATGGGAAAATCCTATTGGGATTTTATCGAGGGAACCAGTTTGATGCTAGCAGCAGACTATCCTACAAGGTGACGTCATGGGAACAGATCTGTATCTGATTGTTGATCTCTAGTGATTCACAAGCTGTTCTCCAGTTCTTCAAGTTTATCTTCAGCGATCCCCTTGCTGTATCTCGTTATCTGCAACAGAATCAACTGACCCTCACTTACCCGTCATTACTGTGGTGTTTCCCATTTTTCCAGATGCTTCAAGCCAGTCCAAAGACAAAGAGATGTAATTTAGGGGAGAACTGGGATATTTGTAACACTTAGTTTCAATTACCAAAAACTACAGTAGTTACAAATATGCAGATTCACTTCACATATGCTCCTATAAATCCTCATTCTGCATAAAAAAGTCACGTGACAGACACAGCAGACACTAGAGGTACTGCATTTGAGCTGAGAAAGTAATATATTTATTTAAATGATTATTGGGATAGCAATGTCTGATTTGTAGTTAAAACCCATCAAAGTTAATTTATGTCAATTGTGTGTCTGTGTAGATATTTTTAATGCATGTTGTTTGTGGAAATGCTTTAGTTATGTTAGCTGGTGAGCAAATTCAGAGCTACGAGACTCTGGGTCAGTTGTAACAACAAATCTCTTAGTTAGTAACACTAGTGAAACGCTAACACCAACTTGAAGCAAATTTAAAGCTGTATTTATAACCATTTCTTCATATATGTTTCATAATGTTAGAGAGTGTGTCACAACCAACCCAGACTATGGGTTATGTACCATTTCTTTTCTCATGCTTGAATAGCCTTTTCTGTTTGTGTTACAAAGATAACCTCTATGTCATTTAATAACAAGCACCTGTAGCTAGTTTCAGACAAATGTTGAACGCAATTGCTTAAAAGATCTCAAATGTATAGAGAGAAATGTAAAAATGTCGCAACCATCCGTGGTCTTTCCTATCAGCACTCTTGACCTTTCTATATTAGGCCTGATAGTTTCAGTCATTTAATAATGCCGATAAACACTTTAAATGTTTGTATGTGATAATACAAATAAAGCGTAACGATACCAAGAGCTGGTCTGTTCCATCGAGTTTTCTTTTCCTCTTCATATTGTGACCTGAAGTGTGTTGTGGAGCCAGCGTGAGTGTTTGCGTTTGTTCCATTTGTGAAGTATTTCGAACTGATTCTAACCCGCTGACGCACGTGTGCATCTATAGACCAATTACCAACCTACGTCACACAGACGTCACACGGGTCCCCGGTTGCAGAAAAAGACCGGCTGCAATAGCAAACATGTTGTGTTTTGCGGTAGGATGCCAAATTTGAAAGCCAAAAAATAGAAAACTTAACTTTTACCGGACACCACACTGCTTACAATGCCGACTGCAGACGTGTTTGGCTAAAAGGGAGCTGAATGAAGTGACGACCTAATTATAAATGCTCGACTCTGCAGTTCTCATGTTATATCAGGTAAGTTCAGGCTATGCTGAATCATATACATTACTCGTTTTTGATTGCAGCAATGATTTCGGCAAAACAGTTACATATGGTTAATTGAACTGCAGACACTGAATGCTAAGAATGAAACGTGAAAGTGTAAGTTATTAAGGTAAAGTTGGTTTTATATTCACACATTCATTCAGTGACAACTTGTGACACACTCCCTATATTGTTTACCACGGCACTTTGTGTATTCACTCTGAAATAACCTAGTGTGACTTAAAAACAACATGAACACTGTTTATTTGACTGTGAACAATGTTGTACTTTGATAGTCATTGACTGCTATATGATTTCGCTATTTAGAGTTTGCAAATAATACTTTTATGAAATTATATTATTAAGGGGAAAGTCAGAATGTGCGAATATAAAACCAACTTTACCTTTATGTGTAAGTTCACATACCCTGGGCCTGCCGTAAGTTCAGGTGTAGTTCGCTGTCATGCTGTTTTTCTACTTGTTGATGATCACCCTGGCCTTGTATAACGTTAGCTCCGTCTTTTTTTCCTTGTCTTTGGCTCGGCAGATCCTCGGTTTTTAGCACTACATCCAAACACTTGTAGGCCTTTAACTTCTCTCGTAAAATTCCTTGGAGCTTCAATGAGATTGTATATTTGGGGCTGGATGCTTGGTCATTTCGTCTTATTCAATATCCATTGGGAGGGTGCTATCGCAAATGGACCTGTCAGACGAACGCCGCTCACTTTAACGTAAATTTTGCCGAATCACTGTGCTTATCACTGGGTGACAAGCTGTTCTAATACGCTGAAAACATTATGTAAATAATATATATAATATGTAATCAATCTAACATATTTCTAAGACAACAACAAACTGAACCGCATCGGATGTCATTCCCTCGCTGTAAATGGTAGCGCTCCCGGTTTTTTTCTGCCACCTCCCTGCGCGCGCATCCTGAATGTTTACAAACAAGGTAATTGGTCTATAAGCTCAATACAATAGTAATAGGCCTACAAAAATGAAGATTTTCATGTTTATGCAGACTAACTGTAATTAATTAACATATAATATTTTATAATATTAATTTTTTACATTTTAGTTTTAGTTTTGTGAGAATAAACATACCAATTTTTCCATAAATCTGTTTTTAATTTGTAGCGATTATGATGTTTCTGTTAGTGTCCACTAGATGACAGTAATACCAAGCTTTTGAACCATAGGACTCAGAATCATCAGAATGTTGTTGTGATTGACCAATCAGAATAAAGTATTCCACAGCGACGAGGGATATCTTAGCGATACACGGACGTAAATATTAAACTTTTGGGGGAAACTTCAGTTTTTCTATAAATCCATCTACAACAGGGGTGTCCAAGCTCGTTCCTGGAGGGCCGGTGTCCTGCATTGTTTAGCTCGAACTTGCTACAAAACATCTGCCAGGACGTTTCTGGTATATCTAGTAAGAACTTGATTAGCTGGTTCAGGTGTGTTTGATTAGGTTGGAGCTAAACTCTCCAGGACACTGGCCTTCCAGGACCGAGTTTGGACACCCCTGATCTACAACATCAATAAATGAGTGCTTTAATCAGCTTTGATTAATTTCAGTGATTCGATTCTTTTGAGTTTGTTCAAAGAAAAGATTCTTTCAGAATGGACCCATTCTGTAGATTGTAATTCAACTTTTAAACTTGTTTTTCTACAGTTTTATTAAAAAAATAATAAGTAGTCCTATAATTATTTAATTTATTCAAATTTTCCTTCAGCTTAGTCCGTTTATTAATCAGGGGTCGCCACAGTGGAATTAATCACCAATTTATCCAGCATGTTTTACACAGCGGATGCTAAGTGTAGTAATGGGAAACACCCATACACACTCATTCAAACACACACACTCATACACTCAGGGCCGGAGCAAGCTGAACTGGCGCTCTAGGCAAACGGCGATCACGTTGCCCTCATCCCGAAAGTAAAAAAAAAAGAAAGTGACCGGTTTGCGGATGAAAGTGAGGACCGGGAGGGAGGGGTTGGGTGTCAGTGTAATATATTATTATACCTCTCTCGTAATACTCATTTGTTATTTTATTACTTATGTTCTTGACCGTCAAAGCAGAATAGTCCGCTGACCAGCACTTTTGTTTTGGTTTTCAGAGCTGAACTCCAGTAATAAACAGCGCTCATCAGTGCAACGTGCTGGGTTGGACAGTTCCATTTTTGTGCGGAGGGGGACTTTAAATTTGATTGACAAACTTACAATAGCTAAAGTGTTCTGTTAATCATCAACATTAAATTACATTCATATTCCGCCTTACACCTGTTACATGTTTTCAATGCATTTATTTCTTTGCTGCTATCTACGTGGTCTGTGGCCAGAGGAAGGCTAAGCCTTCCCCAGCCTTACACACGCTACGCCTATGGTCAGTACGTTGGGCGGCTGGGCGCGTTTGCCGCCCTCACTATTATGCCAGACCCCTATTATGCGCGTGTTCTGTTGATGTTGTGGATGAAAGTCAGTACGTTGGGTTGGGTGGCGGGGCGCGTATGCCGCCCTCATTAATAGGCCGCCCTAGGCGGCTGCCTAGGTCGCCTCTATGGACGTGCCGGCCCTGCATACACTACGACCAATTTAGTTTACTTAACTCACCTATAGCGTATGTCTTTGAACTGTGGGGGAAACCGGAGCACCTGAAGGAAACCCACATCAACACAGAGAGAACATGCAAACTCCACATAGGAACGCCAACTGAACCAACTGGGACTCGAACCAGCAACTAACCACTGAGTCACTGTGTCGCGCCATTATTTTTAAAATTATTTTATTCATTTGCTTTTACTTCTATAGTGCTTTACTGCAGTCAAATATAAACATTTTACAGTGGTTTTACATAATCTCGCTACATTGTTTTAGTGATGTCCAGTTATCAAATTAAAACATTTGTGTTATATTTGACCAAATTTAAAATATAGCTGTAAAAATGCACAAAAAAGTAAAAATGAGCTGAATGATCACACAGTTAACCAAAACAGATCTTAAGATGACCTTTTTATTCATCAAACCAAGGTCAAATTAAAAACACTGCATTCTGGGATACAGCATGCTCAGGTTGTGCACTATTTCACAAAAATGACAAGCATTGATAAAATAGGAACACCATCAATATGTTTATTTATACAATACATCGAGTAATATACAAGGTTTGATTTCTGTATGTTAAGGCGGTAAGGATGAAATATCTATATATTACCAATGACTAGGGCTAGACGGAATCTGCGGATGTTTTTTGCTATTTCTGCTGAGAATTTTGGTCAAAATCTGCAAATTTCTGCTGAATTATTTTGGGAGTATCATAACTAAAACCTTAATATGTGAAATAAAAAATAACACCTTTTTAACTTTTATTTGATGTTTAAAATGCAAATCCAATTAGATTCACTTTATTTGGTAAACAAAGCAAGTCTCTCATATAATAGATCTACTAAAAGACAGAAAATATGACTGTACAAACTGCATTGTACATAAATCAGATGAACATTTTCATATTAGTCAATAATATTACTGTAATTAATTTAAAAACTGAATGAATTTAGATTTACACACATTTACTCAAGTAAATAAACAGACTTAATGATGGGCTAAAAAATCTGCGGAATTCTGCGCGCGCAGATTCCGGGTGGGCCTACCAATGACATAAAAACAACAGAGATTATTGTACTGTAGTTAGAGAACACTTGATTGATGCCACACACAGCGTCAACATAAATGCTTGTCTGATTGTGGGAGTGGAAAGAAAATTAAAATTCTCCACCCTCTGTTTTCAGATCAGCCTTCATCTTCTGTTTCTTCATTATGGCCTCCAGCTCAGTGGCTTTTCTCACGTCCTGAAATACAGCAATACAGACTATGTAACCCTGGACTACAAAACCAGACACTTGTCAATTTTTGGTTAATCGATTTTTGATTAAAAAAGCTTTCTACTGATGTTTAATTAGTCAGGATAGGAAAATATTTGGCTGAGATATTACAATTAGAATATCTGCAATCAGATGGAGTGGAAGTATACATTTATATAATCTAGGTTCAAATAAACAATAATCTACATATAACTGAAAAGTTATATTCTTTGGTTTTTAATTATATCATTTCATTAACAGCCCAGCTATGAGAGACATTAACCTTTGTCTTTCTGACTACTGGCTGAGCCAAAGTGATGCAAATGCTATGGCCAGGCTTTTAACCACTCAGCCTTTGTCTTCGGGTGATACTTTCAGGCCAAAGAAACCCCTTTTGTTGACGAACTTCTGTGGTCAGTAGCTGGGCAAGTTTCTAACACCTATATGCTGGTTATCTTGCTGACTCCAAGACTTAATTTGCATGCTTTGTTTAGCCTTCTCCCCTCCTCCTAAGAAGACATTATAGGCCCCGTTTACACTAATGTGTTTTCGTTTTGAAACAGCGTTTTAGATCAAAAACGATCCGCGTCCACAAAAAACATATCTCCGTCCACACTACTCCACTAAAAACGTACATCACGTGACAATTAGCGCACTCTGGCCATGCGCGTCCAAGTATAAACAGGAAGCATTTGTCTCGCTCGTCATTTGGTTATTGTTAGTCAACAAACGCTGGTTGAGCGATGAACACGAGCGATTAGCAAGTGCTCAAACAATAGCTTACCTCTTGCGAATATATGCAGCTGCAGTAGTAAAAAAGGCAGAGTTTAACTGCACAATGGCGCCTAAAACAGACAATAGTGCAAACAACGCTCCCATTTCTGTGTCCATGTAGTTGTTTACAGTAAAGGCTGGTCTGCCGTCTTCCGGTAGCGTTATAGTCATGTGATAGGGGCTTGACAAATAAGGGAAGGATACGCAATGACCCAAAAGCCCCAATCAGGTAGCGAATCTCAGCAGCCACGCCTCCGTTTTCAGATGTTACCGTTTTCCCCCCATCCACACTGAGACGGAGCAGCAGCGTTTTAGAATGAAAACGACCTATCCAGCGTTTTCAAAACGCTCCGTTTTTGGGGCTCGAAAGCTCAGACGTAGTGTGGATGGATGGCGTAACCATAGCAAAACTTATGCGTTTTAAAACGAAAATGCATTAGTGTAAACTGGGCCATAGACAAGGTCTTTGTCTTAATTCAGACTTGTGATAAAACTCGCAGACTGCAGTCCTCCAATAGGCTTCTGCAGACACATGGACTTATTGAAGACGCTGTATGAATGCAGATTAACCAACACGTCTCAATAAAGGAATTGTGCTTGTTTCAAGTCTCCTGGACTAGGTTCTCTCTCTTCACGTATTTATTTTTTTACAACAAGTGTTTAAATCGAGTTTAAAGCTGTTCAAATTAAAGTCTTAGGAAGGCATGTTACTATTAGGAGTTTTGATATATTTACAGTAGGAAATTTGCTAAGTATCTTAATGGAAGATGATCTTTACTTAATAATATTATGATTTTTGTCTTTTAAAAAATATTGTTCAGGGTCACAATGAAGACAATCATCATTAATTTCTGCAAAAGTATTTGACAATTTTATGAAAATAAACAAACAAAAAAAAAGAAATAAAAAAGAGAGGGCTCTTTTTTATTTCTTTTTTGTTTGTTTGTTCATTTTTATTAACCCTAGACTTTCACTAAGATCAATTGCAGTTGAATATGTACTCGGAAATTGCAAATTACAAAATAATAGTGACTATTAAACTTTAGTGTATATCACAGTGGCAGAGAGAGCTCAAAAGCACCCCAAATTAACTGAACATTATTCTGTTTAGGAACATTCAAACATTTTAGGGTGAACTATCCCTTTAATGTAATTTTCTTTGCTTGAATTTGTGTTGCATTTGCCTGGTTTTGACCAGCAGGTGTCGTCAACCTAAAGTGTTTTAAATGCATGAGAAAAGCAATTTGTTTAATTGATTCGAAGCTTAGAAAAGCTCTCCCATCTCTACCTCCAGCAGTAATTTCTGCACGGTGATCTGGCTGTAGACTCTGGCTCCCTCTTCTGGACAAGCTGCCCGCAGCTCCTCCTTGTTCAGAGAGAAGAGCTGAGCTCCATTGAGGACCCCCAGACTCTGCACAGTGCTGACACACACACAGATAGTGGTATATCATCAACTTTATCGGCCTGTCTAAGTGTGTGTTCGTGTATTTGTGTATGTGTGTGTACTGGTTTTAGTGGTTTACAAGGTCAGAAATTTGTATAATGACCTATGTATAATGAGTATGACCTAATTGTACTCTATTAATGTCAGAACCTGCCTTTCCACATTCAAGTTTTGCCACAGATTTCCTGTGAGGGTTGGGTTTAGTGGTCTTTGTACTGTAGGGCAAGGCAACATAATAAGCATTTTGTACTGTATAAAATACCTTATATCTCTGGAGAGTCCTCGTAAGTCACCAAAACCAACATGTGTGCTTCTATGTGTGCGTGTCACTCACTTGTCATTAAAGCCTTTGGCCTTGAGCCACTCCTGCACCTCAGCTAGAGGAGAGTTATAATCCAGCGGCGCCGTCGTCTCATTGGCTCTATTGATCACCATTGGCCGTATTGATGCTGGTCTCCCATTGGCCAATCGCTGTATGAGCTCATCATTCATCAACACAACTGTTAACACACAACAATATTACAGTAAGAAATGAGATAAATGACACATATATTATATTTGGACATTCATGACATTCAGTTTATACACATGTTGAAGTACGAAAAATTACAAAAACTGAAACAATTAAAACATTATACAAACAGTTGAGGTCAGCATTATTAGCCCATTATTAGTTACATTTATTATTTCAATATAATCAGTTTATTTTTTCCCCCAATTTCTGTTTAACGGAGAGAAGAGTTCTAATCATAATAGTTTTAATAACTAACTTCTCATAACTGATTTCTTTTATCTTTGCCATTTCCAAACGGTTTATTTTATTTTGAAGATCTGAGGTGAACTATCTGCTGCTGCTTTCAGTATATGGAAATAAATGTCATGTAAAATGGCATTCAAACTCACATTGTTAGCATTTAGCACTGAATAAAGCACATGAGGTTTACCTGAGGTGATCACTGTCATAGTTTTCTGTTGTTCACCTGAGAGAAATAGAAGCCGTTTCTAATATATCAATTAGAGGTGTTGGTTAGGACAAAAACTCCTTTTAATATGGAAAATATTCCCTCTATCGTGTGCCGTTGCTTTTATTTAGAACACAATTTAAATCACTCGCTCCTGTACTAAATCTGGCAACC
Organism: Danio tinwini; assembly: GCA_903798205.1. Classification (NCBI taxonomy): domain Eukaryota; kingdom Metazoa; phylum Chordata; class Actinopteri; order Cypriniformes; family Danionidae; genus Danio; species Danio tinwini. Next base: position 4,085,065 of record CAIGQZ010016425.1, read on the forward strand.
TGCACTTGCGTTTGTTTTGATCCAGGAGTGCAATACCTAGTTCAACCACTGGGTGTCAAACTTACATACTGCACTAGTGATGAACGGATGGCGGTTATATCAGCAGGCGCTGCGGATAATCCACGGGTCGGGTAAAAAAAACAAAAAAACATTATGATTAATTGCGGGTGGGTCGGGGGTCATAGCAGTTGACCAGCAAAAAAGCAGAAAGTGGACTTCGCAGAATGTGAAGATGAGAGAGACGCCCAAAATAATGGATGAAATGCAAGAGTACTGTGCAAACTTTCAGTTACAGGAGTCATGCAAGGAAAATTTGCTGTCGTTCTGGCAGAAACAAGATAGCTTATTTACACAACTGCAGTGCCTTGGAAGGAGAAGCTTGTGCATTCCTGCAACAAGCGGTGTGAGCGAACGCTCATTTAGTGCAGCTGGCCGTATTTCGGAGGTTAGGCAGAATTCCCAGAAGCCAGGCACAATAGATGCTATTCTGTTTTTGCACAGTGCAGAGAAAAAGGCCAAGTAAACATAAGATAGCTGCCGTTTAGGCTGAAGTGACACTTTGTTTGTTATCTTTGTCCTGTATATGTAAAAGCTAAATCTGCTGTTAATAACGAATGATCCACAGTGACCTATCATCATGCTTAAAACAAAGAATTATAATTATTAAAGTGTCGATCGGGTGCGGATATATATATCAGATAAAATATGTGCGGGCGGGTGGATGATTAGTATGAAGGAACGGATTCGCGTGACATTTCAGCTGATCCACGCATCTCTATACTGCACCTTTAAATGGGATAATTATACTTACCTAAACATTTTTTTTTTAACTGTTTTCATTATTGCGGAAATAAAACAAATAAGGCTTTCTTCAGAATAAACAATATTATAGGAAATACTGTGAAAAATGTCTTCCTCTGTTAAACATCATTTGGAAAATATTTGAAAAAGAAAAGAAAAAAAAATCACAGGAGGGCTAATTATTTTGACTTCAACTGTATATTACTTAAATTCAGAATTAGTATGTAATTGATCAACTGTTTGACAACACTAAAATAAACCAAACTATTTTAAAAAGCACCTTTTTCTCCATTGTCTCCAAATGATGGCATGCTGAGTGGCCGTGGATCAGGATGGACTGTATTTTCGGATTTGGGTGCAGCGTACGACATTCTGCCTCCTCTCAGCGGAGAGATGGGAGCTTTCTGCACAAATATGATAGAAATTTGTTTGTGATTAAGCATGTGAGTGTGTTATCTGTTACTGACTGTATGTGTGTGTGTATCTGTGTAAGTCCATGTGTGTTATTGTTATCGTTACCGTGGACTGGTTGCGCATTACAACATTGGTAGAGTCAACTTCAGCGTGATTGATGGGCTCGAGGATATTGTGTGGGACAAAGCCAGTTTGGCCATAATTATTCTTACACTTCCACCATCGCTTTGATGACTCCAACACCTGAGACAGAGAGCAGAAGAGAGGCAATGGCATGAACTAGGAACGTGTGTGTGTGTGTGTGTGTGTGTGTGTGTGTGTGTGTGTGTGTGTATGTGTGTGTGTGTGTGAGTGTGTCCCGCAGGGAAAGATGGGTCATTATTATTTCCCATAAGCACCATTAGCCAACTATGGACACAAATTCTGTTGTTTTAAATATTTCTTAAGTGCTGTTTAACATTTTTCTTCTTCTGAAGAAAGTCTGATTTCTTTTAGTTTGGCTGGAATTAAGAAAAAAATCTAAGGTCAATATATAGCTCCCTTAAGAAAGTATTTATTTTCCAATTGGCTACAGAACAAACCACTGTGGTCCATTAAGTTGCCTAATTAATCTACTTAGGTCTTTAAATGGCACTTTAAGCTGAATACTAGCATCTTGCAAATTAACTAGTAACATATTATGCAATTATTCATTCATTCACTTATTTTCCTTCAGCTTAGTCGCTTATTTATCAGGGGTCACCACAGTGGAATGAACCACCAACCACAAAAGCAGTTGGTTATCATTAGTTACTAAAATAATTGTCTAACAAATGTGTTGGAAAAATCTTCTTCTTAAAATGCACTTGGGCAATATTTATACATAAAGAGGGCATTTTTGACAGTTTTGTGTGTAAAACAAACTTCTAAGGAACTGCATTTCTTTGAAATACAAATCTTTTTACAAACGTTTTCTTTAAACACATTTCATGAATTAATCACACCCTTGTTGAATTCAAATATTATTTTCTTTAATCGCTGTTTTGGATGAAGGTGTATATTGTATGTGAATATAAACTACAGTACTTAAAGGTGCAGTATGTAAGTTTGACACTCAGTGGTTGAACTAGGTATTGCACTCCTGAATCAAAACGAACGCAATCGCAGGTTGCCAGATTGAGGACAGGAGCGAGTGATTTAAACTGTGTTCTAAATAAAATAAAAGATGATAAAAGATAGTTCATCTCAGTTCTTGAAAATAAAATAAACTGTGTGAAACTGAACTTTAGTACTAAACACAAATGAGTGATTCAGCATCTACATTTAATGATGTTAAAGAGGGTTAATATGTATTAAATAGATTATAAACCTTACCATTTCGTGAGGGGAGTGCATATTCTGTGCTTCTGAATGGCTGTATTTAAAATTTCTGTCACGTTTCATCTGGTGCAAACAGCCAAATTGCTTATTACTGTGTATCTCCTCATGAAGCGCGTTGTTAGGACATGCGGTTACAATGTAACCTGCTCACCTAATGTTTACGTTCGTAATATTTATATTATTTGCTAAATGATTACATCATGTGGAACTGTATCTGTCTCATTTTGGAGTCTACTGTCCACTGGAGGTCGCATTTCGGTCACAGGCGCATGCTTTCAGAGCCTTTCTGAATGAATGAATGAAATACGTGGTTTTCCACCAAGGCAACCCAGAGTGCTAAAATATAATTGGCTAAACTGGCATTGGGCGGGTTAAAAGAACATAAACATAGACAGTGTTCCGGCACAGAAAAGACATTTTTAAAGCAGAATATCTAACTTCAGCATTGTTTTTCAGTTAAACAAGTATGTTCTTTTAGCATGTTTCTTAAATATCTGCAAACATTGTATGGTATTTTTATGCTTTAGAAGAGTAAAAAACTTACATACAGCACCTTTACCATTTAAAGTGCATCTTTTACCAAAGTTGTCCTAAAACTATTGAACACCACCTATTGTTGTCGTAGGACTATTTTGAATAACTTTTTAGATCTGCTTCAATTGCTGATTACTGTAGTTAAATAACACGCATCAGGTCCTAGTGTTTTATGTCTGTCTGTGCAAATTACCTCCAGAGTTTCACCATGTAGGACTGAGAGTTCACTGCTGTTTCGTGCCACAAAGTCATAACTGCAGCGATACATCCTTTCTTCATGAGGAGGAAGAGGCTCCATCCTAAAACACAATCACACACACAATGAAACAAGAAAACCATCGGAAACACACTCAAAAATCTGATATACATACAGTGCTCAGCATGCATGAGTACAGCCTTTTTTTGAAAATAATTTTTTTATAAATATATTTATAAAATATATTATATTTTATATATTTATATATTATAATTAAAATATATTTATTAAAATAATATTTTAGTCACTGAACATATTTAGAAATAGAAATAATAGATAGTACATTTAAATTAATCTGAAATTATCTTGGGTGTACTAATTCTTGGACCTTCATCCTAAGTTATTTAGTTAGATTAGCTCCAGGTTTGGCTTCAGTACTGACTAATCTAATGTATATGCACAAATATAATATTGTGAAGCTTCCTATAGAAAATATGAATAAAAAAAATAGATTTGTGAGAAGTGTCATTTTTGCTGAGCATTGTATATGACATACAAGTTTGGATTTTCAATATATAAAATATCATATAAGTTATTAGCATATATTGCCATATATCCGATTTATACACTCACCGGCCAGTTTATTAGGTACACCTTACTAGTACCGGTTTGTACCGCCTTTTGCCTTCAGAACTGCTTTAATGCTTTATGACATAGATTCAACAAGGTACTGAAAATATTCCTCAGAGATTTTGGTCCATATTTACATGATAGCATCACGCAGTTACTGCAGATTGGTCAGCTGCACATTCATGATGCAAATCTCCGGTTCTACAACATCCCAAAGGTGCTCTATTTGATTGGGCTCTGGTGACTGTGGAGGTCATTTAAGTACAGTAAACTCATTGTCATGTTCAAGAAACCAGTCTGAGATGATTTGCGCTTTATGACATGGTGCGTTATGCTGCTGGAAGTAGCCAATCAGAAGATGGGTACACTGCGGTCATAAAGGGATGGACATGGTCAGCAACAATACTCAGGTAGACTGTGGCATTGACACGATGCTCAATTCGTACTAATGGGCCCAAAGTGTGCCAAGAAAAAATCTCCCACACCTTTACACCACCACCACCACCACCAGCCTGAACCATTGATACAAGGCAGGATGCATCTGTGCTTTCATGTTGTTGAAATTCTGACCCTACCATCCGAAGGTCTCAGCAGAAATTGAGACTCATCAGATCAGGCAACGTTTTTCCAATTTTCTATTTCAATTTTGGAGAGCCTGAAGTATTTTCTGAAATACTCAGACCAGCTCGTCTGGCACCAATAACCATGCCATGTTCAAATTCACTTAAATCACCTTTTTTCGTCATTCTGATGCTCGGTGTGAACTGCAGCAGATCATCTTGACCATGTCTACATGCCTAAATGCATTGAGTTTCTGCCATGTGATTGGCTGATTAGAAATTTGCGTTAACGAGCATTTGGACAGGTGTACCTAATAAAGTGGCCAGTGAGTGTATATTACATACATACATGCAAGTATTTTACATTTATTTCAAAATATTGCAAAAATGGACATTACATATTTTTTAACCATTAAAATTACAAATATCTACATGTATGTTCAAATATCGTTGATATAATGTCATATACTGTATATGGTAAAATATGGCCATATATCAGATTTCTGTATAGAACACACACAATTCAATTAATCTTTGTTTCTATAGTGCTTTTAGTGCTATAGTAGCTTAACATAGATGAAGATGACACACACACTCACAGCTGTCCATACTAACCCATCATTCTCCCGGTGTACAGTTAGACGTGCTTGATCAATTACCTGTGCAAAGAAAAACGAAAGCAGATGAAGGTTTTTGTTTCATTGTGGTTGTGTTTATTCAGCCAGTGTGTCTCTTCATACCTGCTGAGTCTGTATAAGGGCTTCATGTTTGTGCTGGGACTCTATGGGGTCCTCGATCGGTTGTCCATTGGCGTCTACAGATATCGGCTGCCAACCATCCAGAAAGACAGGTGTGTATTGAGGCACAATCTCGCTGAGCTGAGAGCTGACAAACACACACTGCAGTTAAATAACCTTAGCTAAAGTCTTCCTTAGCTAAAGCCGTTAGAGGGATAGTGCAGCCAAAAAATGTTACACCATCCTTAAAGACATTCAAGATTTAGGTGATGTTTTCTTTAGATTATTATTAAAGATTTATTTTCAGATAAAAGTTTGTTGCTTGGGGATTTATAAAATGCTAGTTAATGACTACCAGCATTTTGAGAGTCAAAAATATATATACAGGCAAAACCAAATTAATACAGGGAGGGGCATTTATATGGATACACCTTAATAAAATGAGAATGGTTTCCTGAATACAGTTTTCTAAAAAAAAGTGGATTGGTCGTCGAATGGCCCCCAAGGTCTCCCGATCTGACCCCCTTAAACTTTTATCTTTGGGGTCATCTGAAGGCAATTGTCTATGTAATTTATTAAGGTGTGTCCATATAAATGTCCCACCCTGTATAGTGACTTTTGATGAAACACTGAGGTCTTATGAAGAAAACAATTGATGTCACGATCACCAGCGATCCAGGCTTGTAGATCGCTGGTAAACACATTCACCTTCACCCGGACTACAATTCTGTCACTTTATGAACTACATTTCCCATAATGCACCTCACACACCTGTGCTGGAATCACCATTGATTGCACACACACAGCTGAGAGCTGATCTAAGACTGATTACATGAACCATATAGATTGCGCACATTGACACAAACATTGCTGAGTGTTGCTGTCTTTGATCCGTAGCATTATAAAGCGTTCTCCGTGTTTAGTCTGTCCGTGTGAAGACAGTTATTACATTATTTTATATTTAGCTAGTTTTTTTGCTTACTTTTAAAGTCCGTGTGAACCAGAAGTTGCTGCAGATGTTTATGTCAGTATGAAGATGTTTTTCTGACTGAAATTGAATATTGAGTAGAAGGCGGGGTTTATTTTTGTGCCCATCCTCTCATCTCTAACTCACGTCAAACTATTGGATGGAGGGGCGTGGCTGAACTTATGCTGTCTAATCTGGTAAACTGACATCATCAGAAAAGGACTGCCATTCCAGATTGGATGCAAATGATTAGATTTGAGTAAAGATTACTAAAACCAACAGATTACCTTGCACATATTTAAGATTAACAATGTGCACTTGCAAAATAAACATTTATGCAGAATTTAAATTACTGACAGCCATTGACTTGCATTACCAAGGATCAGTTTCAGATAAAAAAAAGTCTTCTTTAATGCTTTACTGAAGAGAAAAGTCACCTACTGTACACCTTGAATCATTGTTTTGGTTGAAATATCACTTTAATGCAGAAATTTCACTTTTTATGCACTTTTGTGTCTTTTTTGTAGCTCAAACATTTCAGTCCCCATTCATTTTACTGTAATATTATTAAATTTTTTTCTATTCATTCAATTCAATTCAATTCATGTTTATTTATATAGCACTTTTACAATGTAAAAAAAAATCAGTTTTGTTTAGTTCAGTGTGGTTTAAATTTTACTGGTGAAAGTCCAAACGCTGAAGAGCAAACCCATCGATATGCAGCTCCACAAGTCCCAATCCAAGTAAGCCAGTGGCGACAATGACAAGGAAAAAAAACTTCACCAATTACGAAGTGACGGGAAAAAAAACTCTATAACCCTGTGTTAATGTGCATTTTGAAGTATCAAATGAGAAACAAATAGTGGATATGTCAAATTTGTACAAAAAATCCTTTAATTCACAACTAAAGTTTTTTTTACTCTAGCATGAGGTGATTTTGGACTAATTCAGAGATAATGCAAATCATGGGGGACGGAAACACATTTGCCATATAAATTCTGGCATAGCGAACATAAATACCCGTGTGACTTCATTATGCTTGCCTTGTTTACAGTTGGTTGCTAGGTTACCAATACTACAGTTGGTTGCTTTATAATAACTTAGATAGGAATGTACCCAATTTACATTTGGGATTTTTTCTTTTTTACAAACTTTAAAAATATTTGCTTCATGTTAGGATGGAAATCCGATGATAGAAATCTAACTACAGGGTTTCTGCAGGTTTCATCAAGTCAAATTTAGGACTTTTTAAGACCATTTTAAGACTATTAAGAATAATATTTTAGACTTAAACAGGGTTAAGATTTTTTCGAATGGCCCGGTATTATTATGAGGAATTGTGTAATTGATTAGATTTTTTATTTATTTATTTTTTATTTTAAATAAGGGAATTTGCTGTAAAACTGTCTAACAGCTGTTGTGAATTGTATCTTTTTGCAATAAAAACTTGAATAAAAAAAACAAATCTTAAAAATAAAGATTTTATTGAAATGTAGGTCATTGGATAGATGCCGGCCCAAATTGAGTAGCTTTACTCGAACAATGCAAAATTACGAGCTGTTTAAAATGATTTAATACCTACAACACAATTTGTCAGTAAATTTAAGACTTATTAAAGCCAAAAATTTAGGTTTTGAAGTTTAAGTCATTTTAAGACTTTTTAAGACCCAGCGGACACCCTAAACTAGCTTTCCTTTTCTTTTCTACAGACATACAGTATTTGAAACAACATGATGTAAATGAACTGCATTTTTTGAGTGAACTATCCCTTTGATTCAAACTCAAAGTATATATCCATTTGGCCATGTACATGATTCTAGTATTATTCCCATGTAAGTTTTGCTACTGACTATGGCAGGGTCCAGTTTGGTCCGAGTGACGTCCATAGTGCTTTCTCTTGCTCATTGAGATTGTGCTGAAGTAGAGAGATCGCTCCACTGGTCAGAGCGGGACTGGAGACCGATGATGCCAACTTAGGACCACCCGTCGTCTTCACCATCTGGCCAACATACAGCAATAGACCCTTTACAGACCAATTCCATATTTTGTAGAAATTAAAAATGTTTTCTTTTAAATTAAGGTTAGAAGAGGAAATGTTACCAATCATGGAATCATTGCAAAAAAAACCCATTTTTAATTATGCATAGAAAATTTTGTGGTTAAATATGATCCTGGACCAAAACTCATATGTCTAACAGGCAGGGCTTTACATTAATTTTTTTGATCACCAGCCACTGTGGCTAGTAGATTTCCAACATTACTAGCCACTCGCCATTTTCACTAGCCACAATTTTGTTGTTGGGAAAATATATTTTATATGCATACATTTGCCTTTTTTTGCTGCTAAAATTACTTGATTTAGATGTTGTGTTATGTCCACATGCTTCTTTATTCATTTCACTTTTTGTATGTGTGTATGAGCTTGCTCAATGTGCATGAGTAAATGGGTTGTGTCGCATTGCAATTACTTTTTATTTCACATGACTTTTCAGGGCTCAGAATTAAGGATTTACTAAATTTATCTCTGACCACACCAAAAATAAATCAATTATTATTTCGTCTATTGACCCTGAGTGCGGCAGGTGTCATTCTGGTTCAGCTACTTTGATTCATATGTTTTGGTCCTGTCCTTTCCTGCTTTCTTTTTGGAGACAAATTTTCCTCTCGCTATCAGCTATTACCACTGTTGATATCCCACCGTGTCCAATTATTGGTTTAATTGGGGTTCTTCCACCCAACCACACTTTACCCTCTCATTTCGTAGACTTTGTAGCCTTCCTAACCCTTTTGGCTAGGCGATTAATTCTTCTGAACTGTAAGAGCCCTCACCCTCCTTCTCAAACTTGTTGGATAAGAAATGTTCTTTATTTTATGAAATTAGAGAAAATTAGGTACCCCTTTACCGACCTAGCACTATTTTTATAAAATTTTGGGAACCCCTTCGCAAACATGTCTAAAGTCTTCAGCTTGACCCTGCTCCTTTTGATTGAGTCCCACCCCCCAATTCCCAGCTTGGTACTAGATACTAGTTCTGGTCAACACATTGTAGACTTATTTTTCCTGTATATAAGATTGCACTATTTTTATTATTATTATTTATTTATTATTATTATTATTATTTTATTTGTTATTTTTTTGCTCAAAATACTCTTCAGTGTATTTGCTTATTGTTACATTTTTATGTTGTCCTTTTTGTATATTTTTTGTATGTTTTTTTACAAAGTATAAATAAA
>CAIGQZ010016425.1:4110175-4122283 GCA_903798205.1 Danio tinwini
AACAATCTAAGATTATTAGCTGCAGACTGAACTAGATCCAGACTTACCTATATAGCTCTCAGTGCAAGTGAATTAAACTGAGCAAATGTTTAATTTATTTTTCTTCATTGTGCGTTACAACTATTCATCCTTTAATTTTCTGCATTTCTATTTAAAAAATTATAAGATTCAGTTAGAAAGTGAATTGCTGCACAGTAAATACTTCAAATATATAGATATACAGGGCTACACGATATTGGAATAATCTGATATTGCGATTATTTTATTTTTCTGCGATGTGAAAAGATAGTTTGAATGGCTTTATTTGGTGTTTTTTCTGGTGAGTCTAACAGTAACTAGGTACAAAAATTGAATAATCACAATGCAAAAAATGCTTGTCTTCTTTTTTTCGTTAAAACAAGCTAAATTATCTGCCAATGTGGTAAGTAATATAATCTTGTTTTTTCGCTTTGAAAAGTAGATATTTGCACTAAAAACAAGACAACAATTCTAAGTAGGAAAAACTTTTATTTGTTGCATAAATCATATCAATTCTGTACAAATAATTATATAATATAAATCTTTGCTACACCTTCAAACATCATTATTTTTAGTGCTCAAATGTTCTAAACTCTTGAAATGCTCAGTCACAGGCCTTAAAAACACATGCAACCTCTACTGATCATGTGTTCTGTGGCTCCTGGTCAACTATAATTCAAACTCAACATTGCATATCTTTTGATGTGACTATTGCAGATGCGCACATTGTGATATATTGATGCTGACACGATATCTTGTGCAGTCATAAAATATACCCTTAAAACAAAGTTTGTTTATTGTCATTTATGATTATAACATCCAGAGAAACTTTTTATTCCACAAATAGATTCTTTTAGAGTGGACATTTTTTTAAAGTTATTTAGGTTTTTTATGCTATTAAACACAATTCTTTATAGAAGTGTTCACTAAAAAGTTATTTGAGGAATAAAAAGATATTTCTGGTTTGGAACTTTTCTGTAGCTTTCTTTTTTTTAAAGCGTAACATAAATAAGGGTCAAACAATCACCAACAAGAAAGCTCAGATTTGTAAGCCCAAATTCTCGCAAAGAACAAAACATTTGTTTCATCAAAACAATGCAGCAGCTTTTTGGGGAAAGTTGTAGTTATGAAGTTTTAAAACAAAGTTGTGTTTCAGGACAAGTTTGAGATGAGAAATGCAAGTGAACTAGTATCATTCAAGGTGACATGAACATAAACAGCATCTGAGACCCACATGGTGATCGAGAGCAAAGGAGAGAGCAATATTCCCATGAAATAATTGATTTTGAGACTTGGTTGACGCTGCCACATGTGTTTTAATGCACAGTAGCAATAATGAAATCCAACAGGCAATCAAATAACATATTGAGTGGGAAGGTCATTGGCTTTCATAATAAAGTAAAAAAAAAAAATCTGTTCTCTTTCCCACTACTTTCACTTGACATTTTTTATCTCTCTCTGTTGTGTAATATGGCAGTATATTATTTGTGCTTAACAACTAGGGGGGCACAGAGAAGAAAGAGAGACAGCAGATGTGTTTATTTTGCCCGTCACAAGATCATAACAGAGGCATCGGACACCTTGAAAACTTTCCACCTCACAAAGTCGTTCGGGCTGTCGGTCAAACGTCCAGCTCTGACGCAGTAGCACACCTCTTTCTACTTCTCTCGCTCTCTCTTTGCTATAGAGGGGTCTGGACAGCTGTATTTTTCCACTCTGTCAGTGGAGAGCGCATACTGTAGATCCCTGAACTGGGCCCTTCCTCAAAACTGTGGGCAAACACTACTGGACCTGACTGTTTCCAGTCTGCATTTACCCATATGGCCTCTTTGCATGTAGAAGCGTGGTCTTATGTCATGGCCCAGTTCAGGGGATTCAACTATTCTAATGCCTTTTAATACCTGCAAATATGATGATCCCCTTTTTGTGAAATAACATAGTAGGCAACTATGTATTTAATGTATGCAGAGTTATTTGTACTTTTTTTGCACATTTGTGCGAATGGCGTTGAATTATCAAAATTATTGTTAAGTGAGCTGGAAAGTGTATATATACACATATGGTTGAAGGAAAAATGATTAGCCCTTCTGTGAAATTTTAATTCGTTATTATATATTTCCTAAGTGCTTTTAAATGGAGAATCTTTTTAAACATACGTTTTAATAACGAATTTCTGATCATTTCAGATAAAAGATAATTTCTTATGTCTTTTACATGGTCACAGTACAAAATAATATGTACTTGTTATTATGCAAGATACTAGTATCCAGCTTAAAGAACAATTTAAAAGCTTAACTTGGTTAATTGGGGTACCTAGGGGAAAAATCTTAAGTGGGCTAATGATATTGACCTTTAAAAAAAAAAAAGATTTTACCCTTAATCAATATATTTGACAATAAAAAGTCAAAGTATGGAAACTTATTGACATTCAATGTAATGTTTTGGATCTTTTTGTAAATGACTCCTAAATAAACACATAAATTATTTTGTAAACAAATAGTGCTGTCAAAAAATGAATCATATCCAAGATAAAAGTTTGTATTTACATAATATAATCCTGTGTACTGTGTATATTTATGTATATACGTATAAATACACATACTGTACATAAAGACAAAAAAAATTTAAATAATAATAAACTGGCACGGTGGCTCAGTGGTTAGCTCTGTCGCCTAACACCAAGAAGGTTGCTGGTTTGAGTCCCGGCTGGGCCAGTTGGCATTTCTGTGTGGAGTTTGCATGTTCTCCCCGTGTTGGCGTAGGGTGCTCCGGTGTTCCCCATAGTTCAAAGACATGTGCTATAGCTGAAAAAAACTAAATTGGGGGTAGTGTGTGTGTGTGAATGTGAGTTTATAAGTGTTTCCCAGTACTGGATTGCAGCTGGAAGGGCATCCGCTGCGTAAAACATATGCTAGATAAGTTGTTCATTCCGCTGTGGCAACCCCTAATAAATAGAGGGACTAAGCCTAAGGAAAATGAATGAATGAATATTCACAGCACTAATATAAACACAGTATATAAAACATGACTAACATGATAAATATGATAAACATGACCGAGACTCGCTCTTCTGCAAATAAGTACAGATCTTATGATCCAGAACATGATTGAGTAAACCCGATCCCGGAGGGCTGGTGTCCTGGATAGTTTTGTTCCAACCCTAATCAAACACACCTGCGTTTAGCTTTTTTAAGTGATCTTGAAGACACTGATTAGTTTGTTCAGGTGTGTTTGATTAGTGTTAGAACAAAACTCTGTAGGGACATCGGCCCTCCAGGATCAGCTTTGCCCATACCCGACCTAGAATGACTTGATTTGCTGGGACAGAAGTTTACAGTTTATGCAATAGCACTAAATTAACATTGTTAGTAAACTTGTATTTAAATGTAAATCAAAAATATTAATTGATCACAGCCTTTTGTATTGTGCTGTGGCATGAAATTGCTCCTTTTTTAAATTTTATGTAGAATAATTTATTTTACATGCATCCTTTTTTCTTCATTGTATTTGCGTCACCAACTGTTTACTTCTTCCGGTGTCAGCATTTTGCTACAGTTTATTTCACAACATGAAGTAAGTTTCCGTGTGTGTGTGTGGAGCCCAGCTACAGCTCAAAGAGCTTTCTGATTTCTAGTGTTTGGAAATAAACAGCAATTAACTGGCCTAAAGATTCTGGTACAGGCCTGGTTGTTTGTTTCAGGATGACAACGAGGCCTTCTGTATGCTGATAAATCTCATGTGAAATGCTGTTTTTGTCAAAAGTAGTTTACAGTGGGACTCTGGTGCTGGAAGAAGTGCGTTTGAGGGTTTTAGTCTGATCTGGTCTGATCTGAATGCAAACATTTATTATTTGAGAAATTTACAATACGGGCGTCACGGTGGCGCAATGGGTAGCACGATCCCCTCACAGCAAAAAGGTCGCTGGTTCGAGCCTCAGCTGGGTCAGTTGGCATTTTCTGTGTGGAGGTTGCATGTTCTCCCCGTGTTGGTGTGTGTTTCCTCTGGGTGCTCCGGTTTCCCCCACAAGTCCAAAGACATGCAGTATAGGTGAATTGGGTAAGCTAAATTGTCCGCAGTGTATATGTGTGAATGACGGTGTTTCCCAGTGATGGGTTGCAGCTGGAAGGGCAATCCACTGTGTAAAACATGCTGGATAAGTTGGCGGTTCATTCCGCTGTGGCGACCCCAGATTAATAAAAGGACTAAGCCAAAAAAAATGAATGAATAAACTTTACAATACTTTTGAAGTTCACACTTGCATGTTTGTCTGCCTTCAGCTCAGTTCTTTATCTCCACTCGTGAATGTCTGGATTATTTCTATTAAGATGGAAGAGATTTAGATATATTATTGTACAGGTCAGTTAAATATAAGGGGTTAAAGTCTGCATAAACAATGAATAAAACAATTCTAAAGCACTGTTAAGTGTAATTAGTTACAAATTAACTACTTACAGTAATTAACTTGCTTGTTGCTGAAAAAGTATGGGATTACTTTCATTTTTAGGTCATTTAATTATTACTTGACTTATATACTGTACATTAATTCAACAGTTATGTGTGAATCAATTCAGAGAAACAGAGTAATTGTATTTTATGTTATACAAATATATTTTGCAGATTAATTCTAAAAATAAAGAAGGTTACGTTTTATTACGGCAATTAAAAACAAAATGAAATAAGAATTTTGTTAATATGATGAGGTCCAGGAAATGTGACGTCATTTAATTTGAAACATTTTAATACATATATTGTTAAAGATTTTTTTAAGTGTTACATTTTTAAATTAAAACTAAAAAGGTCCTGCTTGCACTCTCAAATAAAAAAAAGTAAGAGTTTATTTTCTATTGCTTTGCATTGAAATTTCTGTGGATTTTAAGTAGTTTCAAAAATTCACACTTAGCTGATGATTGATTATAAAGCTTGTTTGGCATGCTGTCCCTGGAGAGAGCCCTGAGCTCATAAGATCCTCGAGCCCGGGGCTCCCTCCCGTTTGCAAGGCGAGAGTGGAGTTTGAGCTCAGGTAGATCTCGAGAACTTCACTGCTGTAGTAGCTAATGAACAGATAGTGATTGCTATTAAGAGATAACTACTTACTAGTAGGGCTGTGTATTGGCAAGGGCCTCACGATATGATACATCTCACGATACATGGGTCACGTTACAATATATCACGATATATCGCGATACAATAAATATTGTGATATATTGCAATAGTTTGTATTAGTATGTGTCACATTATAATTACAACTTAATAAAGTCGGCAGACAAATTAAAATTCCAATTCCAATTGATTTTTCCATCCGTTGCAATTCATTGAACTGCACAGTGTGATTGAACAGAGAACTATATTGCAAAGCTTACAAATGGCTTTTTTTTGTCTAATTCAGTACTCTCTGGTATAGCGTTAAAACCAAAGTGCAGCCACACATCAGCTCTAAAAGCTGGAGGCACCTTTATATTTTCCGTCTTGCTTACTTCTGATACCGCACTACTTGGCGTTTTGTTGATCGCGAGTTAGGGACATTTACAGGAGCGGAGAAGGAGGTCATTTAGCACAACTTGTATCGATACTTGAGGTTGGACTATCGTAAAAGAAATTATCGCGATAGTTAGATGTATCAATATTTTTGCACAGCCCTACTTACTAGGAGCATGTCTATGGAGCCGATTAGGATTAGTCAATTCACTCAAGTTGCATGTTTTTGGATGGTGGGAGGAACCCGGGGAACCTGGGGGAAACCCACGTGAGCATTGGGAGAACATGTAAACTCCACACACAAATGTCTGCTGGCTTGGTAAGGACTAGAACCAGTGACGTTCTTTCTGTGAGTCAACAGTCCTAACCACTGGGCCACCGTGTCACCCATCTAGGAAAGGAGGAGGAGGAGGAGTAGGGGTGGAAGGGGGGATTCTTAAAAATGAAGATTGCTGTTATATGGAACTTTGGGTATTTATAGTGGCTTAGGAATCGTCTGATTGTTGAATCATAAATTGGATAATGCGGGACCAGCCACAAGCAATCATAAGCTCGTGCTCCTCTCTAAATTAGTTTATAAATAAACTTCACTTTGAGTCAAGTATACAATTTCTTAAGTTACTTTTCGGACAAAGTAATTTAGAAAAGTCAATTAAATACAATGTTAATAATGTAATTCGTAATGAATTACTTTTGAAGTAACTTACCCAGCAAGTTACTTGTTCTAAATGAACTCATTTCATGCTAATAAAAGAAGAGATTAACAACAAACTATAGTTTTTTTTTATTTGTTTAAAATGGACTAAAAAGTATATGATCATAACATAAGATAACTGATTGTTGAATCCTTTCTGCGCTCTCTTCGCTGTTGTTTTCTGCTCTATGCGTTGAACTTTCTACACCGTAATCTTCTGTTTACTTTGAAGACAGATGAAAAGTGATAGCTGGATGGAAAGAGGGAGATGGCAAGGTGGACTTGACTTTTTGACTTCGCTAGTCCCATCTTACATAAAGAACACAATGAATCCATTCACTTCTCTCCAGGGAAGAGGGAGAGAGTCTGAGAGAAACGAGAGAAGTAAATACAGAAAAGCAGAGAGCGAGATAAAGAGAAATAAAGGCTTCACGGATGCCTGTGGTTTTCTGAGAAACTAGTGGGCTTGTCCAAGAAGGTGTCTTCACACACTCTTAAAGGAACAATATTTACGAGTTTTGCACGTACATAGCCAAAAAATAAAACAAAAACAATGTTGTTATTGTTGACGTGTACTTGCATTAGGTCATGAGCTGTCTTATATTACCTGTCAATGAGTCATATTGCCAAATTAAAGACAATTGCGCATCCTAAAGGAATAGTATGTGTTGAATTTTGACACAGATTATTTTTTTCTCTTGTATGTCCGTGTTTTAGATTTTCTGTTTTCCTGATTATAAATGTATTAAAGGAAACAAAGTTTAACATTACTCAGGACATTAAATTGCTTAAAGGTATGCCACAATAATCTTAATCCTTGTGTTGTTGTGAAATTCTGTATGCACTGTTTGCCCTTCAGGTCAAAAATGACCACATTCACTAAACCGTAAAATAAACAGTTCACATTCATTTCAATCCTCAAGTTTATTTTGGATGAAGAAACAACCTCATCGTATTCATTAATTAGTGTGGAGTATTTATTAATGTTTAATTTTAGTTTAAATAATGTAAACCCTTGTTTTTGACTAAAGTAAATGGTATATTTTCTAATGCTAAAAGTACCTGCAAAAGGTGTAAAAGTTTTTTTTTTTAGCAAGGCAGCAATCATAACAGATAAAGCAGCAAATTATTATTGTGTGCATGTGTATGCAGTTTTTGTAGGGTAAATTCTTTTATAGCTGGTGGGTCAAATTGACCCGCAGGACAACAATTGTACTCTAAATGTGTAGAGCCTTCATGAAAATATGAAAATGATCAATTTTTCTAATGTTGGGGTCATTTTATAAAAAGTCACCAAACTTCAAGATAAAACATTGTTTAGATTTTTTCTGCTGTTAAAATGGTGCCAGGGTCAATTTGACCCATAAGACAGCAGGAGAGCAAAAGGTTTTTTAGGCCATATGAAGATGAAACGACATCAAAAACAACCGCAAATAATTTGCAACATAAAAATCACAACTTTTTGGACATTTTGGTCACAACATAACCCTTTTAAATACCCGAATAAGCTGTTTCTTGTTGTATTTTTTTAACTTAAACTGTGCAGAATTTTTTTACACTGTTTTGCCAAGTTACAATAAAAATGAAGCTTAATCAAATATATTTTACTGTTTATATCAAAATTGTTGAAACTAAGATCAAAACAAAACTTAATATTAAAGAGTTGGTTAGTTCACCTAAAAAGAAACATTCTGTAAATAATTGCTAACCTCCATAATTCTCCTAACCCCTGAAACCTTAGTTCATCTTCAAAACACAAATGAAGATATTTTAGTTTTTGTAACCGTAATCATACTAAGCTGCAAGAACACTTTTGTGCACCAACTTTCATGACAGGTCAGGGTTTGCAATTACATATTACATCATATTCCCTGTAATAAATAATTGTGTATTTATATAGTGCATTTATCGTGTATGGCCATACAACCAAAGTGCTTCACAATCATGAGGCGGGTCTCTCCACACTACCACCAGTGTGCAGCATCCACTTGGATGATGCAACGGCAGCCACAGGACAACAGCACCAGTGCGCTCACCACACACCAGCTATAGGGGGGTGGAGAGACAGTGATAGAGCCAATTCGGTGGATAGAGATGATCGGTAGGCCATTATGGGTAAGGGCCGATGAAGGGAATTTGGCCAGGATACCAGGGTTACAACTCTACTCTTCACAAGATGTGCCATGGGATTTTTAATGACCACAAAGAGTTAGGACCTCGGTCCGCCATTGTATCGCCATTAGAATCTGCAGCACAACACGCAAGCATTGTACTGTCAAAAGAAAACGTACAACCAGATCTGATAGGAAAGGCATAGTAAACAAAATCGCTGTACCATTTCTTTGGGTGCATAAAAGTGTTCTTGGAGCTTCGTATGGTAACAGTTGAACCACCGAAGACACATGAAATGTTTTGACAATGTTTTTGGTTCCTTTCCTGAACATTGCTGTCTGTGGAGGATGAGAGAACTGAGATTCCATCTAAAATATCCTTATTTGTGTTCAGAAGATGAACAAAGGTCCCAGGTAATTGGAACAACATGCGTGAGTAATTAACTCTTGTGTGCTGTTAGGGATGTTTTCATCCACTCTGGGGTGATTTTTGAGTCTTAATCTGGCCACAACTTTCTTTGTGTTTCAGCCAAAGAAATAGTGGCATCTTATTTTGACACATATTTTGGGGGGAAAAATTAACTACACTTTTGGCAAATTGACTACCCTTTCATTATGTTGGTGGCTGTTTTTGCCCCATTGACTTCCATTATAATGACATTTGCAAAGCCATGACTGCATATATCCATCATAAATTCTTGATTGTTGCTGGTTGTCCCTGTTGGGATTTTTTTTGTCACTGATGATAATCAGTTGGCAGCATAAACCCTTTAGATAGGCCTGTGCAAATAAGTTTCTTTTATATAGCTTTGCAATCACAAAATGTCACTATAATGAAAGTCAATAAGGCAAAAACAGCCACCAACATAGCAAAAGGTGGAGTTAATTTGAACAGTACACAAGGGCTTATGACAGAATTGACATTTTTGGGTGAACTAATTCTTTAATGAATGCTATTTAAATAGTACCGAAATATCAGTAGCTGAAAGTTATTTTTCATAATTTAGTCACCAATATTGTGCCCTCTCTAGATGGAGAAGCCGCCATTGCCCAGTGATGAGAATGGGAGTGTGTTGGCGGAGAGCCAGTCAGACATGACTCTGATGTCTGCAGATGATGAAGGGTCTGCGGGCGCTGATGGTCAGGAGGATGACAGGCCAGCGTGGGACAGTAAACTGCAGTACGTTCTCGCTCAGGTGGGCTTTAGTGTTGGATTGGGCAATGTCTGGAGGTTCCCCTATCTGTGCCACCAAAATGGAGGAGGTGAGTAGTTTTTTTATTGTACGTGTGTGAGTGTGTTTCCATTCACATATTTTTCTGCACATTTTGGAATATTGCATTAAAAAATTAGAAGATGCAAATGTTATGCAATATTTCAGTTATGAACATGTCTAATTGCATCTTTGGATGGAAACATATGCAAGTCTAATACTCTTGCTCTCTCTCGCTCTCTCTTTCTAAGTCAGGGTGGATAATTGTAAATTTAGAGCGATTAAAAGGAAAACAATGGGAAAAAGAGATATGTGTCAGATTTGTGTAAAAACTGCTTATTTTGAATATCTTGATGATAGATGCAACACAAAATGAAGGGAAAACTGTCTATTGCAAAGTATATTCATCATTCTTGCAGGCTTTTTTTTTAAAGTCCCCTTACAAATCGTTCAGGTGATTTACAGTGGAGAATATTGCATTGTGTGATTGGAGACAAATGGTTTTGTCCCTAAATTTAATCCAAACATTTCACCTTCTTGTTATTTCTGTAATAGTCATGAAACTGTTGTTCATGACTGGTGCCACTTTTTACAATGCTTGAAAGAATTACTGGAGGATTGGGCTTTAGGTTTTATAAAACAGCTTTTAGTTATGGCTGTAAATATTCTAAGGAAAATAAGGAACGATGTACCTTTTTAATTTTATAATCGGTCAAGCAAATTTAGCTATTTGGAAGCTCCTGAAGGGCAGATTGTAGATGTCCTTAATTGGTTCACAGTACTAATTGAATAAAGAAAATAAAATTGGAATATCTACTTTTTGAAGGGACAAAAAGTGTCTCTTTTTTTACATGGATTCTTGTGTAAATGGTTTGCGAACAATTTAGGTTTCTTATTATTTAATTTGTGATTATTCTAAAATGTTTTGTTTTAATGTTGTGTGTAACGTAATGGTTTATTAAAGATTTCTAAACCTCTCTCTCTCTGTCTCTCTCCAGGTGCATTTATGCTACTGTATGTGATGCTGCTGTTAATAATCGGGGTACCTCTGTTCTTCATGGAGCTGGCAGCCGGGCAGAGTATCCGGCAGGGCAGCATCGGGGTCTGGAAACACATATCGCCTCGTCTCGCTGGCATTGGTTACTCCAGCTGCATGGTAAAATAAAGATGTTCAAAATCTCCACATGAGAATAACATACGGTTGAAGACATAATTTTTAATTAGCCCTCCTGTGCAATTTTAAATCTTTTTAAAAAATATTTCCCAAGTGATTTTTTTTTTTTTTATGGAGAAAATAATTTTTTCAACACATTTTTAAGCACAATAATTTTAATAACTAACTTATTTTGTTTGCAATGATGATAGTATTCATATTCATGAATACGTTTAATTATGAATACTATAATATTCATATTCAGTTATATATGATATAGTTGTACATATTTTGAAAGATACAAATTTGTAAGGTTTTATTTTTTTTGGATACCTTACTAACTGTCATTTAAAGATTAAATTTAAAGCAATTTATTCAGAATTGCATACAATACTATTAACTGTTTTCTAAAATTAAAGTGAGAGTAAGCTCATGAACGTTTTTTTTCACTACTAAGTTGTACGGTTTATTTAAACATGTAATAGTCAACATTTTAAGTGAATTGAAAGTAAAAAAACTAATGTTCAAAATAAGAATGGAAGTTATTCAGTAGTTTTAGGATGAATAACTTATGATGAAAGGTTTTGATCCACTTTAAATAATGAATAAGTTACTGTACATTCAGAGGTATATTCTTGTTTATATCATGCTTTATCAGTTCACATGTATTAATTACTTAAGCTAGTGGGTTTATTTCTTTGCGGCTGGGTCACAAAAATTACCTGCAAACAGCAAAGTAAATTCTAACATCAGATCCGTAACTCCAGTTCCTTCAATATGCTTGTGTCTTGTCAATTAGTTGTATATACCAGCTCATGTTATTACTCATGCTATTACTAAGTCTTCTTGCTCCATTTTACAGCACTTGGGGAATAATTGAAAACGATATAAAACGTAATTTCCCAATACTAGGTTGCTGGGTTGGAAAGCCATCCGCTGTGTAAAATGTATGCCGGAATAGTTGGCGGTTCATTCCACTGTGGTGACCAATGATAAATGTGACTAAGCAGAAGGAATATGAATGAATGAATAAAACTTCACATTAGGGTAAAAATGTGGTCCTAAACTGTATTGAAAGGTATCCTAAAGTGCCTTGAAATGTGCAGCTAGGTTAGGTATAATAGGGTGGGGCATACAGTTGCCCCTCCCCCTATTTATAACAGCCAGAAGTGTTTCATTAAGATCACATTCAGAAGAACTAGAGAAGTCAACAACGAACATTTATCCAGATTAATTAAATGTTGAGCAAGCAGTCTCATTGGCTGCATAATCAGACCAATCAGATCACCATGTAGTAATGATGTTATTGCTTGCAGATTCCATGTAAATGATCTATCAGACCACTCCATTGAAAGTTTCATGACTTAATTCAGCCTTGTGCATTTAAACAAAAAGTCAAACAGGCATCCTTTTTGGTGGCAATACTTAAAAATTGCAACTAATATA
>CAIGQZ010016425.1:4122683-4144505 GCA_903798205.1 Danio tinwini
TATTTATTTATTTATTTATTTATTTATTTTGCACTGAGGAGTTTCCCCCACTCTTTTCTGCTTTTAAGGACTGGAGGCCAAATGAATTAGAGTTCTGAAATTGTAATCATACGGCTGTGTTAGTATGCATATTAGAGTATGTTTTTATGTATATACAACAACATTTGTATGTGTGTGTGAATACTTTTTAAAGTGACATTGAATTGAATAAAAAATCTAAAATTCAAATTATAGGACCCAAAATATATTATATGCAGCAATTAAGCTTGTAAGACATCAATTCTGAGAGTTTGCTTTGTGTTTCTGACTAGGTTAGCCGTAAGGATACATTTGTCTGCAAGATAAATAAACTAAATTAAATAATTTATGAGAAATTTCTGTGTGTGGTTGGAAGGGCATCCGCCACATAAAACAATTGCCAGAGTAATAGGCGGTTCATTGCGCTATGGCGACAGAAAAGTGGAAATGAGTGAGAGGGAGATTTTTAGATGTCTTAAGTATAGTTTTAAAAAAAGTGTAATGCCAATTTATTTAGCAATAACATATTATTTACTACAGCACAGTTTAACCTCTTTTAAATCCTTTAAATAAATAAAAGTGTAAATCATTCCTGGTTCTGTATTTCTAGTTACTGTTTTCCTAGTACATAGTTGACAAAGGGGTGGTCCACTATGATATCATATTTTAAACTTCAGTTGATGTGTAATGTAGCTGTGTGAACATAAACAACATCTCTGAATGTAATATGCTCAAAGTTCAATGCAAAGGGAGCTTTTACAGAGTTAGCTTAGCAAAACCTACAGCGAACAAAGTTTGGAGACTACAAAAAATACATCCGGGCTAGTGAGATCACAAGGGCTTCAGGTTATGTGCATTCACCTCACGCACACACCCAGCGCAGCAAAGGGATGTGGCCAAAGGCGCTGTAATGTTATAGCAGAGAAAGCTTAAATGCCATCCAAACGCTGCTATTTCCACAGAGCTTGTTCTGTTTCTGTATTTGGGCTTCCAAAGGACATGACACAAAGAGAGAAGTGCTTACAGTTTAATTTTTATTATGTTTCAGAGAATTATAAAACAGATATAGCTAGTATTTGACAAAGGAGAACTTCCAGAATCTCTCTCAGTTCAGAGCTGGATTCAGCTAAAACTCCTCCAACCAACGAAGCTGTGAATTGTGAGCCACAACCTGTAAGTGTTTATTTGTTAAAATTTATCAACTACAGGCACAGTTTCTAGCGTTAACGGTATGTTGTAGCGAGGATGTAAACAAGGATGTAAACAATGTAAATGCTTGTTTGGCACGGTTAACAATTTAGCTACAAACTCATATTTATCCGTCAAACCTACAAGCACCTACAATATTCAGCAGTGTCTCTCTACACGGACGCTTTCCCTGTGTTTTACATCTTAAATAACAAACTTGCAAAAGATGTGAGCGTTTAATATTACCTACACATGCTTATTCCGAATATATGTGAAAGACACTTGTCAGATGTTATTATAAAGAGCAGGCGTGAGGCTCAGCTGTGTGCTCTTTATTTTTCTGTCTGATTCAGGCAGCTAATGCTGCTAACCCCTAATCTGACTAACAGTGTTTACACAGAGCAAAAAGTGCACGCTTGTAGGGGATGTAATGTGGAGCCAATCCGCGAATCGCAGCACATTGTTAGCTGACCAATCAGAGCCTTTTGAGGGCAGGCCTTTCAAAGGAACTAGTAAATATGACATGTCGCTTTCATGTTAGCTGAGTAGCTGTATGTAATCAAAGTAAGATATATATATATGAACAAATAACATGATTTTCTACAAGTGAAGCATGACCACACATTGCTTTGCATGTTATAAACACAACCAAGCCTTAAAAATACACTGTGGACCACCCCTTTAAAACAATGATGGCCAAAAATAGTATGTTGACATTTTGTTTTCTGAGATATTACTGCAGAGTTTATTCAGTATATAAAATGAGCTGAAAGGTATGATGTTTTGCCTGGTGGGTTTATGCCATGGGCTTCTGTTAACGTGATTTATGAGCTACAGCAATGCCACAGATTAGTTTCAGCAGGAAATATTTCCACACAAAAAAGCCACAAAAATGTAGTGGCTGACGCATAATAAAATTAGACCTTTCTGAGAATACATTAATAGAATTGTCTGTGGACAAATGTGTCGGGTTTATTTTTAAGACTGCAGCTTCACTTCACTGTTGAAAGAAGCGTTTCTAAAATGGCTGCAATCTATACACGCATGTTGACGTATGTTCTGTGTTTGTATGTGAAGGGGAGTGTCTTTCCTCTCTGTATGACTACATATGTATGAGCATTTCCTGTATGTGTGCCTGTATGATAACGTTATCAGCTCGTCAGTAAAATCAGATGGCAGACGGTAAAAACACTGCCTTCCTATATAATATGAAAGGATCCATGAGTTTGTCTTTCAGTAATGGAATGAACTGTTGATATTGCCCATAATGTCTGCACTTTATTAGTTTTTTTTTTTTTTTTTTTTGTAGGTGACTAGGGTAAAAACAACTAAATAGCTATCATACGTCTCCAGTCAATTGAATTACAAACATTTGTTGTGTATTACAAGATTTAAAAGTGCTATATTTAAATATACAGAGTCATTCTTAACGCACAAACACACTTCATTAATGTAATGTAATGTAGGTTAACTGTGTATAATAACTTATATTTTCAGTTCAAGTCATCTTTATTTCTATAGTGCTTTTACAATGTAGATTGTGTCAAAGCAGCTTAACATCGATGTTCTAGTAGATTAAAACTGTGTCAGTCCAGTTTTCAGAGTTGAAGTTCAGTTTAGTTCAGTTCAGTGTGGTTTAATTTTCACTGCTGAAAGTTCAAACACTGAAGAGCAAATCCATTGATGTCCCAAGCCAAGCAAGCCATTGGTGACAGTGGCTTGAATATTGGGTTGTAACTTTAACTTAATCTGACTGTAATGCAATAATGTGCACCGATTCTAAATCTGCTTTGAAACAATAATTATTATAAAAAGTGCCATACAAAAAACTTAAAAGTTATTTTATGAAATATCTGCTGTTTTGGATGCATTTCTTGCACATACAAGAAAATTTTAAGTTCTTGTTTCATTTCTTGTTTCGGCTTTTACAAGAGGATTTTGGAAATCTCTTTTAATCCCATAATTCAGAAAATAAATGCATTTTTACATTTTTGTAGAGAAAAATCTTGCATATAATCAGGTAAATGGTCTATTATGGATGTTTGTCTGCCATGTCTTGCCTTAAATGATACATCGAGAAGTATTAATCACTACATTTAATTTGTTTTGTTTTTATTCTTCAGGTTTGTTTTTTCGTGGCCCTGTACTATAATGTGATCATTGCCTGGTCTCTGTTCTATATGGGAAATTCATTCCAATATCCATTGCCTTGGGAACAGTGTCCGGTAGATATGATCTCAAATCAGACAGGTATGATGTTCACGCAAACACACGCACACACAATCACAATCACTCAGAATGTATATTTTCAATAATTTTGTAGATAAACTGTTAGATATAATGAGGAATTGAATATTTAATTGCACCTAAAAAGCCTAATTTCAATGACCTACTGTATAATGAGCACTGGTAGACAAAAAGGCAAATATTTATTCATTCATTTTCTATCGGCTTAGTCCCTGATTTATCAGCGGAATGAACGAACAACTATTCCAGCATGTTTTACACAGCGGATGCCTTTCCAGCTGCAACCCAGCACTGGGAAACACCCATACACTCTCACATTCACACACATACACTGCGGGCAATTTAGTTTATTCAATTCACCTATAGCGCATGTGTTTGGACTGTGGGGGGAAACCCAAGCCAACACAGGGAGACCATGCAAACTCCACAGAGAAATGCCAACTGGCTCAGCCAGGTCTTGAACCAGCAACCTTCTTGCTGTGAGGCGACAGTGCTAATCACTGAATCACCATGCCGCCCCAAAAAAGGACACGGTGCCAAAGCCCAAAACAAAGCTGAACGTTGGATTGAGTTAGCTTCTTTAATTCAAAGGCCTTGTTAATCATTTCAATTAACGCAAGTGGTCTAATATAGGCTATACTTAAAAAGATGTAATTATAACAAAGTGATACAAAAACATGTAAGAGAAAAAAATTTGATAAATGGAAAGTAAATTTAAAAGACAAACAAAAAACTAAATCCTTAATTTCATTACGACAATACATACAGTTGAAGTCAGAATTATTAGCCCCCTTTTTTATTTTTTCCCCCAATTTCTGTTTAACGAAGAAAAAATTTTTTCAACACATTTTTAAACATAATAGTTTTAATAACTCACCTCTAATAACTGATTTATTTTATCTTTGCCATGATGACAGTAAATAATATTTGACTAGATATTTTTCAAGACACTTCTAAACAGCTTAAAGTGACATTTAAAGGCTTAACTAGGTTAATTAGGTTAACTAGGCAGGTTAGGGTAATTAGGCAAGTTATTGTATAATGATGGTTTGTTCTGTATACTATTGAAAAAAATAGCTAAAAGGGGTTAATAATTTTCACCTTAAAATGGTTCTTAAAAAATTAAAACTGCTTTTATTCTAGCCGAAATAAACCAAATAAGACTTTCTCCAGAAGAAAAAATATTATCAGACATACTGTGAAAAATTCCTTGCTCTGTTAAACATAATTTGGGAAATATTAAAAAAAGAAAAAAAATCCAAAGGGGGTCTAATAATTCTGACTTCAACTGTATATCCTTTGACTTTGCTTGACTTTTCAATGTCTGGAAAAGACTTTCAGATGTCATGATATTCCAAAATTTCCATGACCCGTGGGAACCCTGTGTACCTTTCCATTCTACAGTTTTAGGAATGCAAAATTCTATAATAAAGGAAGATAAAAAATAAAAAACGTAAAAACTCCATAAAGAAAACAATTATTCCACAAGAATGCATTGAATTGATGCAAATGATGATTCTTTGGAACTTTCAATTTAGGGATGCACAATATATCAGCAGTCATATCTTTATCAGCTGATAAATGCTATTTTAATGTTATCGTTAATGGCCCGATAATACAATAAGGTCAATATCTTTAAGCAGATAAATTCTGTATGATTTCCACTGGTTCAACCACTTTACATGCTTGCTGCCAGACACATAATTTTTATTATTTCTCTGGTATTTTGAACAATGTTCAGTGACATGGTTGCTTTATTTATGTCAGGCAGTTGTCAGGCAGTTGTTTGTATGTTTATAAGTTGGCCATAGAAAGAATAGTTCAGAAAGTTCAGAGATCAGTTCAAACTTATCAGAAGTTAAGATTTTTAAATTGAATCAGTTGTTCACTGTATATGTTTGTTTTTTTATGTTTGCAATCATGCAGAGAAAATTGTAAAAAATAATATTTATCTGCTAATATATTGATTATTGGCTTCCAAATCTAAAGAGTCATTGTTTCTTGGCATCGGTAACAAATTCCATATCCCTTTAACTACCCCACCAAGAAAAAAAATGTTTGGATCGCATTTCTCATCCTAACGACGCTAGTTAACACACTTTTTTCTAACACATCCCATAATTTCTAAAATATCAGCCTCTACCAAATGGTTGATATGTCGGTTTATGGTAAAAGTACCAGAGTTAATACATATACTTTGAAAAATCTGAAAATACGAAGTGTAAGAGCAAATTATTTAAAAAAATATAAAAAAAATATCTATATTTTTAGAAGTATGCCATAAAATAATTCAGATTCTAATTTAACATGCTTTCTTGTTTTTGTTTTTTTTACAATAAAACCAAAATCGTGCAACAGGAATATGTTTGTTTGATTTTCTTTGTAAACCAAGAATGCTGTGTGTAAACCATTCTTTAAATTACTTTTACAAGTCTTTATTTAAAACATGGTTAAGCGTTTGGTAGAGTGGCAATCAAAGCAATATTGCTTCATGCCTATTTTTATTCATTAAAAAAAGTATCAGGATTTTTATCAAAGCACACAACAATTTAAAAAGAGATTTTTTTACATACCAAGCAGGCATATGATTTACAGAGTACATTTCATTATTGCCCAAGTCAAAGCAAAATGATCATTCTGTTCAAATATGAATAATCTTCTTACTTTATCTGTCAGCTAATTAGTGCAGAATAAGCTTATCGCTCTTCACTATCGCGCAGCTTCCCTAATAATCACACTCTTTGTGTATATATATCGCATGTCTTATGATACAAAAGGCATATGAGTGGCCGTGTTGTAACACATCTCATCCTCCTGTTTCAGTAAAGGAATGTGCTGCAAGCTCTCCTACCTCATATTTCTGGTTCAGGAAGGCTCTGGATATCTCAGACTCCATAGACCAGTCAGGAGAGTTTAACCCCATCATGACTGGCTGTCTCCTTGCTGCTTGGGCTATAGTGTGTCTCGCCATGATCAAGGGCATCAAGTCCTCTGCTAAGGTACAAAGTGCACACACACACACTTTTAGTTGTTTAGTTTCATGACATGGATTTTTCTTATACTAACTACTGTTTGTTACTGAACTAATGATATCTATGAAATTTTTTAACCACATAACCCTTGCTTTAAAAAAAAAAGTAATAAATCAGAATTTTTATTAAACACAAATGCATTTTAAGCTAAAGGAATATTCCACTTTTAAAAAAGGGCTTACTTTACAGCTCTCCTATAGTTAAACTGTTGAGTTTTACCATTTTTGAATCCATTCAGCCGATCTCTGGGTCTGGTGGGACACTCTTAGCTTAGCTTAGCATAAATCATTGAATCCGATTAGACCATTAGCATCTCACTCAAAAAAAAAAAACACGTTTTCTATAATTTTTCTTATTTAAAGCTTGGCTCTTCTGTATTTACATCCTGTACTAAGATGGCCGAAAAATGAAAAGTTGCTGTTTTCTAGGTCAATATGGCTAGAAACTATACTCTGATTCTGGTGTAAATTCTGGTGTCATTCACTCTGATTCTGGTGTAAATTCTGGTGTCATTCACTCTCAGGATGGCGCCGCGGATGGCTGCCTCGGTGTGGAGCTCTTCAGTGTTTGCACTATTTCTGTTAGTCTGTCCTGTTTTATGTTTATCAAACACGATCAGTTATACCAGGGATGAGCTGCTGAACATTCGGCAGTGCACACCAACTAATCCCCAACTGGATTTTGATTTCTCTGGCGTTTTGCGGAACATTGTCATCGGCGGAGCAGCTGCTTTGTGGAAGAAATACAAGACCCGGCGGCGTGGAAAAAGAGCTGGCGCGCTCGTCAGGCTGAGACAGCGCGGCCTCAGAACAGCGCTGCCTAGCATCCATCTAGCGAATCTCCGCTCTCTTCCTAACAAAATGGACGAACTACTTCTGCTCTCATGCGAAAACAAGAACTTTAACAACTCTGCTGCGCTGTGTTTCACAGAAACCTGGCTGAACGAAGCCATTCCGGACAGCGCATTACACTTACCGGACACCTGTACACTTTCAGCTGTACAGAGCAGATCGCGATACGGAGTCAACGGGCAAAACACGCGGTGGTGGGACATGCTTTTACATCAACAGGAGATGGTGTACGGATGTAACTGTGTTAAAGAAGATGTGCTGTCCTGATGTGGAAGCGCTTTTCATTAACTGTAAGCCGTTTTATGCACCGCGGGAGTTCTCCTAGTTCATTCTCGTCTGTGTTTACATTCCACCACAAGCACACGTGAGGACTGCGTTACAACAGCTGTCTGATCTGATCACAGAGACTGAACAACGACACCCGGACTCTGCTTTTATCATTCTCGGTGACTTTAATCAGGCAAAACTCACACACGAGCTGCCTAAATTCAAACAGCACATCACATGCCCCACCAGAGACAATAACATTTTGGATCATTGCTACACCACAATAAAGGATGCATATCGCTCCGTCGCCAGAGCAGCTTTAGGACTCTCCGACCACTGCCTGGTTCATCTTATACCAACTTACAGGCAAAAACTTAAAACTACTAAGCCAGTATTAAGGACTGTTAAGAGATGGACCAACGACACAGAGCAGGTCTTACAAGCCTGTTTTGAATGCACTGATTGGAGTGTTTTTGAAGCTGCAGCCACCGACCTGGACGAGCTCACAGAGACTGTAACATCATACATCAGTTTCTGTGAGGAGTTATGCATCCCTACCAGGACCTACTTATCATTTAACAATGATAAACCATGGTTTACACCAAAACTTAGACAGCTTCGTCATGAAAAAGAGGATGCCTACAGGAGCGGGGACAGGATTTTATACAATCAGGCCAGGAACACACTGACAAAGGAGATTGGTGTGGCCAAGAAAAGCTATGCCAAAAAGCTGCAAAACCAGTTTTCTGCCAACGACCCTGCATCAGTATGGAAAGGCCTGAAAGACATCACAAATTATAAAACGCCATCCCCCAGTATTGACTGCAACAAACATCTTGCAAACGAGCTGAATATCTTCTATTGTAGATTTGACACCTCTGACCAGACACCTCACACCCACCAGGATCATCTCCCTACACAGCCATCAACACCTCCAGCCATCTCCCTCTCACCCCCTGCACTTCAGATCAGTGAGGATAATGGGCATCAGATCCTCAGTAAACAGCCATCAACACCTCCAGCCATCTCCTTCTCCACCCCGGCACTTCAGATCAGTAAAGATAATGTGCGTCAGATCTTCAGTAAACAGAGGAGACGAAAAGCACCAGGTCCAGATGGTGTTTCACCAGCCTGTCTGAAAACTTTTGCGGACCAACTGGCTCCCATTTTCACACAGATCTTCAACAGATCACTGGAACAGCGCAAAGTTCCATCCTGCTTCAAATGCTCCACCATCATCCCAATACCAAAGAAACCAAAGATCACAGGACTCAATGACTACAGACCTGTTGCCTTAACATCTGTGGCCATGAAGTCATTCGAAAGACTGGTGCTAGCTTATCTGAAGGACATCACTGGACCTTTGCTGGACCCCCTGCAGTTTGCCTATAGAGCAAACCGGTCTGTGGATGATGCAGTCAACATGGGACTGCATTATATCCTAGAACATCTGGACAAACCAGGGAACTACGCAAGGATACTGTTTGTGGACTTCAGTTCTGCCTTTAACACCATCGTCCCATCACTGCTCGAGAACAAACTGACCCAGCTGTCTGTCCCTAGCTCTGTCTGTCAATGGATCACCAGCTTTCTGACAGATAGACAACAGCTAGTCAGAATGGGCAAAATCACATCCGACAGCCGCACCATCAGCACTGGTGCCCCCCAGGGATGTGTTCTCTCCCCACTGCTCTTCTCCCTGTACACAAACGACTGCACTGCAAAAGACCCCTCCATTAAGCTCTTGAAGTTTGCGGATGACACTACTGTTATCGGCCTCATCCGGAACGGTGACGAGTCTGCATACAGACAGGAGGTGGAGCGGCTGGCTTTATGGTGCAGATACAACAACCTGGAGCTGAACACGCTCAAAACAGTGGAGATGATAGTGGACTTTAGGAGAAACCCCCCTGCACTCCCCCCACTCACCATCATGAACAGCACTGTGGCTGCAGTAGAGTCATTCAGGTTCCTGGGCACCACCATCTCTCAGGATCTGAAGTGGGACATTCACATAGACTCCATTGTAAAGAAAGCCCAGCAGAGACTGTACTTCCTTCGTCAGCTGAGAAAGTTCAACCTGCCACAGGAGCTGCTCGTACAGTTCTACTCAGCTGTCATCCAATCCATCCTCTGCACTTCAATCACCGTCTGGTTCAGCTCAGCTGCCAAAACCGACCTCCGTAGACTACAGCGAATAGTCCGGACTGCTGAACGAATCACTGGCACTACCCTTCCCACACTTCAAGAACTGTACTCTTCCAGAGTGAGTAAAAGGGCTCGTAAAATCACTCTGGACGCCTCACACCCAGCACACTACCTGTTCGAACTGTTACCGTCTGGTCGGCGCTACAGAGCACCAAGCACAAAAACAGATAGACACAGGAAAAGTTTCTTTCCTCAGGCCATCTACCTCATGAACAGTTAAATATTCCCCTACTGTGCAATAAACGTGCAATACTTTCTCATACGCACTTGTACACAGCACCTTATAACCTGTATATTTACAACATATCTGTACATACATTCAACATCCAGATCTTTTTGACTAACTGCATGTCTGTTTAATGTTTATTGCCTTTTCTTTTCTTGTATTTAATTTTGTGTTGTCACTCGTCACTTTATGTACACTGAAAGCTTCTGTTGCCAAAACAAATTCTTTGTGTGTGTGAAGCACACTTGGCAATAAAACTGATTCTGATTCTGATTCTGATTCTAATATACAAGGAAATTTGCTGCCATACCATAATGATACAGCAATGATATTATGTAATTCTGTTACCTAAATACATAGCTGGGGTATTAATTTCAGGTGATTTGTAATACACATTTCCATATTTTCCGAGCTCAGTGGGGCGACCCCTGTGATTTGTGCAAATCCAGGGGTCCAGGGGCGAGCGAGGAGTTTAGTGGGAAGGGGGTCAGGTTTATCATCATCAAAGCAGACGGCCTGATGGTTTGCCCCTTTAATGTTCATCATTGTGCGCAAGGAGCAGTAACTGCTTCATTCCGGACGTCATTCAGGGATGTAATTGTAAACCTACCTAGGCTATTGTGTACAATGATATTGCGTAGTTCTATAATGTGCGCGTATGAGTAAGCTGCTGACTATGAAATCGTTTTAAATGCATGCGGCTGTACACACTTTTTCCACTCTCACAATTGCATGTCATGACCACATGCGCTCTACGTACATTATTAATAAATACAAGACACACATTTGTTATTATCCTCTGCAAATCATCTGTTCTTGTATCATTTATTTAGTGCTACAGCTGGGCACCTCAAATTCAATACCTGAAAGTTTAGATGATAATACGAATTTATAAAAATATATTTTATAATTAATTAAAACTATTAAAAAGCAGGGACTATGCTGAAGGAAAGGGAAAGTGAAAAACTCTTCTTAGCGATGATGGTAAGATTTTTTTTAGGGTGAAATGTTAAAGTATATTAGGCTAATCAATTCAGTTGGACTTAAATATTTAAGGCATTTAAATGATTTAATGGCTTAAAACAGTTCGAATTGTTGACTGACTAGTAGTTTATGCATCACGTGGAATAAAGAGTCTACCAAATTACAGGAAAATTTATATTATATGGACACAAGAGCACTAAACTGACTTAGTGGCACCATCTATCGCTGGTGTGTGGATCTGTCCTGACATTGAAGTACAAAGTACTGTATAAACCTATTATATATTACTTAGGTGACTATTAAACTGCTAAACATTGAAACTGATGAAACAAAAAAATTTAAGTTAAATTGTGTGGCCAATATCAAATCTTTATGTAAAAATGTTATTTATTATTATTTTTAGAAGTATTTTCTAATAATTTTTTTAACACACACACACACACACACACACACACACACACACACACACACACACACATATAGATAATCTTGTCTTCCTTTTTTGTCCTCAGCTGATCACATACCTGATCATTGCGCCTGTTGCAGCCATGGTACAGCAGCAAAGTTCTTTGATTTTTATATTAGGCTTAAATTGGGAACCCTGTTTAAAAGACGTCTAATAGACATTTAAACATAAATGTCTAAGCTAATTCAAGTCTAAATTTGGTCTGCAGTAAAAATCGAATAGACATCTAACAATAGACCAAAAACAGGCTAGTCATCAAATAGACGGGAATGATTGACCACACATATGAAAGTCTATATGATGACTAGTATAGATTTTGAATTAATGTTAGCCGTCTATTACACTTTTACTGAGAGACAGGGGCGTTGCTAGACATAAAGCTCTACTGGGGCACCCCCCACCCCTAAAAAAAGAAAAAGAAAAAAAAAAGATATATATATATATATATATGACACGACAAATGATTAATAAATAAAAGTATTATTGTTATTGTACAATTATTATTCTAAATTACAGAAATTAATCCTAAATGTAACTGGAAAACATCATAAAGACACAACTGGAGTGAAGCTAAGATCATTTAAGAAATCTTTTGCATGAATCATAATTTCATTTGAATGAAATTCTAGAGACAATTCTATATAATACAAAAAAAACATGTTTTATAGAATTATCTGTTGTCTTAGACATAGCCGAGAATTAGTTAAGTCTTTACCTCCCTGACTCGTCATCCCTCCTTATTACTTCATAAAAAAATCTATCAGGAGGCATGCTTAGTAATCATATTATTTAAACTTTAGTTTTGTCGACTTACAAAACTCACTGCGTGCCGTCACCTCCTCATGAAAAGGCTGTTATAGCGGTTTCACAATGCATAAGCGGCGCGTGAGCAGCAAGTACTTTTTTTCGGCGTGCATGTTAACAACCGGGACTTGCACTGGGAGAAGAGCAGCGCGTCAAGTAGGATCCAGCAGAAGCGGTGTGTGAGGCGCGCAGGTGTGGTTTTCTGCGCACATGCAGAGATGCGTCAGTTTGCTTTTTGATTAAACTACATTGCTTGCACCAGCGTTGGTTCGGTTGCACATAGAGAATAAAGTCTTTATTCCGGGAGTACCCCTCTTAATAAATACACTTTGCATATGAAGTAAATTTACTGGGGCACTGGCGATTTATTTATTTTATTTTTTTTTTTTTTTTTTTACTTGGGCAAGTGCCCCAGTAAATTTGGTCTAGTGATGCCCCTGCTGACAGACCAAATTTAGACTTAAATTAGCCAAGATTAATTTCTCTGTTTAGTCATTTATTAGATGTCTATTAAATACAAAATAGCTTGGTGGGTAATTTTACCATATTAGAAGGCACAATGTTTTCAAAATGGCTGCCAAAACATCCAGAACAGCAGATGTTTCTGTCTAAATTAACAAAAAGTTAATCTGTGAGTGCTGTTTGTGACATTTCTTTGTTTTAATTGCTTTCGTTATTTAATGTACGTGTGTAAATGGAATATTTATGAAAAAGTATGTGCTTAAATATTGTATATCTTGTTGTTTAGGCCACATATGCTGCATTGTTATTGAACGCTCGGTTGATTAGTTGGTCAGTAAACATATCAATAGTATCTGGATGCAGCCTTTGTGATGCAAGCTGAGATTGCATCGCTCAAAGATGCAATGTCAGACATAATGCACTCAATGGAGCTAGTGATGTCACTGTGAGGGGTAGGGTTAGGGCTGGGGTCAGGTGAGCACATTAAGATGCATTGGATGCAGCATCTGCACCGAGTCTGCAGCCAGACCCCTCTCAAACACATTGAGAAAAAGTGTATCCATTTGATGATCTGTGTGTTTCTCTATTTCTCAATACAGGTGATGTATTTCTCCTCTGTGTTCCCTTACGCGGTGCTGATCTGTTTTCTCATCAGAGGCCTCATGCTGGACGGAGCGTTAGATGGCATCAAATATATGTTTTATCCTAAGGTGACCCGCTACTCCAATAATGGGCATATCAGATGCGTTAAACGGGATTTAAGTGATTATGCTTTATTATTCTGTGTTTGATTAGCTGGAGATTTGGGGGGAGGTGCAGGTCTGGCGTCAGGCTGCCACTCAGGTCTTCTTTGCTCTTGGTCTGGGTTACGGCTCTGTGATCGCTTATTCGTCCTACAACCCTATTCATAACAACTGCCACCGGGACGCCATCATGGTCTCTGGCATCAACTTCATGACCTCAGTGCTGGCCTCTCTGGTTGTCTTTGTGGTCCTCGGTTTTAGAGCCAAGAACATTGCTCTGGATTGTGTTGCAACGTAAGTGAGAATCTGTTCATTTTGCTCTTGTTTTATTGTTTCTTTTTTTATTTGGTCATCCTGATTTATCCAAGTACTTAATGTCCTGAGCATCTATGTTTCTTTTATTATTGTAATGTTGATGTTCCTTCTCTATTCTATTCTATTCTATTCTATTCTATGTTAATGAATAGTGAAGATAATGTTTGCTTTACAGATGAATTATATCAAATGTTCCAAAACATTTTGATTAGCTGTATTCAGTTTCTCGCTATAGTTGTAATTATTGGATTGTCTTTGAAAGATCTGTAAGACCCATTACTGGTCAGAAGTTTGTGGTATTACCAGAGATGGACTTAACCAATAAGCGTGGTAAGCAGCCGCTGAGGGCCCCGGGAAATTAGGTGCCCCAGACCAATGCTAAGAAGCCCATATTACTTGTATAACTCTTTCATACATTTTCATATCATACATTGTAAAATCTGTCTA
The DNA here is from genome assembly GCA_903798205.1 of Danio tinwini. Taxonomy (NCBI): domain Eukaryota; kingdom Metazoa; phylum Chordata; class Actinopteri; order Cypriniformes; family Danionidae; genus Danio; species Danio tinwini. The sequence goes on from CAIGQZ010016425.1 coordinate 4,136,942, forward strand.
AAACCATTAAGATTTTAACGTTATTAGCCTGCTTCTTTTCAAACAACATTCCTTTCGTACTGCACCTGCAAATATTAAAATCTAATCACAAATATGGCTAATTGACTGTACATAGTGTGGTACATTTTGGTTTCCTCATTTCCTGAGGAAACCAAAAGATTTTAAGGTCGGTCACACCCTAAAAACCCAAAGAATATAACATTTTAGTTATATATAGATTATTGCTAATTTGGAACTAAATTATATAAATGTATTCCCACAATAGTTAGTTTGTGAGCCTTGTTTTTTATTTATGTATATATTGTATTTAATTTTACATTAAGAATATAAAGGTTCCACTTAAATATATATTTTTACCATGTGGTTTATGTACAAAAGAACAAATCTGTCTATCTAGAAAAAAATTATCTATGGAGAAAGAGAATATTTTGAGTTTCAACGCTAGGGCCCCCAAGTCACTAAGTCCGCCCCTGGGTATTACATGTAGTGCTGTTAGGTGATTAATCGCAACTTCTCACATACAAAATAAAAATGTACGTTTACATATTCATTTTGTGTGTGGTGTATATATATATATTATGTATAAGTACATATGCACATATATGTATATATGTACACATGTATAGAACATGTTTGTTTATTTATTGACACAAATGACACAAATATTATTATGTGCATATTTTAAGTATATGCATTTATATTTGCATTATATATGTACGTGTATTTAATATGTATGTACAGACTTTTATTTTGTATGCAATTAGTCACGGTTAATCATAATTAATTAGTCATGATTAATCATAATTATGTCTTATGCTCTTGATTAAAAATAAATATTAATATGTGAATATTTAAAGTATATGCATTAATAGTTACATAATACTGTATATGTACATGTATTATTTAATATATAAATACAGACTTTTTTTTAAGCAAATATTCACAATTTATCGTTAAAAAGCATTGATTTGATAATTATTGAATGGCTGTTATGCTCTTGATCAAAAATATACATTTAATTTAATAATAAAAGAGTTTTTAATATATAAATGATATATTGTTTTGATGCCAACACTGAATTTTCATCTGAATCGTTCGGAAATTAGCGTAATGGTGCTGATTTGGTCCTCAAGAAACATTGCTTATTATAATGTTGAAAAGAGTGTTTTAATTCTTTGATACATAGAAATGTGAAAGAAATGGAAATCTTTTGCAACCCAATAAATGTCTTTACTGTCAATTTCAAAGCTCCTTGCTAAAAAAAATTTAATATATATATATATCTTTTTAAAGAACCTACTGACTCTAAACTTTTAAACAGTACTGTAAATTACAAGGCAATATGATTGTTTTTTTATGATGATTTGTTTTTGTACCCCTTAAATTTTTCCTCCTTATTAAAAATGTTTCTCTCTTAATTATTATCTAGTAATTTCTTTAACATAAGATGTAATATCAGTGTTAATGTCACTCTGCAGGAATGTGGCCAGAATGGCAGAAATGGTACAGACCGGCTCATCTCAGCATTGGCGGCCATTATTCAACATGTCTGACCCCAGATCAGTGGCTCTTCAGGACTACAGGCAATGGTACAGCAACTACGGAAGCCTGCTGGGACCTAATATCACAGACTGTGACCTGGAGAGAGAAATGAGCAAGGTAGGGTTCACACTCACCGGCCACTTCATTTAGTTCAAGTCTCTTAAATCTTCTTTAAATCTTCTCAGCTGTGATGCTTGATTTGTGCTTCAGCAGATCATCATGACCACGTCCACATACCTAAATGCATCAAGATACTGTCATGTGATTGTTCATTTTTTTTTTTTTTTGGTAGATACTTGCATTAAAGGGGACTTTATTAATTTCCCCCTTTTTACAAGATATAAAAAAGTCTCTGAAGCCCCTAGAGTGTGTATGTGAAATTTCAGTTTAAAATACCAAACAATTAATGTTAGAACTCTTTGAAACAGCCCTTTTAAGCTTTGACCCTAATTATGCCATTTTGGTGACGCTTGGTGGTCGCTTGGTTGTGCTTTTTTTCAAAAGAGGGCGGAGCTACAAATGCCTGTGTGTCAGCATTGTGGCGGATTCAAAAATGTGACTAGCATACTATGCTAATGAGGGAGAGATCATCACTAATGGGCGGTGCTTTCCCACTCTGATGACACGTGGGAGAATGTCAATCAAAGTGTTTTTATCAGGTGTGATTTATAAGAAATAAAATTAATAATATTTTACCATTAGAAGCTGCTTATTTTGACAGACTGTTGCCACACAACTGTTTAAACCCCTTATAAAAGTGATTTTTGCATAATAGATCCCCTTTAAAGGATTAGTTCCAGAAATTTGTTATTTTACTTACCCCAATGACAGATTATTTAGCTTGTTTTAAGGAATAACTCGTTTAAATTAGGCTTTTTTATTTCTGAATTATTTTTGATTTAGGAATTGTTAGATATTTAGACTAGAAACAAGACAAAAACTCTACATAAGAAAAGCATTTTTTTTTCATTGCACTACAACTGTTCAAAAGGTGCCAAATGTCGTTTTCCATGGTGATTGGTCTGAAATGGTAAATTTATTATTTTTGTAACACTTTGAACTAGTTACAGGTTTACTAAAGAATAAATACTTTTTTTTCCCAAAAACACCTGTTGGCCTTAAAGGTGCTGTATGTAAGTTTTTGACTCTTCTAAAGCATAAAAATACCATAATATGTGTGCAGATATTTAAGAAACATCCAAAGTGAACATACTTGTTTAACTGAAAAACAATGCTGAAGTCAAATATTCTGCTTTTAAAATGTGTTTTCCGTGCCGAAATGCTCTTTGTTTAGGTAAATTTAACCTGCACAATGCCAGTTTAGCCAATTATATTTCAGCACCCCGGGTTGCCTTGGTCGAAAACAGTGTATTTCATTCATTCATTCATTCATTCATTCATTCAGAAAGGCTCTGAAAGCATGCGTCCGTAAGCGAAATGGACAGTATCAGACGTCAAAATGAGACCGATTCAGTTCCACATGAGGTTATTAATTAGATGAGCAGTTTGGCTGTTTGCACCAGACAAAACACGACAGAAATTTAAATACAGCCATTCAGAAGCACAAAATAAGCACTCACTCACTCACGTAACGTTAAGGTTTAGAATCTATTCAAACTCGCATTGTTAGCATTTAGCACTGAATAAAGCACACACGATTTACCTGAGGTGATCACTGTCATAGGTTTCACATGTTGAGCTGTGAGAAATAGAAACCGTTTCTAATATATCAATTCAAGGTGTTGGTTAGAACCAAAACTCCTTTTAATATGAAGAATATTCCCTCTGTCGCGTGTCGTTGCTTTTATTTAGAACACAGTTTAAATCACTCGCTTCTGTACTCAATCTGGCATCCCGTGTTTGCGTCTATTTTGATCCAGGAGTGCAATACCTAGTTCAACCACTGGGTGTCAAACTTACATACTGCACCTTTAAATCACTTGAACTTCAATAATCGCTGCTTGCAGCTATAATTATAAATTGAATTATATTCAAATAATTATTGTTAAAATATAAGTTCAATGTAAAAACATATGTACGTAATAAGTGCATAGTACCAAATGATTAGTTTAAAATGTAAATACATAGTAGTTATGTCAACTGAAACAGAATATTGAGTAGGGGACAAGGCTTTTTGCCCATCTTTCCCTCATAGCAAACTATTGTTAAGAGGGGCGTGTTTAAGAATATATCAGAGAAGGACTGCCTATTCCAAAAACAGAAAAGCAAATGTTCAGAATTTGATTGAGGATTACCAAAAAAACTTTTTTTTAGTGGATTAATTTGCACTGATTAATTGTTCACCTAAAGAATAACAATGTGTGAAATCAAAATTATGATTTTTTTTTTGCTAACACAGGCTTGAACATAAAACGGGTCCCTAATTAAACAAACAATTAAATAGAAATACCTAATAAAGTGGCCTTCAGTGCATATTATGTATCTCACCATCATAATCATATTATTCCTGCTTGTGTGAGTCCATCCATCCATCCATCCATCCTGTTTGTCTTTTTCTCAGGGAGTGGAGGGAACGGGTTTGGCGTTTATAGCGTTTACTGAAGCGATGGCTTTGTTTCCTGCAAGTCCGTTTTGGTCAACGCTGTTCTTCCTCATGCTGCTGAATTTGGGCCTGTCCACCATGTTTGGCACCATGCAAGGAATTCTGACCCCGCTGATGGACAACTTCCGAGTACTGGGACGCCACAAGACCATGCTGACGGGTACACACAAATAGACACGTTAATACTGAAGGATTTTGTGTTCTAGCTATAAATGTCACATAATGTGTTTAATCTGCAGTGTGTAGCTGTATTCTGGGCTTCTTCATTGGTCTGCTCTTCACCCAGAGAAGTGGAAACTATTTTGTGACCATGTTCGATGATTATTCTGCCACGCTGCCACTGATCATTGTTGTCATTTTTGAGACCGTCAGCGTGGCGTGGATTTACGGTGCAGATCGGTGAGGAATCTTTGTTCTATATGCTGATGATACCTGAGTTAAAGGGATAGTTCACCAAAATGAAAACTGTCAAAATATTTATTCTTTCTCTGCTTGTTGCAAACACAATAATATGAGGGTTCCCATTCTTTCATCAACAGCAGATTTAAGGACTTTGTAAAGCCCCATTCATTTCAAACCAAGCACCTTTCCTAATTCAGGAAAGTCCTTACTATGCTTAACATTTCACTTACACTTAATATTTAAAATGTCAGAGTAATGATGATATTTTAAATGTGTTGTTTGTCATCATGTTTAAAGAACTTTAATAAAATGTGTTGAGTTCAATAGTGGTAATATGCAAACGCGGTTTCTGAAATATTGATAAATTGTGCATTATTTGTCATAGTTTTTGTACAATATTTTCATTTACGATTTTTAAATTGAAGAATTTATCATTTTAGTTCTGTTTTTGACAGCAGAACAGTACAATTGCTAAAGTAACGCCAAACATTTCATCTCAAATTTAATTCAAGCACTTGAATCAAGAACCTGTGTTTGTTTTTAAGTACTTTCCAGGCTTTGAATCCATATGTCTGACATTCAAGTACTTTCAATATGGAGCCAGATCAGTCTCAAAAATAATACATTTACAAAATAAAATTCATACTTCTACAACACAATTCACATTTACAAAATAAAATTCATACTTCTACAACACAATTCACATTTACAAAATAAAATTCATACTTCTACAACACAATTCACATTTACAAAATCCAATTTGTAAATTCAAAACACGATTCAGAAAATGCGCAAATCCAATTCGTAAATTCAAAATACAATTCATAAATGCACAAATCTAATTCATAATTTAAAAACTCAATAAAAAAAATGCAACTCCAATTCGTAAATTCAAAACACTATTCAAAAATACGCAAATACAATTCGTAAATTTAAAGAGCCCCTATTATACATTAAATAGGGTCATATTTTGGTTGTAAGGGTTTCCAAACACAGGCTGATATGCATGTAAGGTCAAAAAACACTTTCATGGTCTTATAATATGCATTTATTTTTACCTAATTATCCCAGCGACTCTCATATAAATCGTTCAGCGATTCATTTGTTCCCAAACCCCTCCTTAGCGCGAAGCTAATCTGCTCTGATTGGACCGATGTCAGTCTGTTGCGATTGGTCGACACTGACAGCCTTCAGCGCGAGACAGAGTGAAATGCACAGCTTATCAACAATATAGTAGTGAGAGTGCATACACGCTTCATATTAGTGGATTTTGGCTGCCAGTGGGTGAATGTAAATACAGACGACTAACTATTTTTTTGAGCAAAAACTCCAAGAACTGGGGAGGAGATTGACACGAGTCTCCTAGCCCGTCACACTCTATCTGCTCTACACACACACACACACACACACACACACACACACACACACACACACACACACACACACACACACATTACCCTCCTCCTCAGAGGACACACCAAAATAAAAGTCCTTAACAGAAACCTTCAAAAACAGAATACAAAGAATGCATATTAAAGAAACAACTTCACATTAGTTACTAACATCTTAGTACACAGTACCCGGTTCTCACCAGTGTTATCAGGGCCGGCGCGTCCATAGTGAGGGCGGCGTCTGCGAGCACTGCTCCATGTTCTGACATAGTCCCTTACACCAATAGTCTTTTATGATTTTTCCTTTAACAAAAGGCCAATGAATTCTCTCTCTGTTGTAAGTGGGTAGATTCCAGAAGCACTCGAACAGCACATGGCTGGGCTATAATGCTGAGGTTTTTGCGAGCGCAACAACTGGGCGAAGTTTCATCATGACGAAACGGCTAAAGACTCGTTATCAAAACGATTCATTTAAAGTACTAGGAGTCGACTCTTTTATAAATGAATCAATATTTTTAAACATGGTCCTCTTTCAGATTTAAGCCTTAGCTGGATATTTCACTTCACTTAGAGCTGTTACACACTACATGAAAGGTCATTCTGAAAAACCCATAACAGGGGCTCTTTAAAATACGATTCAAAAATACGCAAATCCAATTCTTAAATTCAAAACCCGATTAAAAACAAATGCTAATCGAATTCATAAATTCCAAACATGATTCGGATTTACTTGGGAATTTACTCATTTTGTTTACAAATTTACAGATTGTGTATTGTAAGTGCGAATTGTGCTGTTTTTGAGAAATATATCTGGCTCCATACTTTTTAAGAGGAATTTGAATCCTGTAATATATTCAGCAAAAATGTTGTAAACTGGAAATCATTGACTTCCATTGTATTTTTTTTTTTATCAGAGCTGGCACCTTGATGTCAAAAGGACATCAAATTGATATCTAACATTGGCGTCAAAAATGGATTATTTTTTGCCACCAATGTTAGATGTCAGCTCTGTCCATTTGACATCAAGGTACTTTCCATGCATTGCAGAGATACAAAGTCCAGTGTAAATTTGGAATTTTCAAATGAATAAAACTTTTCTTATGTTATAAAACTTTTATGTCAATATTTAGTGGTCAAAAGGGAATCAGTGTTCTAGATTTTAAGGTTTTGACATCAAATCAATTAGCATTTTGATGTTCAACATTAAAAAGAAGCTTTGAAACCATTTAGGAAAAAGTACATTCTCGTGTTAGGGTGAACTATCCCTTTATACAGTATCTTTTGCTTGATCTGCTCATAGTTTTTGCTCTTTTTCAGGTTCTTGGATGATGTGGAAGTGATGCTACACTGGCGCCCTCCGGCGATTTACCGTTATTTGTGGAAGTACGTGTGTCTGCTCGGCATGGTGGGTCTGCTGGCTGCTAGTCTTCTCCGCATGGTCTTCAAACGGCCCACGTACACTGCCTGGAACCACACCACGGTATTATACACATTCAAATAACCTGCAACAATATGAACCATAACTACAATTATTTTTAAATAAAATGGATCAATATGAACTATAACTACAATTATTGCAAAAAAAAAGAAACCATATGAGTAATATGAACCATAACTATAATTATTGTTAAATAAAATGGAACGATATGAATAATATGAACCATAA
>CAIGQZ010016425.1:4151940-4168341 GCA_903798205.1 Danio tinwini
ATTTATTTATTTATTTATTTATTTATTTATTTATTTATTTATTTATTCATTCATTCATTCATTCATTCATTAAACTGCTGTCCGTAATGGTTTATAAAATGCAGGATTGTTTGCATTTTACCCCCACATCCCCCACAAAACATATACAGGCAAACCAAAATGAATATGGCTCCTGGTGATACACTAATGCCTTGTGAAATTAAATTGTCAGTCTGTGCACAAAACTGAGAATTGAGAATGCTCAATTTCTTGCACAGAGCGACTGTTTTGCTTTATAAGACCTTAATGTAAAACCAGGAGCTATACTGTAAAAAGCTATTAATGACTCTACTTTTAAAAAGTCAGTAAACCTGTTGCTTTTAAAGAGATTAGTTGACTTTAATAGTAATAAAAAAGGTAAACCTGTTCCTTTAAAATGATTAAGGTAATAAAATATACATTTTAATAAAATAAATACATAAAATAAACTCAAGTAGCCTAAATAAATAAAAGTTAACTCATCTTAACAGTTCCAAGGTAAACGGCTTGGTTCACTTTTTTAAAATCAAGTCAACTTCATTCATTTTTCTTTGGCTTAGTCCCTGATTATCAGAGGTCGCCACGGCAGAATGAACCACCAACTATTCAGGCATATGTTTTCCAGCCGCAACCCAGTACTGGGAAACACCCATACACACTCACATTCAGACACGCACTCATACACTACGGCCAATTTTTTCCCTTCAATTCAATTGCCTTTTACAGTATGGGTATTAATTTTATTTTGCCTGTATATTTTTTGACTATCAGAGTGCCAGTAGCCAATGGCTTATACATGAGCAAGGACTAAGATTTCAGCTACAAACATTCGACTTAATAAATAAAAAAGTCATCTACAATTGGTGCCATAAAAGAATGTAAATTAACAATAAAAAATTATGATTGATTTTCTTCATGCGCATTCACATCCATGGGATTTTAGGTAGCAAATAAACATTTAAATCCAGCCCTGAAATAGTCCATCAGAAACACACATACACACCCACCCACACACAGCTGTCGGCCCTACAAATCCCTGAACGCCCCCCTCCCCATCAGACCCTCGTCCCTCACACACACACACACCAGCTCCTGCCTCTGTGCGCACGCTCATGGGATTAAACAAATGGCAGCACGCGACTCCCACTTTTTCACAGTGCTGCACGTGAGATTCACGGAATTGTTGTAACTGGAAGTGAGTTGAAAGCGAGACATTATGCAGGAAAAATGCTGCTTTTTCATGCATCCGTCAGTTTGTTTTCTGTCTAATGTAAAGAAACCTTAAAATCTATAAATATTAAATATTAATATTAATTTGTGGCTGCAGATTTTAATTATAAAACATATTTCAAAGTCAGTTTTTGTTTTCGAAATCAGCCATAAAGCTTCATTTCAGCACCTACATCAAACTTCATAGCTTACATCTGTATTCTGAAGTGGTTTGTTCATGCATAACCTGATTATATACAACACTGTATATAAAAAGTAAGGAGTAGACTTTACCTTAAAAAAGTGAGTAAACACGTTGCCTTAAAATGATTAAGTAAATGAACTATGTGCATAATTATAAAAAGTTAGGTAAACTTAACAGTTCCAATTTACAATGGGTTTACTCACTTTTTTTAAGTCAAGCCAACTTGTCAATTGTAAGCCAATGTGTGTAATTACCTTTTTGTTAAAGGACACCTATGGTGAAAAATCTCCTTTTCAAGCTGTTTGGACAGACATATGTGTAGGTATAGTGTATAGGCCGTCATATTGGGGTGATATAAACACACTCAGTCCTTTTTTTTTCAATTAAACAACATAAAAACGGTGGGCCAATTGGAGCGGTTTTGAGACCGACCGCAACTTGACGTAGGAGTGAGGTCCCCCTGCCCACTGAATTGATTGACAGCTGCGTATTAACATGTCTCCGTAGTAACGTGTATAATCATATCAACCAGACACAGGACCAGGACGTGCGCAAACTAAGCAACCGTAAATAAAAGTCTGTTCAGTTCGCTAAGATCATCAATCATCATCAAATGTGATCAAGAGTGAGTTTTACAAGTTTAAAATGTTTTAAAACAGTGCATGTGTGTAATGAATTACAGCAATTTATTTCAGATTTACTTCATCACCACAGCCGCGTGTCAGAACAATTATAAAAGACGCTTCAATCCCGGTTTGTGGATGTTAAATCAGGTTTATTTTGTACATTAACATAACAGATATCCATACAGCAGTGGATATTAACCTGTATCCTGTCACATTTGCATGCGAAAACAGTGCAAAGCTAAACGCACGCTGTCTGTGTGTGTGCCTGTTAGCGCTGTGTGTGTGTATTTGTGTGTGTGCGTGAACTTTGTAACGACATTGTGTGTGACTCAGCCTTGCAACTCCACAACATGCATCAAATTCTCATTGGTAAGATTCTTATTGTAGTTTTTCCTCACAATTGTTACGTGAGATCTTATTCCTTCTTGTTTGTCTGTTGTCTGACGCAGCTGAGGGAGCCGCTGCTAGGCACGTGGAAACCGTGGGCATGAAGGACTAGCCTTAAAGGCGCAGTACACAAAAACCGTTAGCTGATGCTAAATGCTACAAAATAGAAATTTATGACAGGTATAATAAAAAATCTGATGGGTGTTTTGAGATGAAACTTTACAGACACATTCTGAAGACATAAAAGACTTATATTAAATCTGGAAAAAGTGGTAACCTTGGTGCCCTTGAAAGTGCTTTTTAGAGTAAATATTTTAATCTACAATAAAAATATTTTTTTTAGACTTCGAGTAAAAAAAAAAAAAAAATAGACTTGTTTGCAGTATTTTCTGAATTACTGTGATAAGATCTTCCCAAAAACCACTCAGTAAAAATCTTCGACTCTACTATGGCAAATAATTAAAGAAACAAACATCGTTTTAAACCTGAGTTTAAATATGTGCTCATTTGCATACATTTCTAGCACAAATATACTTAAATAGTGCCACATTTGCATATTCAAACATGACATTTTAGAAAACTCAATAAAAATGGTCACAATTCTTTATGTAATCAAATTGATGGGGAAAGTAGTCAAAATTATCAGTTAAGTTTTGTTCAACCCTGTTCACCTGATCTGTTTTGCCTTAAAGCGATAGTTCACCCAAAAATGAAAATTCTGCCATCATTTATTTTCCCTCATGTGGTTGCTGAGACCCATCTACCTCCATAGTAGGGAAAAAGATTACTATGGAAGTCAATAGGTAGCACAGCAGCTACCAGCATTCTACAAAAAAACTTCTTCCGTGTTTAACAGTAGAAACTCAAACTGGTTTAAACAAGTGAAGGATGAGTAAATTAGGACAGAATTGCCTCGATTTGGTTATCTAAGAAAAATTTTCGAAATCCCAGCAATTCTAGGTTATAATTTGTGGTGTTTAACATGGTTTGACATAGGGCTGTGCGATTTGGGAAAATATATAATTGTGATTTTTTGACAGATATTGCGATTGTGATTTGATTTACGATTTAATTTTGTAGTCAAGCTTCAGCTCAATAATTTGTGAGCCGTGGCAACAATTCTGCGTCAGCTCTTAAAAATTACCTGTTTTTGTTCGATGTCTGTGACTTTGAAACCAAAATATTCCCATATTACAAATGCTGATCTTGAAAATTAAAGGCCCGTGCACACCGAGACATTTTTTGCTCGCGTTTTCTGTCGACGTTTAACGCCTCGTGACTAAATAAAGGCGTCAATATGATCGTGCACACCAACGCGCAAAAAGCCAGGCGCAAAAGCATCATTTAAAAAAAAAAACGCCTCATGCTCGTTTTTTTGTTTTGATGCGCCGCGTCAAAAACTTCACCAATCAGATTGGCACTTTTGTTCATGTGCACGGAACTGCTGAAGTTACAGTAAGCAGCACTTGGAGGCGCTCAAGCGCAACACTGTCAATGCGAGCGCACATTGAAGAAGATGCCCAGAGGCGTGATGAACGTGGAGCTGCTTATTGCACTGGTGAACAATAATCATTTCTTCATCGCTAGAGCTGGACTGCTGCTAGAACCATCCATAACAACAAGCGTGTCAACTTTGTCTTCTTTCTCTGTATTACAAGCGGGTGTCAGGAGCTTAAAGTTGTGTAGCGCCATCTAACGTCAAGGAGTGATTTTGCATACTCTTCTGCTCGTTGCCTGTGAAAAACGATTGGGTTTGAATCCGGACAAACATCTTGGAAAACGCTGACGATAAACGCAAACGAAAAGCGTCCTGGTTTGTACGAGCCTTAATGCTTCTAAAGCAAGCGCCATAATCCCACTTGTCAGCGATTTCCTGTTTTATAATTTTTTTTATTGTGGGCGTTGTTCGGCTGCGTAATTCAGATTGGGCAGAACGAAAGTGTGCTCACTCAATTGGCTAGTAATAAAGCCCCAGTCAGATCACATGATTTCTGCATAGGGTGTCGTGGAAAGTCATAAACGACAAGTGAAGTTTATTTATAAACTAATTTCGAGAGGATCACGTGATTATGATTGAACACGGCTGGTCATGCATTAACCATGTATGACCAACCAATCAGACGATTTCTAACCCACTATAAAGAGCCAGAATTTCTTACTTCATCTTCGTTTGAAGAATCCCCCCTTCCACCCCTACTCCTCCTCTTTTCCTTTCATAGGGCGGCACGGTGGCCCAGTGACTAGCACTGCGGCCTCACAGCAAGAACGTCACCGGTTCAAGTCCTTTAACAGACTGGCTGTCGTTTCTGTGTGAAGTTAGCATGTTCTTCCCGTGCTTGCGTGGGTTTTCCCCGGGTTCTCCTGTTTCCTCCCACGTTCCAAAAACATGCACTACAAGTTAATTGAACAATCTAAATTTAGCACTAGTCAAACTTTTATCCATCAGCATATCTCTCCGTAGCAACTATTTTCTGTCATCAACTCTTACAAAAGGGGGGAGTTCTCGAAATCTACCTGAGCTCAAAGCTCCCCTCTCGCCCCGCAAACGGGAGGGAGCCCAGGGCTCAAGGACCTTTTGAGCTCAGGGCTCTCTCCCGGGACATCATGCCAAACTTGCTTATAATCAATCATCAGCTAAGTGTGAACTCTTGAAATGGGCGTCATGACACAAGATTCAATCGTTTCTTCTAGTGTAATGTGGCATAGTTCACGACAACCGATACCATGCATGTCTGCGATGCCTCACGACACCGCAGAAGGTCTAGCATGTTTATTTTCTGAAGCATAGCGGACTGGTTTTGAAGCACTTCACCTCAGATGTTATTCGTTATTCTTGTTTATCTAGTAGATAACTGACCAACAAAAGTACATTAAAATCAAGATACAAATTATACCAAATGTGAATGAAAATGTGAATGAAATTTGTTTCAAAAATACTTTTTTTCAAGAAAAAATCTTGTTTGCATCTGTCTACTACTCAAATGTGCGGTTGGATGAGTTTCGCTCCGTGAAAAATAAGGATTTAATTAATGCTCCACTGTAATTGTTGTATCACAAACCTCTGTCATATATTTGCAATTTTTTTAATATGTCTTTATTTTGTCTTAAGCATCTGATTTTTTCCTTGGTGCTGATGTGCTTTAATTTTCTCCATCTCACTCATGGAAAGTTCAGGCGAGGGAGGGTTTAATAAGCAACCTATGGCTGGAAAGTATACATTTAGATTTAAAAGAAAATATACTAATTTTAAAAAGGAAATATACATTTGATCCTGTCAATGTCATAACGAATGCCCTTAAATAATGTAGCCTTGTTGTCAGCAAGCATCAGTGTTTATTGAGATTAAAATACAGTAAGATTAAAAAATGAAATAGAGATAAAAAATATTGTTAGCAGCATTTGTGACTGCTTTGAGAAATAACACTCGTCGTCGGAATGACTGATCGTGAAGGAACGTGTAGTCTGGCACATTTGTTACCCACAACAAGTCAAGATTTTATCAAGAAAATAAATAAATAAATCACATAATCTGACATTACTTTCGTAAACGACAATAAAAATCATGTGATCTGACTGGGGCTTTGTCACACACAGCCAGCAGTCACGCATTTGCTCTGGGTGGGAGAAATTAAACAATACATATATATTTCATATTGCAGCCTCTTGCGATTAACTAATCCTAACGTTTCAAACTGCGATTGCGATTCGATTTCTATTAATCGCACAGCCCTAGTTTGACATGATCAGCAACCACCGATTAATTATAAGTATTATTTCAACTGTCTTTAGCGTCTGAGCTCCCAAAGCATCTGAGCTCTCACCTTGCACCTCCAAAAGCCATCGTGTATTCATTGTGTTTCACGTTCTGAGGCGCAAGTTATTTATTTTCTGAGACCAAAAAGGCCCACAATGGCTTCTCCTACCACAGCAAATACCATTTTTCTTTTTGACATTTGATGCCAGTTTATCAGGAAGCGGCGATTTTGTTTTCTTTCACTCATTGGATTGAAAATGTTTTACGTGATATTCGAGGTTTGTAAAATAAATATAATTGGCATCTTTGTATGGAAACATAGCTAAAAGGAACAGCAAAATTGCATGGAATCTTCTCAATTCTGATTTGTCCCACTTTCATATGTGGTATTAAATCTGATACAGATACATTTTTTTTACAATATGACCACATTGTGAACTGTTATGTTGGAATTCAGGTGACTTTCACAGTACTTTGGATCGAAATGTGTTATCATTCTGGGCTGTTCTCTGAAACACATGATCACAGCGGTGTGATTAGTGTGAGGCATAATCAGCTGTTAAATTCAAATCTGCTATCCTGTGAGCCAGGGAAGACACACACCATGCTTGTCACAGATCACTTATCAGTGTTTTTAGTCACATAAAACTTATTTTAGACATCAAAATACACATTAGTACATTCAAGATATCCATTTATAGTTCATAAAATAAACCACTGTTTACCACCACTGTCTGCAATATATCAAAACATAATCTGGCGAAGTGCTTTATTCACGATACAGTATACAGATTACGTACATAATTAAAAAGTTTACATTTACATTTTTAGATTTAGTCATTCAGCAGATGCTTTTGTCCAAAGCGACTTACAATTGAGGAGGAATTCAGCGATTCAACAAGAAGAGGCAATACACACAAGAAGTGCTAATTATACAAAGGAACTGTTAGTGCTTAGAGAATTGAGTGCTTGAGTAAAAAGTGTTTTTTTATTCATTTATTTTTGTAGAGAGAGAAAAGTGTTTCTACATGTGGTTTGTCAAGCCCACTCACCTGTGTGAGGCAAACTTCATAAACACATAATGTTTTTTTTTTTTTTTTTTTAAAGAGATATGGAGTGATTGTAAGAAAGCTTCTGGTGCAATTGTGTAAAACTGGTGCAAGAATCAGTTAAAATTACATAAAGATGAGAGAGTGGTTTATACAGGTGGTTTGTCAAGCCTACTCACTCAATTGCATTATGTTTTAAGGTTTTCGTATGCTGTGATGGGGGAAGTTTACACTGTCTGCAGTTGTTCTTTTGTGCATGCTGATAAAACAGATCCTAATTAAAAATCTGATTTAAATTGTAAATATTGAAGTGTTTATTGTTGAGCCATTCAATTGGATCCTTTCTCCAACAAAAGGCCTAAGGAAAAGAGCTGACAAAGACCAATACACTTTAGTTCAGTATTTTCTGTATGCCTCCTCCTCCTAGGTTCACATAGGGCACTGAAATAATCATCCATATCGTTTCATTCCAGCAGTAGTTTTTAAAAATATTACACACTGCATCATGCTTTTGTGTCCTTAAATGATTATTCCAGTGTTTCCCAACCCTGTTCCTGGAGGCACACCAACAGCACATATTTTGGATGTCTCTCTCATCTGACCCATTAACTTCAGGTTTGGACGTTTCTTATGTTCTGATGAGTTGATTTAGGTGTGTTTGATTAGGAAGAGGTTAAAAATGTGTACTGTTGGTCTGCCTTTAGGAAAACACTGGCTTATTCTGTGCTTAATTAAATGCTTAAGTAAATGTTTTGGGATGCAGGTCATTTCAGAAATGACAATAAGGTAGCTTCCCACATCACTAAGTAAATGAAGCGGGTTGCGTTGCTGCCCGCCCCTCCAGTGGGTGTGGCCTAGATTATGATGCTTTGCACTCTGGCTTTGTATCGAGGATTGCAATTCACTCCATTCTTAGTAATGAAAGTGAACCATCTTTGTATATCTATAGTCTTTGGCTTGTGTTTTCCCGCTTCTTGTTTGTTGTTCGTTCTTGTCAACTGAGAAATTGCCAGGCTTAAATGGAACTTACTAAATACAAATAGCTTAGTCCACACACTGAATGTCTCAATGTACTCTACTCCTTTAAATATAGTATAAAATTCTGTCAGAAGTTCGTGCTGGAAGTAAAGTGCTGATGTGGATTTCTGACTCCCTTTCTTTATGTGAGACTCTGTGTCCCTGATATTTTCTAGAGAAAGCATCAGCAGCTGATTAATCATTTAAAGCTCAGCGATGCATCTTCTCCTACTGTTTCAGCCACATCACACCTGCAGTTTTCCCTCTGTCATCCGTATACTCTATCCCACCAGCTCACGCTTCACATTCAGCCTCTCCTCAATCAGCAGTGCATGACATTTACCCGATGGACTTTACAGTAGATACTCCTAAAATCTCCATCTATGTGCATCACAGGGAAATTTGTTTGTTTTTCTGAAATATTAATAATTCCATTTTAGCAACTTTTGCACTTGATAATATTCATTGTGATCGAAAAGACACTCACAGTATATTTATTGTTCATTCATTCATTTTCTTTTCGGCTTAGTCCCTTTATTAATCCGGGGTCGCCACAGCGGAATGAACCGCATACTTATCCAGCACATGTTTTAAGCAGCGGATGCCCTTCCAGCTGCAACCCATCTCTGGGAAACATCCATACACACTCATACACTACTTCACCTGTACCGAATGTTTTTGGACCTTGGGTGGGAAACAGAAGCACCTAGAGGAAACCCACGTGAACAAGGGGAGAACATGCAAACTCCACACAGAAACGCCAACTGACCCAGCCGAGGCTCAAACCAGCGACCTTCTTGCTGTGAGGCAACAGCTCTACCTACTGCGCCACTGCGTCCCCATATGTATTGTAAATACCTTATATTTTACTGATAATTTTTCTCTTAGTAGAATTTTAGAATTATTTTGATTTGAAAAAGAATATAAAACATTCTGTTTATATCATAATGTATCATCATATCATATATATATAGTTTTTATCATAAAATATATAGCATAAAATATTTATATTTAAACATTTATATGTATATATCAAATACTTTATGCTATATTTATACTACACAAACTACTATTTATATAGCATGAATATGGCATATTCATGTTGCATCATAATCATATTTATTATGTTGCAGGTATGTGCAATAAATGTAAAAAAAATGTAGTTTAGTTGTAAAAACTGTATTTTATAATTAAAGATTATTTTATAATAAAAATTATATAAAGTTTTAATCATATATGCGTGTGCTGCAGCAAAAACAATGCAACATATTATACAAATTAATTTCTCGGTTTCATAATAAATGTAATCTGCGCACTCATACTCACTCCAAAAATATGTTAGATAAACAAAAAATCATTAACATTAAAATGATGAAATAAGTAAATTAATAAAAGAAAATAAATAAATAAATAAAATAAACACATTTGTCTCATTGGTAATTAAAATATTATTATGTTGGAAGTGTATACAATAAAAAAGTAGTTTACTTGTAAAAAACATTATTGTAAAACTATATAAAGATGATTTATAATAAAATTATATATATCATTTTAACCATATAGGGTGTGCTGTGGCTAAAACAATCTGAGGTATTATACAAATTAATTTCTTTGTTCCATAATAAATGTAATCTGCGCACTCATTCTTACAAAAAAAAGGTAGATGAACAAAAAAAATTAATAATTTTTTTAAAGAAAATAAATAAAATAAAATCAAATAAAATAAAGAAGCCAATGCATATTAAAATATTTTGCTTACCCAGATTCTTCAAATATATTTTGTGCTTGACAGAATAAAATCATAAATCATACAGGTATACCCAGCAACTTATGTATGAATAAATGATGACAGATAGTAATAATAATAATAATAATAATAACAATTATTATTATTATTATTTATTATTATTATACATAATAAAAATATAATAATAATTATAATAATAATAATACATAAATAAAACTGTAAAAAATACAAATAAACCTGCATGGCCAGACTCCTAACCAGATACTACCCAGCAAACAATTTTGTGTTTAATAGACATCTAATAGACATCTAAACATGGACAGCTTGGCTAAAACAAGGCTAAACTTGGGCTGTTAGTGAAAATCGAGTAGACATCTAAGAATAGCCCAAAACTAGACTAGTCGTCAAACAGACAGATTAGACAGACTTTATATGTGTAGTCATTCGTTTCTGTTAATTTGATGACTAGTCTAGTTTTGGCCTATTCTTAGGCGTCTATTAGATTTTCACTGACAGCCCTAATTTAGCCTTGTTTTAGCCAAGACGACTATGTTTAGACATCTATTAGACATCTATTAGACATCTTTTAAAAACAAAAAAAAATGCTTGCTGGGTCGTTTGCACGGATAGATTATTACAATTGTTTGTTGTTTCGATTTCACATGTCGACAATTGCCTGCTTATCTGAAAGCATGTGAAGGTCAGACTGCTGGGATATGTGCGTGTGTAAGTGTGTGTGTGTGCATCTGAATATGCATGTGTATGTGTGTGCATATCAGGAGGGGGGGAAGTGTCTCCCCAGGTGACACAGTCCCACCGAGACCCAATCTGTTCAATAGACGCAGGGGAGGGTCAGAAGAGTTTGCCATATACACACACAGACACACAAACACACACTCTCTCTGTCACACACACACTAGAACAGAAAGAAATCATGTAGGGGAGGGAAAGAGATTTGTGGATCAGGTTTTAATCTGTTACCTTCACACACTGCACCATCAGAATGAAATGAAATTAACCAAACAGGGTCAAAACAGCGAGCAAACACCTCTCCGAACACGAAACGCCAGGAGAACAGAGAGTCAAGATGATAAAAGGATGATGAACCTGAACGTGGATGAAGTGATGGGTCGGGTTGTGGGGGGCTGTGGGATTATGTAATTTTTTTACTGTTGTGCTTCATCCTCTTACAGCAAGATTAAATGGGGAAAGAGTGCATGTGTGTCAGTGTATGTTTGATGTGTTCGAGTGAGCAGAAGAGCTTTGGTGCCAGCAGAAATCTACACACATCTCACATATCAACTGCGGCCAATCGGTCAATTTGATGCACAGACCCACATGACGGTCACAGTTACTGTCAACCACACAATGGATTTGTAATTGAATTTTGAATTTGAACTTATTTATTCGACAGGAATATGCACAACAATACATGGACCTTAAAAAAGGATGTGTGTTTAGAGTCAGGCTTTAGCAAAAACTGCTATTTTCCACCTGCAGTCCCTGGACCAGTACACTTACAGTAGGCCTGTCGCAATAACACATGGACATGACCTCAATCATTTTTGGTGATGCAATATATATCAGCGATACATAAAAACCAATTCTAGCAACATTTTAGCTGATTGTGCAACATCTCTATTTCAATTGAAAGTGTTTGTATTAGCATGGTTATAAAAACACTATAAATTACTATAGTATATTTTCATGTGGGTGTCTGACAACTGAAAATAGATCTGCTAGCAGATATCGCAGCCTCTGTTACTTTTTACCTTGCACTATTTTGTTAACATTTATTAATATTTATTTATTTAGGATATGCGTTTTCACATTCTTAATCCAATGCCTTATTATTAAACTGTTAAAATGACTATAATTAAATGAAATATTCATAAGAATAAAAATATTATGTGTTCTTTGGAAGAGCACACTTGCATTATGATGATATTATATTGTCATTCTGCCATTACATAATGAGCGGCATGAAATGATCTTAAAATATTTAATCGCAATATATTTTGGTGTAATATATTGTACAACAACAAAAAAAAAAATATCATGACAGGCCTAGGTACACTGATAATGATTTTTGTATATTACACAGTATTTAACTGTAATATAACCTGTATTTTACTGTGGGCCAGTTATTAAGTATGTTACTCTATTTTAAAGCTGCATTGTGAAAACTACTGTACATATATACATATAGAGCAACAGAAAGGGTGCTCTAAATGTAAATACAGGGTTTTTGCTGTAACGCCCCATTCACACGGGGCTTCAGAGTCAACGCTTGACAGAAGGAGTGTCTGAAGTTAGGGCTGACGCGATCGTCATAGCAGCGTCAGCCAATGAAATTAGTCAGCAATCGACTACTGTCTGAGCTGGTGTATTTGCAAACAGCGATCTGATTGGCTGCTGCTTCCGTTGACCGTTAACTTTTACACGCTTGAAAAGTTGAGAAAGTCCCAACTTCCGCAGCAAGCAATGCCACTGAAGTGGCGCCGACGGATCCACAATGCAGTTCGGCAATGCCTGACGTCACCCATTCAAAGTGAATGGGAAGCGTTGAAGCTGACGCCCCGTGTGAATGGGGGGTAATTGATTTACAGTAAGTAACTGGCAAACTGCTGCCAGTGAATTACTATAGATTTTACAGGAAATTGTAAACAGTGTTGATTTTAAAACCCTCAAAAAACCAAACATATTATGACTTAAAATATTAAGCCGGCAGCTAGCTCTCTGCAACTCTCACATGGTCACCCACTGAAGCCAAGCAGGGCTGCGCCTGGTCAGGTTTCCCCCACAGTCCAAAGACATGTGCTATAGGTGAATTGAATAAGCTAAATTGGCCGTAGTGTATGTGTGTAAATTCAAGATTGTATTGGTGTTTACCAGTTTTGGGTTGCGGCTGGAAGGGCATCCGATGCGTAAAAAACATATGCCGGATAAGTTGGCGGTTCATTTCGCTGTGGTGACCCCTAAGAAAATGAATGAATGAATTAACATCTAAAGAAATTTGAAAACTGCTCAGGTCAATATTATTAGCCCATAAGAGTGTTCTGTAGCCAAACAAAAACAACGCCCATTGACTTGACTAATTAAACAAATTGTCTAGTTAATCTACAGTAATTATCTTAGTTACGCCTTTAAATTGCATTTCAAGCTGAATACTAGTATCTAGTAAAACATTATGTACTGTCATCGTGGCAAAGACAAAAGAAATTAATTATTTGAAATAGGTCATTAAAACTATTATGTTTAAAATGTGTTGAAAACAATCCCTCCTTTAAACAGCACTTGAGAAATATTTGACAAAACGAATTAAAATTTAAATCAAAGTCTAATCCTTATAAAACATATATAATGACCTGCATAATTGTCATTAAAATGTAAACCTTGTGACTTGTTGAATATTTAAAGAAGTCTCAGTGTCTCTCTCTATAGTATACTTCTTTTCAATACATATTTACATTATGGCAATTAAAAAAAAGGATGTTTTATGAAGGGCATCATGGTGGCGCAGTGGGTAGCACAATCGCCTCACAGCAAGAAGGTCACTGGTTCGAGCCCCGGCTAATGTTAACAAGCATGAATTTTGGTAACGTTAGTAAATACATCAACTAATGAAACCATATTGTAAAGTGTGACCGATTTAAAAATATATAATATTTAGGCTGTGACACGGTCTCTCAGTGGTTAGCACTGTCACTTCACAGCAAGGTCTCCAGTTCGAGCCCCGGCTGGGTCAGTTGGCATGTTCTTCCTGTGTTCGCGTGGGTTTCCTCTGGATGCTCCGGTTTCCCCCCACCATTTTTTTGGTAGGGGTGTGTGGGTGTTTCCCAGTGTTGGGTTGCGGCTGAAAGGGCATCCTCTGCTGTAGTCCAGATTTTTGTCATGTGACCCTACCCGTATCAGTTACGCGTCCTCTCTGCCATCACATCTCCTCTCCTGTGGCCTCATGACATAGTACAGAACTCACTGGATGCCCAATCTCCAAGTACTGTATATGCTAAAAAACAACAACAACAAGAACATTTGATTGTGAGGGAAAGTTGTTTGTAGTTTTAATAATCAAACTCATTTTTTTTTTGTAAAACACACTCTCCAATACATCTCTTTAATAATATTTTACAGGACAGTTATTTTTGATGTATTCAGACTTACAGTGCAACACTTCACACATGCTGTTTTTGTCTACTTCATATTGAGAAGTACAAGTATTGATATTCCAATGCACATAATATTCTTAAATTCATTCATTCCTTCATTTTCCTTCGGCTTAGTCTCTTATTTATGAAGTCGCCACAGTGAAATGAACCGTCAACTATTCCAGCATATGTTTTAAGCAGCGTATGCCCTTACAGCTGTAACCCAGTACTGGGAAACTGTTTCAACTGTTAATTTAAAAATAAATAAAAAGATAATGCACTACTTTTGTTGAGTAATGAAGGACACTTTATTATTGCAGGATGATGAGGCTATCAGAGAGGGAGAGGTCATCAAATTTAGTTTAATATTTTGATTTAGATTTCATATGTATATTTTCACTTTAATATTAGTTACAATTTAAGTACATTTCTTATATCTTATAGTATTAATTTATTAGATCTGATTTGTTGAATTCTAGTTATACATGGCACAGTGGCTCAGTGGTTAGCACCGTCACCTCACAGCAAGCAGGTCTCTGGTTGGAGTCCCAGCTGGGTCAGTTGGCATTTCTGTGTGGAGTTTGCATGTTCTCCCCATGTTGGTGTGGGTTTTCTTCCGGTTGCTTCGGTTTCCCCCACAGTCCAAAGGCATGCGGTACAGGTGAATTGGGTAAGCTAAATTGTCCGTATAGTGTATGAGTGTGAATAAGAGTGTATGGGTGTTTCCCAGTACTAGGTTGCAGCTGGAAGGGCATCCGCTGTGTAAAACATATGCTGGATAATTTGGCGGTTCATTCCACTGTGGCGACCCCAGATTAATAAAGCCGAAAAAAAAATGAATGAATGAATTAAGGGGCCGCTTTTGGTGCTTCACACCTTTTTATTGGTCATTTTAGAATACAAGTTACTTGTAAAAAATGTCTTGATTTAAAAACAAAACAGTAGCAAAAGATGACTTCACTTCAATAGATGTGTGAATAAGTGTGTTTTCTTGCATAACTGGACGTTGAACTCATAAAAAATAATTGTTTGCATAATTGCTAAAACTGATAAGCTGAAGTCACACTGAAGCGACACCCAACCGAGGATTCCGCTTGGTCTTAAAGCCTTTATCAATGGGTTAATTTTACTATTTATGATGGCATAGTCCAGTCAAAATAGGACAAATGAGCTCATGTATGGGACACATTCTGGACCTTTGTCAGTGAGGGGTGGGTCTTTCGAACCACCCGAACCCCCCCTGGCTACAGGCCTGCGTTGAATTGAATAAACTAAATTTGCCATAGTGTATAAGTGTGTGTGAATGTGAGAGTGTATGGGTGTTTCCCAGTACTGGGTTGCGGCTGGAAGGACATCCACTGCATAAAACAAATGCCAGAATAGTTGGCGGTTCATTCCACTGTGGCAACCCCTGATAAATAAGGAACTAAGCTGAAGGAAAATGAACGATTGAATGAATTCTAGTTATATGACACAGTGGCTCAGAGGTTATCACGGTCGCCTCACAGCAAGAAAGTCGCTGGTTTGAGGCACGGCTGGGCCAGTTGGCATTTCTGTGTGGAGTTTGCATGTTCTCCCCATGTTCGCGTGGGTTTCCTCCAGGTGCTCCGGTTTCCCCCACAGTCCAAAGACATGCGCTATACAGTAGGTGAATTGGATGAACTAAACTGGCTGTAGTGTATGAGTGTGTGTGTGAATGAGAGAGTGCATGGGTGTTTCCCAGTAATGGGTTGTGGCTAGAAGGGCATCCACTGCAGTGGATCAGGGGTCGCTGTGGCGACCCCTGATAAATCAGGGACTACGCCGAAACAAAAAGAATGAATATTAGTTATTTTGTGCTTGAGTTACTAAATGAAAATGAGAAATGTTTCCGTAAACTACAGTTGAAATGGAAAAAATAATGTTATAATATATTTAACTAGATTTCAGTTAGTTTAGTTTATTTTAATCAATATTTTAGTTTCATTTTAATTTTAATGACAATAATCTTAAGATGAAGCCTACCTTTTTTACATTTATCACATGAAAATGCTAAGTGGTCATGTGACTAATGAGAAAGTGCTCTGAACGTGCCGACTTTACTGTAGTTATTTACCTGGAGAATTAAAATCTATCACATGCAAATGAGATTGATGAAACTATTAAGCATTTGCTGAGACTGTGCTGTCATAATAAGTATGCAAATGTGTGCGTTTGTGTGTGTGTGTGTGTGTGTGTGTGTGTGTGTGTGTGTGTGTGTGT
>CAIGQZ010016425.1:4169211-4185647 GCA_903798205.1 Danio tinwini
CACACACACACACACACAAACCTACACACACACGCACACAAACCTACACACACACATGTACGTACATACACACACATAAAAACTCATACTCACACCGCCCCCACACACAAACCTACACACACACACACACACACAGATATACAGGTCAGCTAGTGCATGATGAACCGTGGAACGACACGCAGAAATGCCTGATCTGTAATCCTGGATTCTGTTTTTCTCTAGCGGTCACATGGTCACAGACATGCAGATCTAAACTCAAACACACACTAGAAGAACGATTAATTACAGCCAACAGTCATTCTCATTAGCAGGCAGCATATGCGCCGCTGTTGGCAGCAATCTGTTTTTAACTAGCTTTAACCTTAATTACACATCTTGTGAACGTGTGAGCGCTAAACTGCAGGCAAACCCACTCCATCTCTCTCTCTCTCTTTTTTCCAGCTCATTTTTTTTTATCTCCGGAAGTCTATCATTTCTGTAATCCTAATCTGAGGGTGGAGCTACAGATTATGGGTGGATAAGTGAAAGAAGGGGGGGGGGAGTGATAGAAAGGGATGCGGAGGAATCCTGGGAGGTTTTTAGTTATAATAGAAACACATTGCTACTTTCTCATTTATTTACACGCCCTTTTGTTTCCTTGTTCGTTTCTGTAGAACAAAGAAATTAATTAATTCCTGAACACTGCAAGGATCTCCTGCTGATTTCTTTTTAGCGGTCTGTGATTGTGTTGTTCGAGGTTGAAGGGATTATAAGAGATCTGCTTTTGTAGGAACAGTCACAGAATGAGAATATATATATATATATACAGAGAGAGAGAGAGTGAAAGAGAGAGAGAGAGAGAGAGAGAGATTAAGACGGATATAATGATACGTGTATATGAGATTCGTGGAACTCAGATGTAGTTTGGTTGGAAGGATTGTTCAGAAAGTCTTTCTGCAGGTTACTTTGACATGCAATTTTTCTGGTCACGCTTGATCTTAAGGCTTACTTGTTACACCATAAAAAGCGATTAGTTCATTCATTCATTTTCCTTCGGCTTAGTCTATTATTTATCAGGGGTCACCACAGCGGAATGAAGCATCCCCACGGTGTTTACCTGGTGCCATAACTGAAGTCTAGGAGGACACTTAATCGTATTACTCTTAAAGAGATTGTGATGTTGTTTGATGCCTCATATGCTTTTAATTGTTTAAATTAAACTGAACTGAATGATTTTGAAGTGTTGTTTACACCATTTCTGCATTTTGAAATCGCGGCAACAGCTGGAGGTTTGTAGTACACAGCATGTTATTGCAATGTTTACAGTGCTGATGCTATACTTCTGGGTTTCTTCCCACCGCAGCCTTGCTTTCGTGTTTTAAAATAGTGGCCATGTGAAATAAGTGTATAGCGCATGTCTTTGGACTGTGGGGGAAACTGGAGCACCCAGAGGAAACCCACGCCAAAACGGGGAGAACATGCAAACTCCACACAGAAATGTCAACTGACCCAGCCGAGACTTGAATCAGTGACATTCTTGCTGTGAGGCAACAGTGCTAACCACTGAGCCACCGTGCTGCCCCGCAATTAATTATTAAACTTTAAAATAAGTGAGCAAACTTATTGCCTTAAAAGCAACAAGTTGATTTTACGTAAAAAAAAAGTCAGTAAATCATTGATGTTTGACATAATCTCAGCCAAAACGCTAAGAGAGGATGGGACAGTGTAGCTCCTCCCCTTTTAAAAAAAAAGTTTCATTTTATCACCGCTCTGCCATTGTGTGTGGTTAAGCTCAAGTATAAACCGAAAGCGGCGAGAGCGTCAAAGTAGCCGGAAGTCATTCATTTTCAATGGGAGCCGGTGGCGATAAGCGGTGAGGAGCGTCTTCGCTGGTGTGGCCGTCGAAGAGAGTTCAAATCAAGTCAACTTTATGGTAATGAGCAGTGACGAGGTTCGGCGGCAAGCAATCAGAATGTAGAAGGCCACCGCTTGAGAGGAGTCCAGAGAACACAGTCACTGTGAACTTTGGTTCCGACCACAGTTGTTCTCAAGGGTTTTAATATTACGCTCGCTAGATTTCCAATTATTTGCAGTTTTTCTTACAGGAACATACATTAAAAAGTTACTGGCGAGTTACTGATGTGCATCAATGTTATATATATTTTTTTCTTTAAAAAAGCGTGAATCTCATGTGACAATACAAAATGGTATGCTTTAGAATATTTCAGGCATATGGACACATTGGATAATTAAGTGGAGCAAAGCCACACCACATGCAACTAGATCTTCCGTAGTTAAATGAGTTTGATAATAAGTGTTTTATGTGGGAATGTAACTGATTTGCTGATATGCTGCAACGGCTCCTTTAAATACGAGATCAATGTAGCGAATTTTGACGCTCTCGCCGCCAGAGCTGAAGGCAGACAGCGTCGTCGCCAGGGCGGGCAGAGCAACCTTTGACGCTCTCGCTGCTTTATGTGTGAACGTACAGTTAAACGAAAAGTGTCTTGAAGGGGGCGGGGCATGTCAGATACTAGAGAGCATTTGATTGGTTATGATGGGATGAGAAACTGTAGTATGAGGTGACGTGAATAAAACCGTTGGTCCATTTAGGCCAGGGGTGTCCAAACTCGGTCCTGGAGGGCCAGTGTCCCCCTGAGTTTAGCTCCAACTTGCTTTAACACACCTGCCAGAAAGTTTCTAGTAAATCTAGTAGGAGCTTGATTTGCTTGTTCAGGTGTGTTTGATTAGGGTTGGAACTAAACTTTCCAGAACACTGGCCCTCCAGGAGCGAGTTTGGACACTCCTGATTTAGGCGGAAGTGACAAACTACAAGATTTACATGTTTATATCAGTTTTATATCTCCTAAAAGTGAATTTTGTCATTGTTTTAGAGCACACTAGCTTATAGATATTTTAAGAACAAACTATACTGATGCTAACGTCTAAAAAAAACAACAACTTTATTTTAATTTCATGGGACCTTTAACTTAACTTTTATAATTATGCACACAGTTTGTTTACTTAATAATTATAAGGCAACAAGTTTACTCTCTATTTTAAGGTAAAGTCAACTAATCGCTTTTGCAGTGTACACATGTCCCATGCCATTACTTTAGTAACTACAATTAATTATTCATAATTAAAATTCAACTAAGCCTAAACCACATTGTAGCCCTAACCAAATGGTAAGTATATGTAGTTAATTAATTTTATACTCACACTGTAAAAAAATCTTGCGGTTGTTTTTGTTGAATCAAATGAACTTTTCCAGTCATCTCAACAAACTGACTAAAAATATCTGGTTAAACTTTGTATAACTTTAAAAAAAATGTAGTTGAAACCTGATTAAATTAATAAAACAAGTTAAAGCAACATAAAAATATTTGTTGTCTTGACTTTTTGGTCATAATTTTTTTTTACAGCGCATTAGTTAAATGAATAGTTAGACTGTAGGTGTCTTATTAAAAGTGAAAATGTGGTACACTATTTTAAGCAACATGTAACAAAATATTATTTTAAAGGAATCTGTGTGGGTTAAACGCAGAATAAAGGGTCATATTTCATTCAAAAACCCTTCTAAATGTTTATCTTTTCTTAAAAGAACATGATTGTTATTATTATAGTTGGCTACGTTTTAACCATGTCCTTGTTACAGTGTAACTCTACATTTAAGTAAATGAGTAAAATTACTTAACTGTGTACTATATGGTTAGGATGACAGTTAGATTTGGGTAAATGCATGTAATCATGCATGATTTATTATTATTAATAAACTACATACAATATATGTGCATGCGTAACAAGGGCACTTTTTAAATATTTTCTAATTGAATACAGAATGTTTCACACGCTCACACATTACTATTCAAAAGTTTGATGTTGTGAAGACATTTCTATTTCAGTTTCTGTTTCAAAGCTGTATTTATTTGATCAAATATCTAAAATAGTGAAAATGTGAAATATTAATACATTTTACTACCAAAAAAAAAACATACAAAACTTGAATGAAACTGCTTTAATAATAAAGCAAAATATATTATGTCTAAAAATCATGTATTTAGGTGACACGGTGGCTCAGCTGTTAGCACTGTCGCCTCACAGTTAGAAAAAAAATCACTGATTCGAGCATCGGCTGGGTCAGTTGGCATTTCTGTGTGGAGTTTGCATGTTCTCCCCATGTTCGTGTGGGTTAAGTTAGCGGTTTATTCTGCTGTAGCAACCCCTGATGAATAAAGCGACTAAGCCGAAGGAAAATGAATGAATTAATCATGTTTTTATTGAATTTATAATCATGTTTATTAAATTTTGTCTGCCACTAAACCTATTTTTGACCATCTCTGCCTGCTAAATCTTACATTCAGCAAGTCTAATTTTCATGTTCATGTTTAGACATCTATATTCTGTATTATTTGTAATTTCAGTTATAAAAAATACATTTGCAGCTGCGCAAAAAATAGAGAGTGAAAGAACAATCCATAAAATAAAAGCCAAACATGGTACTCACTGTATCGCAAATAAAGAGATAAACAAATGTTTTAAGGAATTCTACTCAAAGTTATACTCCTCAGACACTGAGTTGAACTCACAAACAATGGACTCATTTTTACATAAATGTAATCTCCCCAAGTTATCTCCAGAGGACCGAGCATCTCTTAATAAAAACATTACTCTAGAGGAATTAAAGATCACAATCAATACTTTAAAAAGTGGTAAAACTCCTGGTCCAGATGGGCTGCCTGCCGAACTATATAAAAAAATCAGCCACATACTTACTCCTTATTTGCTTAAAACTTTTCAACAAGCGTTAAAAACTGGACTACCTCCAACTTTTTCTGAGGCTATTATTACAGTAATTCCTAAAAAAGGTAAAAATCCTGAAGAAGTTGAGGCATATAGACCCATATCCCTTCTCAATGTTGATCAAAAAATATTATCTAAAACACTTGCTAATAGACTCTGTAAATTAATCAATAAATAAGTTAACGTAGATCAGAATGTATTTATTCCAGGAAGAAGCACTATCCATAATATAAGAAGACTATTTAACATAATTTATCACCCTAAGGCAACCCAAGACAATTTGATTGTAGTATCACTGGATGCCGAAAAGGCATTCCACCGAGTGGAGTGGGGTTACTTGTTTGCTGTCCTTGAGAAATTTGATTTGGGAGATGAGTTTATAACTTGGATAAAAAATTTGTGCAGTAGTCCATTAGCACGTGTTTGAACAAATAGAACAATTTCAGACTCTTTTTATCTTAAAAGAGAAACCAGAAAGGGTTGTCCTCTCTCGCCTCTTTTGTTCGCATTAACTGTAGAGCCCCTTGCAGAAGCCATTCGATCTAACTCTTGCATACATGGCTTTCATACTTTAAATACTATTAATAAAATATCATTGTATGCAGATATTTAGCTTTATATTACCCAACCACAAGTGAGCCTTTCTGCTGTACTCAAGATTATTAATACTTTTGGGAAGTTCTCTGGCTTTAAAGTTAATTTTGAAAAAAGTGAACTCATGCCCATTGGTTTAAAAGATCTGTCTATAATACATACATCTCCATTCAAGGTTTCCACAGAAAAAAATGTATATCTTGGAATTGTAGTTACCTGTAAATACTCTCTACTCTTCAAAGCTAATTTCAACCCCTTATTGTCTAAACTACAGAATTGTATAGATTATTGGAAGATGCTGCCAATCTCTCTAATTGGCAGAATAAATGCGATAAAATGATTTTCCTTCCTCAAATATTATATTTATTTAATAATATTCCAATACTATTACCCAAGTCCTTCTTTAAACACGTGGACTCAATTATTTTTCCATTTCTGTGGAACTACAAAAGTCACCAAATTAAAAAAAATAATCTTTGTAAACCCAAACAGGCGGGGGGTTTAGCCTTTCCGGATTTCCGTCTTTACTACTGGGCTGTAGTAGTAAACAGTTGACTACTGCCCCTGACTAGCTTCAGATAGAGCGAGATTACTGCCATCCTTACGATCTTGCAGCAATGTTATTATCTCCAGTGATAGTAGACCAAACAGTAGTTAATAATTTGGTTATAAGGAATTAGTTACGTATCTGGAGACAAATAAGAGAATATCTTAAGATAAAATCACTTTCTCTCTTAATCCCAAATGCAAATAATCCATCATTTCTTCCTTCAAAATTGGATACAACCTTTAATCAATGGAAGGAATTGGGTATTTGCACATTTAAGGACCTTTATATAAATGGGGTTTTAGGTTCCTTTACTCAATTACAACAGAAATATAGCCTTCCAAAAAAAACTTTTTTTAGATTTTTACAAATAAGAAATTACCTGCGAACACATAATGTTTCCCTAGAAGAGGTCCCGCCCTCAATCGCTGATGATTGTCTCACACAGTTTAGGGGACACAAACATCAATTATCTCTAATTTATGAAAGGTTATTTGCAGCTACTGCCCCCACTACAAAGATGATCAGAGAAGAATGGGAACGAGAGATTAGAATCGAAATTTCAGAAGAGATTTGGCAGAATAGTTTAGAGGATATTGATAAACAATCAACACTAGACTATGCCTTCTCCAGTTCAAGGTCCTACATAGGCTACATTTCTCCAAAAAGAAATTACATAGGATTTTCCCCAATGTCTCCCAAGTGCAAATCAGAAGAAGCTGATTTAGCTCATAGTTTTGTATTCTGTCATAAAATACAGGGATTCTGGAATGAGGTTTTTAAAGTGCTTTCAGATGTCCTTGATCAACACGTAGATCCTGACCCAGTGCTTATTATATTAGGACATTCTGATTATACATATTCATTGAGCAGTACACAACATAAATTCCTTACATATTGTTTGATTACAGCCAAAAAGCTGCTGTTATTGTACTGGAAAAATGAGAATCCTCCAACTGCTAAACTTGGCTTGAAGAATTGATGTCTACTCTGCACTTGGAACATACCAGATATATTTTAAAAGGCAACATTGGACAATTTCAGAAGATTTGGGGCCCTTTTTTGTCACTTCATGGGAAATTCTCCCCAAAGCAATGTATTGTAACTAAAAAGTTGTTTTGATTATCACTGTATTGTATACTTACAGGCTGGGCTTGGGGTGTTTGTGTTTGTTTTTGTTTTGCTTTGTTTTGTTTTCGTTTGTTTTTGTAAGTTTCTGCATATCAGAAAATAATCCTGGAATTTGTGATTATTGTAAGTCTATTCAATGACCAAATAAAAAACTTATTTGACAAAAAAAAAACAAAAAACACATTTGCATCTGTTCCTATTTCCTGTCGACTCTGTTACATCGATTATAAACAGGCACAATAATCTGTAAAGCACTCATAGAAAAAGCACGTGACTTGCTCCAAGTGATGTCACTTCCTTTGGCGGGAAACTCTGAAAGGCATTGGTGCATGTCATTATTCTTCTCTTAATAATTTGTACAAAATGTTTAAGACACACTAGTAGTAGATTAACAATTTGTCAAGCCTGTTATTGTGATATTTCAGTGAATTTCTCATTCACTTTTTTAAAAATGTACTATGATAAAAACACTTAAGAATCTGTTTTAGACATGCCATGCGTATCTGGTTTGAGGTTAGCATCTTGAGCTAAAGCACAAAACAATGGAAAATGTTAACCCCATTATAATAAACTCTGTTAGCGGTTTAAAAAGCTTAACAATTGAGTGAAACAACAATTAACAGAATCAAATGTTCCCAACATCACATTTAAGCATTCTGCATCATTTTACATTGATACTGTATAAATTACACATTTCAGTTGAAAGAAAATGAGTGGAAAATGCTTGAAATGTACCCATAATTCTGGAATGAGTCATGTGCCTGTGAAAGTGTTTGCCTGAGTGAGTGTATGCATGCGAGTTGTTATTGGCTGTAAACGTCGCAGACAGGTTGCGTACCCAGATGGTCTCTCTTTAGGTCTCTGCTGGACTCCCATGTTCTGCTATCTAGAGCCGCTCAATTCTTGCTCCATGTCCTCTCTCCCTCTGTGTCTTCCCTCTACATCCCACCTGCTTTCAGTCGTGTTTGTGATGTAGTTTTACTACCTGTGAGGGTTCCCCAGTGTATGGGACTTCATACCTGTTAGGAGTAATAAAAAACACACATTAACACTCAAAAGATAAATAAATTATGTAACTTAATATAATTATTACACACATTTCTACACCTTTAAATAATGTTATTTCAGTTCAGCGTAACCCAGGAGCAAAATTAATTTCGGACCAATGAAATCACCTCACATCACATTCAAAGACATTTAAATAGCACATTTCATACACAATGGTCATTCAAAGTGCGTTACATAAACCAGAATAAATTAAACAAGTATAAGGAATAAAACAAACAAAGAATAAAAATGATTAAAAACAGATTCAATGAATTAAAACAGGTTTTAAGGGAATAATAAAAAAGAAAAGACATATATACATGTAAAATATCTGGTGAATTTAAAGGGATAGTTCACCCAAAAAAATTAAATTCTGTCATTATTTACTCATCCACCCTTCAAAACCTGTTTGAGTTTCTTTCTTCTGTTGAACACAAAGGAAGTTATACTGAACAGGTACTGAATTTCATCGATATCACTACTATGGAAGTCAAGATCTTGTTTGTGTTAGAAGAAAGAAATGCATAAAAGCTTAGAAGCATTAAAGTGTGAGTAAATGATGGGAAAAAAATTTTTTGGGTGAACTGTGCCTTTAAATTCATCAGATACTTTCCTTGAAAGTGATGTCATTTCATTGATCCAAAATAAATGTAGCTATATTTTTTTATATTTATATGTATTTTTTTATCTAAAGTGGATTGAACCCAATGAACATAGATTGTTTAAAATTCTAAAACTGTTGTTTCAACTCATTTTAAATATGTAATTTTTTGGACAAACAAAAAAATTAATTGTCAATCAGACTTCCAAAATATCTGAATGCACAAAGATCCAGATATTTAAACCAAATATTGCGGCACCCAAAACCCTAAATTCCCAACATATACAGTATATCTACATGTGTAACTTTCGGGTTGGAGTTTAGTGGACAGAGCTCAGGACTAGTAACCTAATTTGACCTGGTTTGACTCTGTAAGGAGCAAGACATGAACAAGCTAGCCCCTATGACAAATCATATACGGTGTTATCTTGTTTCATTTTTAACACAGGGTTAACATTTCATCCTGGAAATTGTTTTACACTGTACATCCATAAACTCCACAAGTTTATATATTTTTGGTTGCATAATTGCTGCTAATAAGTGATTCTTTCAGTGTCACTGTCTGAATAAAAGCAATACATATTAAAGAGTATTGTGCATACTCCTGTGCGTATTTCCTGAATGGACTTTTCAGACTATAAAGTGAATTAAGTGATCGAGTGTTTCAGAATTCATAGTATTTATAAAACATTAAGGCAAAAGGAAACAGATGACCTACTTAAAAAAAGTCCTTTGTTTTGTTACTAACATATTTGATTTAGTTAATTTATGCTGTCAGATTAAATTATGGGAATCTAAACATAAAACAAATATGTATATGTTTAAAGCAATGTATTGCATAAGAAATGTGATAACACAGGAACAAGAAAACACAACTAAAGGAAACATAACGATAACTAACACTAACCCTAAACATATTAAGTAATTACTAAATTTGTTTTGAAACTTAACATGCATTTTTGGACACAGAAAAGTGACTAAGAAAAAGTTTCACTTTTCTTCACTCCAATCCACATGTTTTCTATCACCATTTGCCGTTTTCACCAATATGCTGAAACTGCTGTTTCCAATGCTGTAAAAATCATTCATTCATTCATTTTCTTTTCGGCTTAGTCCTTTTCTTAATCTGGAATCGCCACAGCGGAATGAACCGCCAACCTATCCAGCATATGTTTCGCGCAGCGGATGCCCTTCCAGCTGCAACCCATCACTGGGAAACATCCACACTCATTCACACACATGCACTACAGGCAATTTAGCCTCCCCCATTCACCTGTACCACATGTCTTTGGACTTGTGGAGGGAAACCCATGCGAACACAGGAAGAACATGCAAACATTACACAGAAATGCCAAATGACCCTGCCGAGGCTCGAACCAGCGACTTTCTTGCTGTGAGGTGACTGTGCTACTCACTGCGCCACTGTGACACCTGTAAAAATCATGTGAATTTATTATATGCAAAAGGTCTGTTCCCAAACATCACATTAATGATTCAGATAGTAAAGGAAAATATGTGAATTGAAAAGAAGAAGATATAATTACTCTGCACTGTGATATATAATACTCTATAGTATGCAAAAGGATCCATAAGGCTGGCCATTATGCAAACAGACAGCATGCTGCCTTTTTTCCAATCAATGACAGCTGACAAAGCAAATATATAAACAAGGAATGTACAGTTTGAAACCCCAGGATACAAATAACCAAGATTAAATGTGAAACAAAAAAAAACACCGTACATGGGGTTTAGAGTGACCCGGAGTTAACCATTTCAAGAGTGAAATGTACATATAATAAAAAGTACATATAATAAATATTTTGTGTAGTAACCAAGCACTCAAAAAATATTAAGCTACTTGTTCAAATTACTTATTTACATGAGCTGAAACAACACAAATCTTTCATTTTTTGGGGCCAACTTAATTGTTTTATGCTCAGTCCACTTTAATTGTAAAAAACTGATGTTAACAATTTTTTATGTTGCCGTAACACAAATCGGTTGTGAGGAAACCAGCATTTTTTACAGTAAACTTAAATAACTTAAATAAAATGTAAAACGCTACCCTCGTGTATCTTTTGCTTGTTCAGAATTCAGCGGGGCATAAATATTTTATTCTCAATGTATTTCACCAACAGTAGCAGACAAAACAGTCTGTAGCAGTAATCAATATATGAGTGAGCCTTTTAAGTAATGTAATCTAACGCTAAATGTGCTTGTCCAGATTTGGTCTAAAGCTTAAATACAGTTGAAGACAAAATTATCCGCTCTCCTGTGGAACTGTAATTCATATTAAAATTTAAATAAAAAAGTGACCTTTAACAGAGCAAGGACTTTTTGCCACAGTCATTTTTATTATATGTTTCTTCTAGAGAAAGTCTTATTTCTTTTACTTTGGCTAGAATTGTTTTATTATTTTTTTGTAAAACAGCCCTCTTAAGATAATTTTTTTTTTAATGGATACAGAACAAACCACTGCTGCTCACTGATTTGCTTAATTAACCTAATTTAATAAAATTTAATTAACCATTTTTTTTAGCTAATTAAGCCTTTATAATGGCACTTTAAGCTGAATACTAGTATCTTGCAAAATACTGTAGCTAGTAAAATATTGGTTACTGTCATCATGGCAAAAACAAAAGAAATTAGTTATTAGAAATTAGTCAGTAAAACTGTAATGTTTAAAAATATGTTGTAAAAAAAGTCTCTCCATTAAACAGCATTTGGGACATATTTAAAAGAGTATTACAATTTCACAGGAGGAATAATAAGTATGTGGGTCTTAAGTTTGACTTTGTGTCAAAGCATTTTAAAATAAACTGTACTATGAACTGCGGAAATTGTACACACTATTAGTTATACTCAAATGTATATTGGCCCAAATTCTCCACCTGCAGACTCCTGGAGAAGCGGCAGCAAAATGGAGAGACGATCGAGCTGTCAGCGGAGGGACGTCCCGAGCTGGTGGAGGAGAAGGAGCTTCCCATCGTTGACTGCACATGTTTCGGTTTGCCTCGCCGCTACATCATCGCCATCTTGTCAGGCCTGGGCTTCTGCATCTCGTTCGGCATCCGCTGTAACCTGGGGGTAGCCATCGTCAGCATGGTGAACGACCACACGGTTTACTCTGGAAAGAAACCCGTCATAGTGGTCAGTATCAGTGCATACAGAACAGATGAACAGAACAACAAAAAAATTAATTGGTTAACCCAAAAATGAAACCCACTTGTTCGAAACTAGTTTGATCTGTTGAACACAAAAGAAGATAATTTGAAGAATGTTAAAAACCAACATTAGTGTTTGTTTTCCCTACTACTATATTGATGTCAATGGCTACAGGCCTGTTCACACAATAACAATAAATATAACAATAAATATATTGGTGTCCACACAGATGAACGATAATGATCTGTTTATTTTTCAATTATGCTTTTAATTCGGCATTATCACTTGTAACCAGATTACTACCACATCTAAACATACTATTGAATTTTTTACGTGTAATTAATCAAACAGTGAATTTAGCAATCATAGTCATTTCCACAGCATTTTCAAAGAAGGCAACACAAAGACACTGAAACTAGCACTGAATTCCTGCCCTACTTTTATGTTTACTTCGATTTGCCAGCATGACTTTCATAACTTCCATGTATTATTTTATAATTGTTTCCCATAGTATAACTAATTGCTTCCAAGATAGTCATTATCTTTAAATAATCTTTTAAAAGAGGGCTTAACATCAAGCATTGTGTTTCTCTAAAGTGTCATCTGTATCTTTAAATTGCACAATGTCTTAAAATTTCTATGGATTTTGAATGGCTGACAGTGATTTATGTGCTTGTCCAGATTTGGTCTAAAGCTTAAATACAGTTGAAGACAAAATTATTTGCTCTCCTGTGGAACTGTAATTCATATTAAAATTTAAATAAAAAAATGACGTTTAACAGGGCAAGGACTTTTTGCCACATTAATTTTTATTATATGTTTCTTCTAGAGAAAGTCTTACTTCTTTTACTTTGGCTAGAATAGTTAAAATTTCTCTTAAAATTTCTATGGATTCTAAATGGCTGACAGTGATTTATCGATCATCAGCTGAAAAAAAAATCATTCTGAATGCGATTCCAGCGATATCGATCCTCTATGTCTTTATTGTTGTAGTTGTGGTGTGAACTGAGCTTTTCTTTAACACTGCAAACTATTTTTAGAGCTATTCTTCAAAACATCCTTCGAGTTCAACAGAAGAACAACACTCAAAAGGGTTTGGAATCACTTTAGGCTGAGTAAGTGGTGTGTAAAACAAACCCTTTAACAAGACGAGTTGGTGGAAAGGAGTAAAACTAGTTATTTCAAAGTTATATTTCTAAATTAAAACAGACACCTCTCCGCCATTTCTGTTTGTTATCAAAACTGACAATTGAAAAAAAAAGATGACACACACATTACAACAATGGCATGCACAGATGAATTGTTCACCATAAAACTAGCAACGGGAGCTAACAAAATCACATGGTTAGTTTTGATTTCATTTGTACTTTAAACATAACAAAAAAGCACTCAGCATAGCTCTATACAACATATAGGCTAAGTAAGGGATACATCTTACTTAAGTACATCCAGGCGATAGTTTGTATAAGACTGAAGGGCTTTATTCTGTGATAACAACTTCTTGAATTTACTTTATCCTGCTTTAGTTTCCACAAAATGTAAAATTTGACCCAAAACATTCTGAGCCAACAGCTGCTGAAAGTAAAGACAGCCGAATGGAGCATACACTAACCTACATATTATCAAAATCCCTTTAAGACAAGTCATTTCATTTTGGTGGGCATACGCCACTCAGGCCGTATGCTCGGGCATACAGTTTGAATGGGGAAACATTAAATTCTCCAAAATTGCTTGTCAAGCTTACGAATAAATTTCATATTAGGAACCACCAATAAAATTAAACAACAAATGTCTCTTTGGTTTAATTTCTAAATGTTTAAATCACACAAAACCTGCAGAAAATCTGAGTCTGAGTCTCTCTCCCAGAGAATTGTCAGTCTACAGCGATCAATGATTAGCTCCTTTACTAGCAGGCGGGGCTTCATTCGCCATATTGACGTTACACTTTTCTCTATTCAAAACTATACAAGTTTTGACACGTCTTGTGTATTATGTAGTCTGGTATTATTCAGTCACAAGATGGCACCAAACAGTCAAAATTTATATGGATGTGAACATGTTTACTGACAATCAAGGTGGTTCAGTACCCAAATGAGACCAAAGTATTAGTACCCAAATTATTAGTTCCAGAGGTTATTATCTTGGAATAACATACATTGGAATGTCGTTACTGACCAATCCAAATTAAGTATTCCAGACACCTTTGTAAAAAAAAAAATTAGGAAACAAAAATTAGCAATTTGACATCAAGTTATGAGAAATTTTTAGCTTTTAATAGTATTGTCAAAACATGAAAATATATATACAGACTGTAAATGCAAATTAATTAGGCCAGTTTTCCCTCTTTTCCCTCTATACTTTTGTTTCTGCAATTGTAACCTTAAAACAGAAAAAGATGATTTGGGTTATTTGATGCCTTGAAGAATGTCATGTAATCATTTTCTAACACACAAGCTGTGCACTTTGACTGAAAATCACTCTTTTTGCACATAATGTTTTAAGTTGGATGAGAATAGTTTAACTTTCAAATTTTTTCCTCTCTCAGGCCGCTCAGTTCACATGGGACCCCGAGACGGTGGGGATGATTCACGGCTCGTTCTTCTGGGGTTACATTGTCACGCAAATCCCTGGAGGATTCATCTGTCAAAAGTTTGCAGCTAACAGGTAAAGTGAATTAAGATAATTTTACCATCAGACGTGTTTGTAAATTAATATATGCAATTTAAGTGGAAATCAGCGATTTGTTTTGATAAATTTCAGTCAAATGTCTAGTCAGTTATGTGTGTTGTCTTTTTGCATTCGCAATATGCAATAACAACATCATTAAATAAATTAACAGTTTTCCTATTTTTTCATTTATTTATGCTTTTGAACTGCATTATAGGACTGTAATCTTTCCTCCAACAACTTCTGATGTTAAATAGTTTTAATAGTTTAAAGTGATAAATTGTCTGAATTGGTGCTGTAAATTATGAAACAAAAATCTGCTGCTGTTGTTATTTTAAAGACCAACTGTAGTTCTCTGTATATCATTTGTTATGTAATATATTGTTTTAAACTACTAAAATCAGCATAAAAGTCACTTTGTTATATTTTATGCAGATCCACTCCCCTTCAAAATCATCACAATCAATGTAAAGTTATGAAATCTTTCCAAATTATTAGCCATATTGTAAAATTATATTCAATATCGTCATGTCAGTTTTTTCCAATATCGTGCAGCCAGCATAGTGTTTCATTTGGGATTTGGGGTTCAGCTGACTGTCCCGCATATGTGTGTTTGTCTCAGGGTGTTTGGCTTCGCTATTGTGGCCACGTCCACACTGAATATGCTGATCCCATCGGCAGCTCGAGTTCACTACGGGTGTGTGATCATGGTCAGGGTCTGCCAGGGGCTTGTGGAGGTATGCCATCTGTGTGCGTGCGTGACTGTATACACATCAGACATAACGTGAAATATTATTTAGCACTTACTATTGTGGGTGCACACATTAATTCATCTCATTTGTCCGCTTCAAGGGGGTGTCGTACCCGGCGTGTCATGGGATCTGGGCCAAATGGGCTCCACCTCTTGAAAGAAGCCGACTGGCAACAACAGCATTCTGTGGTAAAACAGACGTCGGTCGATCATCTGACTCTATGAAATATATAGCAACAGTGATTTACTGATTTAACCTAGAGTTTCAGTTCTATAAAAGTAGGCCTGCACGATTAATTGTTTTTAAAAACAGAGAAGGTGATCTGAAATGGTGCAATTTTCTAAATCATAAAAGCCGCAATTATTTTAATGCACAAAATATTGTAACAACATATCGTTTTGTACAGTTCTGACAGTTTGTAAGCACATAATCCTGAACAATGTGAAAAATGTAACACTTTCTAAATGTAAAGGTTTTACAGGTGGGAAAATAAGTATTGAACATGTCACCATTTTTTTCATTTATAAAGGTGCTGTTGAAATTTTCACCAGATGTTGGTAGCAACCAAAGACATCCATACAAGCAAAGAAAACTAAACTAATTAGATTACAAATGAAGTTAAGTGTAATAAAACAACACAGGAAAAAAATATTGAACACAAGAAGAAAGGGAGGTGTAGAAAGGCAGTGAAAGCCCAGACAGCAGCTGAAATCTCTCAGTAGTTCTTCAGAAACCTTCAGTGTAAATTAATATTAGGTGCTTTAGTCCAACATCTACATTATCAGGATGATGAAGATGAAACCAGACTGGACATTTCAGCTAAACAATGAATCAAAACACAGCCAAGGAAACTCAAATGGTTTCAGAGAAAGAAAATCAAGCAGTAGAATGGCCCAGCCAATCACCTGACTTCTCCATATGGAAGTCGTCTTTAAGCTGTCATCACCAAAAAAGTCTTTTATATAAAGTATTAAATACATTTCAGTAGTTCAGTACTTTCTGTGTCATTTCATTGTCATTACACAATTCATTTTTCAGATTTTGTTTTGTTTTATGTTTGTATTGTTTGGGTATTTACCAAAATCTTCTTTAGAAACATTACTCCCAGAAAAAAAAACATGACATGTTCAATACTTATTTTCCTCGCTAT
>CAIGQZ010016425.1:4199138-4210212 GCA_903798205.1 Danio tinwini
GTGTGTGTGTGTGTGTGTGTGTGTGTGTGTGTGTGTGTGTGTGTGTGAGTTACTTTGTGTGTCCGATTGGGAATACAGTGGTGCTCCGTGAATTAAATGTTCAGTATTTTAGGCGTCCTGCCAAAATCACTGCAATGCACTTAAAAATGAC
This sequence comes from Danio tinwini, assembly GCA_903798205.1. Classification (NCBI taxonomy): domain Eukaryota; kingdom Metazoa; phylum Chordata; class Actinopteri; order Cypriniformes; family Danionidae; genus Danio; species Danio tinwini. The sequence goes on from CAIGQZ010016425.1 coordinate 4,199,290, forward strand.
GCAGTGATGTTAGACATGTTCATGGTTGTGGTGTAAGACTTTACAGCATATGAGCGTTTTGTGTGGATGTGTGTGCTCGCGGTGAGTGTGTGTTTCCTGTCTTCCTTTTGTTTGATCCAGTGCTTTATATGGTCAAAGGGTTTAAGCAAATCTATGGATGTGTAGACATTTATTCTCTCCCAGGTTTATACACACTATATTCTTAAAGGGATAGTCACACAATATTCACAATGCTGTTGTTATTTACTGTTCCTTATATGTAGGTTTTATATGTTGGTTCTGTGGATGTGGTGCCAATATATCATGAGAAATGTAATGAGAATTATACAACTATATTGTCAACAAAAATTCAATTAAAAGAATCCCTGCAGTAAAATAAAAGCACTTTAGTTTTGAATGTATAGAAAAATAGTTTGTAATTTTACTTTAATTTGTAAATTTCATTAGGTCATTATTAAATAATTAGCTAAAATTAAAAAATTAAAAGGATAGTTCACTCAAAAATGACAATTAATTCACAATTTACTCTCCCTTATGTGGTTTTACACATTTCTTTCTTCTGTTCAACATAAAAGAAGGTATTTCCAAATATGCTGGTCGATTTATCATACCATAGTAGGAAAGGAAATGATTTAAGCATTCAGAAGAAATAAACAAATAGGTTTTGTACAGGTGATCGGTGAGTAAATGATGACAGAATTTTCATTTTTGGGTGAACAACCCCTTTAATAGTAATACTACAAATGAGCCACAACCACAGAAACAACACAAGTACCATAGAAATATAATAAATAAATACATTTATAATATTAAACAAGGAAACAATGGGTGAATTGTTTCTTTAAAACAAGTGAATGTGTGTGAGTTTAGACAACTCAGATCCTCAATGCACATTACAATAGATCACAAGTGTGTTTTCATCCTCTGACATATATCATACTCACATTTTCACAAGCCATCCATGCATAAACTCTATCAATAAATCTGTAGGCAAGTCTCTTTTACGCACATTGAAGGTTTACTTATATTACTGGCAGGCTAATTTAGAGTCATTTACATTGCATTTATTTATTTGACACTCTACAGACACAGTACAACTACACACACACATACACAAGAAATACACAAAATACCAGGCGAATTTTAAGGTGAACGTGCCGAAATTTTGGGAAATTGGTGGAGTTATCTCAGAATATGCAGGTTTTCCTTATTATGTATATTCATTTATTTTAGCATGTTCAGTTAAATGAGCTTAAAGAAATAGTTTTAAAAAATGCTAATTCTGTCATCTTACTGATCCTTTATTTGTTCTAATCTGAGCTTTTCTTTCGTTGAACACAGAATAAGATATTTTAAAGAATGTTGTGGGAAAAAAACAGTAATTGACTTTCATGATATTTTTGCTCGGGCGACGCAGTGGCGCAGACTTGCTGTCACCTCACAGCAAGAAGGTCGCTGGTTCAAGCCTCGGCTGGGTCAGTTGGCATTTCTGTGTAGAGTTTGCATGTTCTCCCTGCGTTTGCGTGGGTTTTCTCTGGGTGCTCCGGTTTCCCCCACAGTCCAAAGACATGCAGTACAGGTGAAGTGGGTATGTTAAATTGTCCGTAGTGTAAGAATGAGTGTGTATGGATGTTGCCCAGAGATGGGTTGAAGCTGGAAGGGCATCCGCTGCGCAAAACATGTGCTGGATAAGTTAGCGGTTCATTCCGCTGTGGCGACCCCAGATTATTAAAGGGACTAATCCGAAAAGAAAATGAAAAATGAAATAAGTATTTTTGCTCTTACTATTGATGTCAATGGCTGCACTGAACATTCTTCAGATTATCTTGTTTTGTGTTCAAAAGAAGAAAGAAAATCATAAAAGTTTAGAACCATTTGGGTGTTAGTAAATTGGTGAACTGTCCCTTTAAGAAACCAATCAGAAAAGAAAATGCTAAAACTATAATAATAATAAATTGAGTGACTTCCTATAATTTGATGTTATTCTGCTTCATGTGTTTATATTTCCTTTTTTCCTAAACATTTGTTTCTTTTTCTTATTTTGGCTTTCCTTCATGTACTGTATCTCAGCAAAATGTAAATGAAACAACAACAAAAAGATGTCAAAAAAAGTTTTTCCTTCGGGAGAAAAAAAATAATACACAAAAAAAGTTCAAATTGTATATGTGAAGATTCCCGGTGTACAATAAAACTAATGAAAAGTATCAACTGTGTGTTATTATTACTGTGTATTATAACAACCAGTCAAACACACATTAAAAAGTGTCATGTTTGTGGAAAAGCAGATCAGGGGCCCATTTCAGTAAGGCGGTTAAGTGAAAACTTTCTGTATATTAACCCTGAAATAAGGGAAATTCTGGATTTTCATTTCAGAACTGGAGGCATGTCAACCCGAAAAAGTTAAAGGGGACCTATTATGCAAAAATCACTTTTATAATGAGTTTAAACACAGCTGTGTGGCAACAGTGTGTGAATATAAGCAGCTTCTAATAGTAAAATGTATTCATTTTATTTTTTGTAATCATACTTGATAAAAACGGTTTGCAGAAACACTTTGATTGACATTTTCCCTTTGTACGTGTCATCAGAGGGGGAAAGTTCCGCCCATCAGTGATGATCTCTCCCTCATTAGCATAGGATGTTAGTCTTGTTTTTGAATCTGCTGCTATGCTGACACACAGGCATTCATAGGAAGAAGCATGCGTTGTGTTTTCAATGTGGTTTTGGACACGACATGTGAAATAGCCCATACAGATTAAACCTGAGAACTGCATTACAAGCACTGATCTATAATAGATATGTGATTACAAGCAACGCGGAGTAATTACAAGTTACAACACACTATTAAATACATATTTGACATACTACAGAAAACGAGGCAACACGTATTTGAACTGGACGAAGCAAGAACTGGTCCATACAAACTGTGTGACAGTTACTCACAAAGTCCCATACATTAGCAGTCTTTGCTGATCCTTCCTTTAATAACAAATGGCCGGCAAATCCCGCACTGTAGGGTAGGTTAGAGTATCAATCATCAGAAAAATGACAGTATCAAACACAGCACATGGTTGGTTATACTGTGGTGGTGTAGTTGTGAAAATGAACTTTAACCCTTTAATTCCTACAGCCGCATGTCTGGCCATCTTCATAGTAATAGTAATCTTCACGTCATGATCAATCCTATGATCCGTTGCACTCCGCTAGTGTCTAAAGGGAAAAGCACGTTCACGTTTTACCGGATCCGGCAGTTCATATTTGGTGATGTTGACGCGTGCAGGCAAAAGATCCGAACAAGGAACGAATCGTTCATCTGACTCTGAATCTACTAAATAGAATCAGTATAATTTTAAGCACGGTGCACTTTCAGATTTAAACCTAAGCTGGACGTTACCTTTCACTTACAGCGGTGTTACACACTACATGTATGGTAATTTTCAAAAACCCCTAATAGGGGCTCTTTAAAAACAGGTTTGATGCCTGCCATTCTGAAACTGAAAACCTAGAGTTTCTCACATTTCAGTGTTAAAGGGATAGTTCACCCACACATTTTAATCCTGTCATCATTCACTCACCCTTTACTTGTTTCAAACATTTATGAGTTTCTCTCTTGTGTTAAACACAAAAGAAAATATTTTGAAGAATGCTGAAAACCATTTGGAATTTGGAGGAAACCCACGTGAACACAAGGAGAACATGCAAACTCCACACAGAAATGCCATCTGATCCAGCCAGGGCTCGAATCAGTGACCTTCTTGTTGTAAGACAATTGTGCTACCCACTGCGCCACTGTGACCACCTACTATGAAAGTCAATAGTCACTTTTTTCAGCTTTCTTCAAAAATCTTCTTTTGTGTTTAACAACCCTGCTGAAAAATCCAGCTTAAACCAGCCCAAGATGGTTGGCTGGTTTTAGCTGGTCGACCAGCCTGGTTTTAGAGGGTTTTTGGCCATTTCCAGGCTGGTTTCCAGACATTTCCAGCCTGGTCTTAGCTGTTCAAGCGTGGAGCTGACCAGCCAAAACCAGCTATGTCCAGCTTAAACCAGGCTGATGAAGCTGGTTTTAGATGGTTTAAGCTGGTCATTTTCCAGCCTGACCAGCTAACACCAGCCTGGAAATGGCCAAAACCCCTCTAAAACCAGGCTGGTCGATAAGCTAAAACCAGCCAACCAGCTTAGGCTGGTTTAAGATGTTTTTTTCAGCAGGGAAACAAACAAACAAACAAATAAAAAACTCAAAGATTTTGAACCATTTGAAGGTTAATAAATAGTGAGTAAATTAAATTTTTTGGTGAACGATCACTTTAACATACTTAGTTTTTACTTAACTCCCTTTTCTGAAACGGGCCGTTAGTGATGTCCTTGTAAGAATCTGTGTTACACTAAAAGCCAAACTCCATTTTCTCAGCATTACTCTGTATGTCCACGTGTTTGTTCATCAGTTTTTTTGCTTATACCTTTATTCGTGTCTCTCATGACCCCTCCCTTATGCTCCTTTCCACCCACAGAGGGCATCTGCTGTCCTCTAATCTTTGCCTAAAATCACCAAGATAATCCCTCTATCCATCTGTCATTCAGAGTAAAAACGGCGTTTTAACACCGCAGAACATTTTGTTTGTGTCGACAGCGACATCTAGTGGCTAACGTACGATTTTACCAGATTCAAATTCAACCGCTCCTAAAATTAAATGTTTATTTTACTCACCCTCAGGTCATTCGAGATGCACATTTGTCTGCAGTAATATTAAAGAGTTTAAACTGAAAATGGAGTCTTTGTCGATTCAAAAAAATCAAAATGGCTTCCAGCAATCTGAAAGTAAAAAAACGAAACAAAATAAATACTCATGCCTCCTGACAATACATTTAGGTCTTATAAAGCAAAACAACAACTCATTAAACAGAACATTACATACAACGATATTATATTTAATCCACAGCCATGCATTGAACGTTTAATTTTTTGTCTGCAGCAAACTCAAAACGGAGTCATCAAGAAATGTCATCTTACCTCCAGAGCAAATTTTTAGATATGATTAAAGAGAACTAACAAACATCTCATTCTGTGAAATATAGTGTAGTATATATTTTTAATTCTGACTTAATGAATATTTAAATTGAATTTAGGTAATTAAGAAAAACAAAGATTGTTTTGTGTAAAGAATGTTGACTATTTTAACCAACCTATGAAGTCCTATCTGAACGAAAACTGTAAAGTATTTAATGAGATATTTTGTAAATTATTTTAAAGTGAAACTATAATATAACTATAATAATTTAACTATAATATTACCTCTCCCGAATCCGAGACCTGTCCTTGATCTTTGGCCTTTAATATGATAAAATTATCTGATTGGCCGAGACTTGGCCCAGGGTGGGACAAGATGGAAAGCATTGCACTACCATTGGTCAATGATTACTCCTGTTTATTTTTCACACAATAAAAATATATAATAAATGAAAAACAAAACAAACATAATCTTTTGTGTAAAGAATTGACTATTTAACTAATCACAAAAAAGCTGACAGAAACACATGTTTAGCATATTTGAACATTAATATTCAATTTATTAATATTCAGAGTTCAGTTTATTGTCAAAAAGTAACTGTACGTCAAAAAAAACTTTAATAATGCAAAGTTTTTTCTTTCTTGAATGAGTTTATGCTGTATTTTTGTAGATATGTGGCATGATTTGCCTGTTTTCCAGAAAAACACACAATTCACATCAAGTTTGAATTTACAGTTTCATTTGATGTATATTTATTTATATTTAAATATAAAAACTTACTCACAAAATGAGTAAAATCTAATGGTTTAAACCACACTGCCAAAGAATAAATAAAAAAAATTACAGTTATTCAAATCAACATCTCAATATATTATAAAATTATGCTTTATATATGCCTGACAGGATTATTTAGTATGAAAACTAAATGTTATATTAAAAGACAATGTACTGTAGTTGTGTCTTCTGTGCATCTTGGTGAAAATTAATGTAATGCTAGTTTCTGAATATTGATTTAAACGAAAAATTCTGCCATCTGCTGGTTAGAAAACTGTCCTGCAGTTCAGCTCCAAACACACCTGGCTGAACCAGGTAATGACTACAGTCAGGTGAGTTTGATCAGGTTTGAAGCTAAAAAAAAAAAAAACTAAATGTAGATCACGGGGAGTTAAGGTTAAGGACTGCCATGATTTACAAATTTAAAAATAAATTATTTTGACCATAAATATCCAGCAAACAGACAAATTAAATAATAATGGCGCACACTCATGCATCATACTGTTATTTGATGCATTGTGTGTTTTATAAAAAAAATGGTTTTTAATCTAGTTTTGAACTGAGAGAGTGTGTCTGAGCCTCAGACATTATCAGGAAGGCTATTCCAGAGTTTAGGAGCCATAAATGAGAAGACTCGACCTCCTTTAGTAGACTTTGCTATGAGTACTACCAAAGGCCCCTGAGTTTTGAGATCTTAAAGAGCGGGTTGGATTGTAGCGAGACAGAAGGTTAGTTGGATAAACAGGAGCTAGATTATTAAAATTGGTTTCTTGTGGATCTCGGGGAGTAAAGGTTGAGGACTGCCATGATTTACAAATTTAAAAATAAATAGTTTTCACTATAAACATCCAGCAAACAGCCAAATTCACTCCTTTTTTATCACTGCTCTCACCACAACTTATATACATACATATAGATTTTAATATAATGTATACTATTTAAAATGTATGTCAAACTTTGTTGTTCTTGCTTTTATTTTTGGATTTTGAAGTATTTGTCATTACAATAATACCACATAAATAAACAAAGGCTTTCATTACTTTCGGTGGTGGAAAAAAATCACAATGCTTTGTTTTTATTTCGATTTTTGTTTTATATTAAATTACGGCATTTAACCAACTAACTTTAACCCGTTCGTAGTCAACTAAACCAGAATCACAATCAGAAAAAGCTTTATTGCCAGGCATGTTCACACATACGAAGAATTTGTTTTCGTGACAGAGCTGCTACAGTGCAACAGAATTACAGAGACAGGACTAAAAAACAGATAATAAATATATTTTAAAAATAGAAGTAAGTAGTGAATGCAAATATACAAATTGACACAGTATGTACAGATATATTACTATAAGTAATGTTATATGTGAAGCTGTTATGTGCAAATTGTCATGTAAAGTATGTTGTTAAATAAGTGTATTTGGGTATAAAAAGTGTATAGCAAGTAGTAAACTGGTAAACTATTATTTGCAGAATGCACTGAGGCATGATGTGTCAGAAATAATTGTACTATATGCAATGAGATATGATACTTTAAGGGCAAAGTAAAACGTTCTTCAAAAACATTACCTGTGCGAACGTATCCAAAATCCGAGACCTTTGGTGGCTCGAATGTGCATCTTTGGCCTTTAACATGTTACAACTGTCTAATTGGTCTAGGTTTTCCAGGGCGGGACATGATGGAGAAATTGGAAAAGGCATTGGGTAACCATTGGTCAATTCCTACTTCCGTTTATTCTTCACCCAATAGAATTAAAAGACCGACGCGCCTGCTACACCTCATTGGTCATCTCCTCCGCTGATCCCGCCTCCTTCCTCGCCCTCAATGAATCTGGGAGAGTCTTAGCCGAGAGGAGCTAATGCCTCTACGGGCGGATTTATTAAGGTTATCGTGCGATTTTTAGGCGGAGTGAGGAAAACACAGTGAGCACACGAAGCTTTTTAATGTATTTTCACCAGTGAAGTTGAACCAGACGGAATAATTGCGGCCTGTCTTCGACTCTCGGGAGAGTTTAGTTTGTCTGTCGATCGTAATGTGGCTCATTGGCTAATCCTTTGGACTTCATTCAATACTAATTCATCCCGAAGCGCTTCGTTTGGACGATCCCAACTTAATTAACAGCTACACGCGAGGTAAAACACAGAAAGAAAGACAAAAAACAACTTCTTACCTGTTGATAACTGTTAGGGTAACGCTATAAAGCTGCGGTTGGTTCACTTGTGCTACTTGCCGGCTAAGTAAACTCTTAATTGTGTAAACTTTATGTTCAGTTGCAGTATTAAGTATATGTACTATGATTTGTTGACGTAACGGCATTAAAAGTAAGTTAACTGCTATATTATGTAACATGTAGGCTCTTTTCCGGTTTTTACTGGTTTTAAAGTGTCAGTTCGCACGAAACATGTATGTCATAATTTACCCACCCTCATGTTTATCCAAACCCAATTGACTTTCTTTGTTCTGTTTATTGATTTAACATCAAAGATGGTGGGGTTTGTCAGCATGACAGCTTTGGTCTCAATTCACTTCTTTTACTGCATTTGTTTTTCGTACTGTGAAAGTGAAGAGTGGCTTATTTGTATCTAGGGATGGGCAATATGACAAAAATCAAATATCACGATATCCCGATAACGATATTTATCACGGTATAGTACAATTTCTGTAAATTCGATCAATTAATAGTTTGTGTACATTGACCACATGTAAAGAGCTTTCTTATTCTTGTACATTTTAAAAATATTTAATCAGAAATGTACTCATTCGTATGTGATCGTAATCCTCACTTTTAGTACTTCAGGGCTAATGTTTGATTAAAATATAGATATATTAAATGATAAGAAAATATAAAACGCTTTTCAAAAACTACTGATTACAAGTCTATTATAAAAATTAAAAACTATCGCTACATAAAATGCAAAATGTAAACATTTTATTTTAAAGTTTGTTACTTTCACACATCTTTCTGTCTGCATCCCTGTAATGGCGAGTAATATAAGTTATAAAAAGTATTACCGTAAACTATGTATTTTGTGTCACCACAAAATAAATGATAGAGGATAATATGAAACGATAGACTTTTCATTTTGTCCATACGATATATATTGTCATATTGCACAGCGCTATTAGTTAAAGGCAGTTATCTAGTAATTCTAAGGGGTTTTGTATTTATTTACAGCCATTTTTGCTTTTGATTATATCCAGTCAGACTGCAATTTTCTGTTTCTAACCTTCTCATTATTCCACTTCTCTCTTTTTTTCAACCAGAATGACAGAATACAAGCTGGTAGTTGTCGGTGCGGGTGGTGTTGGGAAAAGTGCTCTGACCATCCAGCTCATTCAGAATCACTTCGTAGATGAGTACGATCCTACTATTGAGGTATTATAAGGCTTATTATTAAGATTTCTTTTACGTGAAATATCTTTAACTGTTTTATTTTATGTATTATATGTATATTATATAATATATATATTTTTTCTTATTTTATTAATTATTTATTGCTGTTTATATCTATTTATTATTGTAAACCTTTTTATTATAAAAAGTGATATTTCTGAAATGTTTGTAAACTGTATCTGTTTTTGCCATGACATAACCAGAGAAGCCGATATGGCAATAAACTCGAAACACTCTCTCTTTTTTTTTTTTTTTACATGAATTTTTGTTTGAGCATTTTAATGATAGTTTTCATGTCATCCTACCATTAAGAGAATCCCCACCCACCCGCTGGAAAAAACATTACCATCTCCCGCTGACCACCAAGTCATGGGCTGAGAAATTTCTCTCTTTTTTTTTGTGCCAAAAAAAGGCTAATTGTTGTGCAATAAGATAACGTGTTACTAACCGATGTGAGACAGGCCTGGGCTGTGCTTCTGCAGAATTCCTATAAAGAAAAAAACAACTGAAAAGGAGAAATTTATGGATTTGTGCCGAATGGTAGCGTCATTGACCCATAACAATCTACATCACCTATAACTGTCAGTGCGTTTGCATGGTTTTTATACAGTTTCTGTTCTAATTTGCTGGTTAAGTGCACCTAAAGTATAAATTGAAATGTAAAGTCAAAGTAGCAGAAGTGAACAAATAGATTTTCCCTACCAGCAAATATTAATTAAAGTAAAAGAAACCGACACCAAATATAAAAGCAGACGCTTACCTGCTATAACGCCTTCACTATGGACTATATTGCGGAGTAATATCCACATAAGTTAGATTTAAAATACACAGAATTGGAGCTCTGACTGGGACATGAGGGTTTTAAATGACTGAAAAACAGCTGCGGGTGCAGAATATGAATCGCAAGTGGCCACAATTTATATCGTGTGATCATATCTCAGTTTATTTTGTTTATGTGATTTAAATATTCATATATGGAAATAGGATCATTTTGTGCTGCATTTCTATGGAGATCCTAGTGTAGCTGCCATTTGTTTGTTTTTTTTTGCCTGTCAGGCTCCGCACAGGTCACGTGACTGAAAACTATCAATTGCATAAAATCTCAGGTGTGATCATTAAGCTTGTTTTTATTTATGTATTTTTTCATCCATACAGGATTCATACAGAAAGCAGGTTGTGATTGATGGAGAGACGTGTTTGCTGGACATCCTGGACACTGCAGGTCAGGAGGAGTACAGTGCCATGAGGGACCAGTATATGAGGACAGGAGAGGGATTTCTCTGTGTGTTTGCCATCAACAATGCCAAGTCCTTTGAGGACGTACATCTTTACAGGTACCTGATGAAAAATACAGGCAAACGTATATCTCTAAAGCAAATTCATCTCGAGTTAGCATCAAAAACATTTCAGCATAACTGCATTTCTTCATTGGAACAATATTTTGAGTTAAATTGGTTACCAATTAGCTTTAGTTTTCATCAATTACCATTGTATGAACCAAAAATATTTAAATCATTTACTTTTGGTCCATACAATAGTAATTGATGGAAACTAAAGCTAATTGGTTACTAATGTTTTCATAATCAAAAATGAATTATTATTTAAGTGTTTTTATATTCATTAAAAATGAGTTATTCATATTGAGTGGACTACACTTTAAATACTCTTATAATACGTTTCGTTAAATATTATGTTTCCTTAAAGCGATAGATCACCCCAAAAAAGCAGATTTTCTCTCACTCAATTAATTC
>CAIGQZ010016425.1:4210222-4233617 GCA_903798205.1 Danio tinwini
ACAAAGGAGACATCCAAAACATGCAGTGTTGGTGGTCCTACAGGAACCTGGTTGAAAAACATTGTAGTAGATAACCGCAGATTCCTCACCTGGGATGCTTCAAGTCGAATTAGCATGTTCAATGTTTTTTTTGTTGTTCGATAGAAGGTTTCGTTAGATCTGTGACAATAGAAACACACACTCTTCTGTACACAGCTGTCAAACATGGGGAAATAAGAAGGATGATGCTGTTCAGTAGAATTATGCAATGCAGGAAAAGTTCGCACAACAGTGGCAGCAATACTTTAGGATGTTTTGTTATGGGGTTTTTTTCTGGAAGTCAGTTGCTAGTTCAACCTTGTCTGTGACATCACACACCTTATTAAAGACGACAGGCAATGACTGGTCAGGAAGCAATGTGTAGTTGTGACTCAATTCAAAATGTGACCGTGAAAAATATATTACCATTGAATTGTAAAGCAAAGCAGTAAAATGCAATAACTTATTCTGTGCGAATATGTGGATGTTCCTTATTTTGATTGATATTTAACAAAAATTACATGGTCAAAAAAATACACACTAATCGGAGTATTTCACATTAAGATTTTAAATGTCACACCAGTCACACACACTCTCCAAAACCTAGCCCTCCAAAAACATCTCAGCAAACCTGAAAGCACACAATGATTGTGATGACAGGAGGACAAGTGTTTGTTGTTTTTTGAAGGGTGAAAAAGAGAAAGTTCAAGTTAGTAATTATATAACATGCATAATAAACCTTTTAACACACAACCCAAAACGACTGACTAAAGAGAATCGATGTGTTGATAAAAAGCACCGTTAAAAGCACAGTATGTAATTTTCAACGCTAGAGGGTGTGAATTCACAACAAACAAAGGCAGAATTTGAGGATGGTGTGACTGAGTGTGAAATCATGGGAGTTGTGGTCTTATTTAATTAATTAAAGCATTTAAAACATATTATCATTGTAGTTTAAAGCAAAGTAATGCTGGATTCACATCAAACGCAGAGCACCCTGTCGCTTGCGGGATGCTTTTTCTCTTATGCAAATCTTTTGTTTTTAATTAGTGGGTGCGAATTATGTGCTTTCGCACCATTTTTTTTGCTTCAATAATTCGCCTCTGTGTATGTATGTAATTTTGGTATGAACCCAGAACAAGGCTGAAAGCTGTCAAAACAAAATGAGAGTGCAGAAGCCAATGATGATGAGAGACGAGTGTGACGCAGCAGAGCTTTATGTCACAGTCCACCTATTTTGTCAGATTAAATACATTTCAGGCTTCTGTTATAATGCTGCTCGGTGGAGTCTGATTAAACACAACATATTAAAGCATCTTTGGTGTTTCCCTCTCTTCTTTAAAGCCAAACTGGAAACTGAAGGTGTGCGATGTCACAGTCCGCACCACAAGTTGAAATTGTTTATTTCTCCGGATTCAAACTTTATTCTAAACATTTGGGATAAATACCTCAGCAAAATGTAGAACACTTTACTAGTGGTTTTTTGGGGATAATTTAGATGTTTAGGACATTTAAAAACAACAAACATTGACCAAAGTAATTTACAAAGCAACACAACACATACAATCCAACATTATAAAGGATATACCTTTTATATAAGTTTGACGATAAAACATTTTTGGTGGTTTATTTTTGCACTTTGAACATGATTACCATTACATTTTCTTTGTAAACTATTTATTTATTGATTGATTTAAAAAAAAAGTTGGTTGTTTTGTACCACATTTGCTTTGTTGTACATATTGTATGCATAAGATGGATCTTTTAGTAGTTTCATGAATGGGGATCAATTCGGTCATCTTTCCATTTCTAATAAATCACTATGTAAATGCACCTTCACTCCATCTTGTCACTTCCTGCCTACAGGGAGTGGAGGAGGCGTTTTACTCTCTCGTGAGGGAGATCCGAAGATACAAGGAGACCAACCGCAGCAATAAGAAGAGCAAAAAGCACACACAGAGACGTTGCACTCTTTTATAGCGATGCAAGCGTAATGCCTCACACTGCACCCCCTGTGATTAGCAATGCACTCAAGGTCTCACACACACACAACTACTACATATACACACACTACTGTAGCATCACACACACACACACATTTCATTTTTTACCGCTCCCTCAGTTTTTACACCACCAGCCTTTGAGGAATAGGAACCTGATGTATGTGTTTGTATGTCTGTGCACACGAGACCTCGAGGAGAACTGTGGAATTGTTCTGTTAAAGACATTTTGATGACATATTATCAAAAGTTGGCTTGATGAAAAAGTCTCTAGTGGACTTGCCACTGCTTTTTTAGTTTTGTGCTGACGTTGGTCAGGTTGACCGTTGTACTTTAGAACCGCAGGAAACAAGAGACTGACCTTTATAACAAATTAACATGGCGGTGAAGGGATGTTCTTCAAATCGGTAATGGGTAACTGTTTTTTTAAGTGTTGTTTTCATCTCCTTGACCCTGTGAGCCAATCTAAACGTTCGTGTGGATTTGTTTGGAGTGAGGAAGCTAACAAGTGCCCTAAAGCTCCTGTGGGAAAGCACATTCAGAACCACTAACAATGTTTCCAACTCGTGGATTGTGGTATTTATCTAGCGAAGATTTTCAATATTTACTTAATTTCACTATAAAAGGGGGCTACTGTAGGTTTCGCACTCTTCCCATTGGGTCAGTTGTACTAAATTTACATTTCATACAGTTGTAATGGATACAGGATTTATTTGTCAAGTTTTTATTAAATATCATTGTACTCCACATAACGGAATTTCACATAAATCAAAGCTCACCTTTTATTTTTACCAACAGTATTCCTTGGTGAAGTCCATTTTTATAATTGCTAATACTGGACTATTTGGGTGTTGTATTGGACCTGAACGTTTCACATATTATAATGAACCGTGTAAAATGCCATTGGTTCCCACCTGTGATGAGGCTCGGTTTGGTGAGGGGGTTTCTCTAAATGTTGTAGATGGACAGGAGAGACTGTAATAGTTTTGGTTCAGGATAAACAATGTGACCAAAACTTGTGATCGATGCATTCCCTTTGCCACATTGATAAATGTAGTTATATGTTTTGTGAATAAATAGACTTTTGGCTAAAAGATTGTCTTTTTCTCTTCTCCCTCAATATTCTAATCTCACACTAAAACAAGTGTTCTCAGAAAAGTTTTGAACTAAAAATAGCATTATTTATAGTTGATTGAAAACAGTTTTTAAAAGTAGGGATCGCTTGGTGATTTCTAAAAGTCAAATATATTTTATTCAACTATTAGAATGACCATATTTTATCCATAACCCACAGAAGATAAAAGTAGTAGTTAGATTATAACCTGGTAGATATTGAAGCACCAGGTTAAACTTTCTGACACCTTTATGGCAATCATTCATTTATTTTATTTTCGGCTTAGTCCCTTTATTAATCTGGGGTCACCACAGCAGAATGAACTGCTAATTTTTCCAGCATATCGTTTATGCAGCGGATGCCCTTCCAAGTGCAACCCATCACTGGGAAACACCCATACATTATCATTCACACACATACACTACTGACAATTTAGATTACCCAAATCACCTGTCTTTGGACTTGTGGGGGAAACCGGAGCACCAAGGTTTTATAGCAATCAAATACATTAAAAATAAATACAGGTCACAACAAAATATTGAGGATGATCTCCGAGTGGCGGTCCCTAAAATAAAACCAAGAGTAGACTTGTGCTGAAAACATTGTGCCCACCAGTCTCATTAGGTGTGGTTAATATTAAATTAAACAACTATATAAATCATAGCCTATGGTTAAGACTGTTGCACTTTTTTGTTGTCGTCAATATGCTCTTAGGCCTATTGTTGTGTGTGCAACATTTGTATATTTATAACCACCTTCAAGGAATGTGGGGGTCGTGAGTCACTGGCATTGTTATTTAGGGGGTCGCGGGCTGAAAAGTTTGGGAACCCCTGGTTCAAAGGTATTGTTCTCAAAATAATTATTTTTTTTATCATTTAGTATACTTACGAAACACAAAACAGGATATTTTGAAGAATGTTGGAAGCTGGTAGCCACTGATATTCATTGTGCAAATATATGTTGGGAATATCAATATAATGACTGAAACCATTTTGTGTGAAAACAGTAGGTGTGGACTTCAAAAGTCTCACACTGGAAGTGGCACAAAGCTGTTTATAAGGTTTTAAATATGAATTTCGTCTTAAAAAAATGAATTGTTACATTATTTGCTACAGGAGACATTTATTCACCCCCTGAAGCTGTGTGAGGCACTTTTAATATGCATAGATGCACTTTATTAAACTTGTTTTGAACTGTTGAAAAAAGTATTTGTGCTTGTCGCTATTGTAGAGCTTAATGCTAGGATGCCTTGAGGGCAAGTAAATCATGGGCTAATTTTCAACCTTTCAAACCTGACACTTTAAACCAGTAAATATAGATTTTGATTAAAACAAACCTTGATGAACCCTATAATATATACAGTACATCCCATCCTCACTAGTGGAATAATCTCCCACTCTGCATCTGAAACACCAAAGCAAAAGCTATGCCATCACTTTTCCTTAATTTAACAATTCTAATGTCTAACAATGTTGTATCACGAGCACTTCTTGTGTTTATTTGTGTCTTTATGATGAATAACTTAAATGTTTTCCTCATTCGTAAGTTGCTTCTGGATTAACGCATATTCTATAGGAGTAAACAGAAATCACAAGCAAAAAAATGACAACCATTTTACAAAAATGCACTTCTTTATTCAGCCACTACAAAATGAAGATTCTTTACAATCTAGAGTTGGACAGACTCCACTTTTGAGGTAAGACGACGTTGAGAAAAAAAATGGTCATCGATCACCAGCCGAAACGAGAGACGAGCTTCTCCTGATCGTCTAAATCTTTCTGCACCTTCTTCCTCATGTAGAAGATTGGGCAATCTCGACTGAAAAACAGATTTTAAATCAAACAATTTCTTTTCTTCTAAAATATACAGTAAATTAAGCAGATTTGGAAGACAATGAGATTGTGATTTTCTGTAATATTGCATATTAAGTGACTTCTGCAGTATTTGGAAAAAAATTGGCCGATTTTGGAGGATTTAGTAGGCTAAGAGAGCTCGAACACATTGAAATAAAAAAAGCAACAACAAACTTTTGGCAAATATTGGCAACCACAACATATTGAGGACCTTAAAAATGACAAACCTCACTGCTTCCTGTTTAGCGTCAGCGGTTTTGTCGAAGAGTTTTTTTTTATTTTAATGTAAGAATTTGGGATTTTGTGTCGTCAAATTAATGAGGTTTTCTAAATGTATTAGTGTTTTTCAGCACACATGCAGCACACTTTTGAGCTCGCTCGGCCTCTGTAGGGGAGTTTGTTCGCATGAAATATTAGAAATAAACGATATAGATGAATACAACAGAGCAAGAATGCAAATGAAAAACATTGTTTCATTATTTTTTTGAGAGTCTAACAGTATTCAGTTATAGAAATTGATTAATCAAATGTAAAACAACACTATATACTCCTTATTGTACAAATAAACACAATGAATCTTTGTTAAAACTACAGATGTTACAATTGTACCTGAATGTAGAGGTCTGAATATTTCAGAATAAAGCGCGGTAAGGGTCGGTAACTGGTGTAATTTAAACAGGATCGAGCGAAGAGAGAAAGCAGGCTCGATTCCGCCTTGGTGCTGCGTGTGTGTAAATGAGAGAGAGTGTGCGCATCCGCCGTGGTGCTGTGTGTCACTTGTTATAGGCTGTCTGGACTTTGTAGCATCCAGCTGGGTGTTTTTTTGGGAGGCATATTTAATTGATATACATTTTACATTCTTCCTTGGCCCAATCTGTACCTGCTATGTGTATAGAAATAATGCTGACATGATATATGAAACACAATCGGTAGTTGGCAAATATATTGAGTGGATATGTTTATAAATCTGACTTTGAAAGGGTCTCACCAGCCACAAACCTCACCGCACGTCACGCGACACTCATGTCTTATCACAAAGGGGCAAACAAAACTGACATTTAGCCTATAATCCTTGCACAACCTACACTTTTGTCTGTCATCTCTCTCTTTTGGTAGTACCCAATTTAAACGTGAGATTTTGGAAACCAGATCTAGATTTAGTGGGAACGGTTAGGTGCGGTAGAACACGGGGCAGGTCGGGCAGAGGGTGAACAAAGGCTGAATATACAGCGGGAGCGGTCAGGTGTCGATGAAAACCTGGCGTGAGCGAGGCTAAAAATTCAGTCCCGTGCAGATCTCTACCTGAATGCTTTCAAACTCGCTTAAATCGCATGCTTTAAAAACACACACAAATGATAAACTTTCACTCTATTATGGTTAAACTTTGCAGCGACTTCAAAAATTGCGTAAAGATTTGTGGCTCCTAGTCAACTATAATTACAATTAGACTGTTGCGGATGCGCACATTGCTATATAATCAATGCAGAAATTATATATTGTGCAGCCCTACATTAAATATTCAATACATGCATGAATGTGTAAATACCTGGTGCAAAGCACGTCTTCATGAAGTGAACCCTGACAGCGCTGACACTGAGTCCAGAGGCGAGAGAATTTCTCCTCTAGAGTCGACAGATGAGCAATCTAAAAGAAACACACCAACAACAATCAGCAAACATTTCTACATTTAATAGTAATAATAATAATAAACCATTTTTATAGCGCCTTTAAAAAGCGACATCTTAAAGCGATTTGCTTACATATACAAAATATAGAGGAAAAAAGACAAGGACACATGCATAAAAATCTAAACAAAGATAACAGAAAGAAAATGAACAAAACAAACCTCCTTCTGATAGAGCTCAGATTCTCTCTTTTTGCAGAAATCACATACAGCCACTGTGAAGAAAACAATCAGATAAATTACGATAATTTGGTACTATTGAGTACTCCAGGTTCCCTCAAACACACACTAGATACACACCATCATTTTTGAGCACAGCTCTGCAACCAATGCAAGTGCTTCGTTTCTGAGCGAAAGCCATGAGGCCACCAACTCGGGAGGTCAAGACCGTCTTACAGCGGGTGTGATCTCCCTCTGAAACAACACAGAGCAAAAACAGGTTCATCAATTAATTCAAAGAGAAACTCTGATATCCTGTTTTGTTAGAGTTTACGATAGGCCTGCATGATATTTAAGGGGGTGGGGGTTGACATTGTGATGCTGAGTTTTTCTGCGATACAAATGAATGTGATTTCACCCAATGACTTGAATTTGGATTTTATAATTTTAGACTGACTGAGATGATTTTGTAGGCGAATAAATCTGCACAATAATAAAAAACAAAAGACAAACATTGGTAAATACAATGAAGTAAAGATGAAAGTAAAATATATAATGTTTTATAATGTTTTTTTGTGTTATTTGTTTTCTGGGGAGTCTAATTTGGATTCACACCAAATGCGAATTTGAAAAACTCTAAACATGTAAAGTTTTTGCCTTTTCTAAAGCATAAAAATACCATAATGCGTTTGCAGAAATTTAAGAAACATGCTAAGTGAACATTTATCTGAAAAACAATGTGTTTTCCATGCCAGAACGCTGTCTTTGTTTTGGTTCTTTTAACCCGCCTTATGCCAGTTTAGCCAATTATATTTCAGCACCCCGGGTTGCCTTGATGGAAAACAGCACATTTCATTCATTCATTTAGAAAGGCTCTCAAAGCATGCGTCTGTGACCGAAATGCGACCTCCGGTGGACAGTATCAGAGGTCGAAATGAGACGCAGGTTTAATTCCACATGAGGTTAATAATTAGCAAATGATTTAAATTATTACAAGCGTAAACATTAGGTGAGCAGGTTACACATTGTAACCGCATGTCCTAACAACACGCTTCATGATGAAACATGTAGTGATGAGCAGTTTGGCTGTTTGCACCAGACGAAACACGACAGAAATTTAAATACAGCCATTCAGAAGCACAGAATATGCACTCACTCACGAAACGGTAAGGTTTGGATTATTTCACAGTTTTAAAGTTCAATTTTAAATGTTTTATTTTATTTTGAAGATAAGGTGAACTATCTGCTGCTGCTTTCAGTATAAGCAATAAATGGCATTCAATGTCACATTATTAGCATTTAGCACTGAATAAAGCACATGAGGTGTGCCTGAGGTGATCATTGTCATAGTTTTCTGTTGTTCAGCTGTGGGAAATAGAAGCCGTTTCTAAAATATAAATTCGAGGTGTTGGTTAGGACAAAAACTCCTTTTAATATAGAAAATATTCGCTTCATCGCGTGTTGTTGCTTTTAGTTAGAACACGATTTAAGTCACTCTGACGTCATAACCAATAAACAAAGATCACCCGTCTTAAAAGCGTGCGCCAGACCCCTCACCTTCCTTTCTTTTTCCTTGTCACTCTTGTTTTTGTGTTTATTGTGTTGCGTTAAGAAAGAAAAACCCTGTCTAACTGTGTATTTTTGTTGTTGCCCATTTCTGTGTGTGCACGTTATCCGAAGGTCATTCACAGCCTTTATCATTTTATTTCTCATTCACGTTATTTACGAGGCTTGGACAAAGCAGACAGGTAAGAAGGTCACGTGACATACATCTTGTCTTTTTGGATAGATAGAGTAGATAGAAGACTCTTCGCGTGTTTGTTATTTTGTTTCATATATTCAGTAGTTAGTCTTCTGGGGAGTTAGATATTGTTTGGGTTTTGTTCTTTTCATTTCTTTAGCGCCGCCCACGTCTCTTCTGCCAGCTCTCTTGTTTCCCCCCCTTCTTTGTATTTGTCTCAGTGTTGTATATATTATAAATATATATTTTTGCCTTTCTTTTTTTTTATTGTTAATTAATTTGTTGTTGTTTTTTTGTTCACTTTGGGTATTGTAAATAAAGTCACAATTTTTGGTATCTACATTGGTTGTCTTTTGCACTTCATTCACTGTTTGTATAATTTTATTTTAATTACACATAAATGTCAAACCCCATTCCCTAGACTAACATCAGGGGTTTGTAACAGCCTTAAGGCTCGATCGTCACTCGCTGCTTTTGGTCCTCAATCTAGCAACCTGCGCTTGCGTTTGTTTTGATCCACTAATGCGATGGCTAGTTCAATCACTGGGTGTCAAACTTACATACTGCACCTTTAAATGTAAGAATGTAAAAAATGTGCAAATTGAAATTGACATACATTTTACAAAGTTAACACAAACGCATAAATAGAGGAAAAAATGATGCGTAACACCATGTCCTAACAACACACGATGAAACAAATTTTCAGTTCCAATTTGTCTGTCTGCACCAAACGTGACGCAACATGGCAGAAACATTTAAATACCAGCAACTCCATTCCATAAGATATGGTAAAGGTTTTTAATCTAATAAATATTAAACTTCTTTAACATTATTGATAGGCTATGGAGTGACTGATGTTGTTGGTTTGCTGGAGTCACAGTTCTGACTTTCATTTTCAAACCGTCTGCTTTCGTTTTCAAGAGCTGACGTGAACAATCTGCTTCTGCTTTCAGTAGTTTGGCAATAAATATCATATGCATTTAACCTCTATATGGTATTTAACCTCACATTGGGAGCAGTTAACACTGAATAAAACACATAAGCAGTACCTGAGGTGATCTTCATTATTGTAGTTTATGCTGTTGTTCTGCCGTGACGTCACGGAAATAGAAAGCATTTGTAAAATAGAAATTTCGCATGTCGTTGTCACAGATAGTTAGGACGAAAAATCCTTTTAATATGAATAAGATAACTTTTATAGCATGTCATGGTTAGTACACAGTGTAATGCGAAACACGTGAACGTGGATTTTCAAATAATTCAGCTCGAGAGGAAAATCAATGTGAAGCGAAAAACATCCTGTGAGTAATTTAGAGTGAGTGACATGGTGCTTAACATCTGGAGCATAACAGCATTAATAATCCAATTGAAAATAACACTGTATAGTTGTCATCGTACAAGAAATTTAAAACAGTTAATCATCGTTAATGCTAAAATGTCTGCATGGTTTAAATTTGCTTGAAATACTTAAACGGTCACAGGCCTCAACAACATATGCAAATTATACATTTTCACTCTATTATGGTTACACTTTGCAATAACTCCACACAGAAGACACAATTTAATTTAGCTTTGCCTGTATATCACCAACGACCAGGATTTCAGCTAAAAATATTTTTTAATTGTCTTTTGAAGAGAATTAAAACACCTTAATTTTTTCAGTGGCCCGATAGGGATTAGACTAGAAACAAATTGTTCTTGTTTATTTTGAGTGAACTATCCTTTTAATAGACGATACTCACTCAGTAACACACTTTCAGCTTTGCTCTCCCCCAGAATGGGCTCAAAGATGCGCAGTAATGGTTTGGAGAGCTGCTGCTCCAGGTAGTACTGCGTGTCTATAGGGATGTTGTTCTCCAGCACATAGATGGGGTCCTGAAACACATAACTCAACATTTACAACTACAACTCCAAAAATCTGCATCATTAAAACAAGCAACACATCAAACTGACCTCTGATTTCATATACGCCGCGACTCCCTTTGCTGCTTTGATGATGACATAAGGCACTCGATCTCCGAGGTTTGGAGCACTACCGGCGTCACGCTTACGCATCCTTAAAACACACATTGACGCAAAATGATTATATGCTTAAGGAATGATTTATAATTTATTTATGTTTTAATACCATATCAGCAGCATTAGCTATATTCATGGCAAAACCAATACTAAATACACAATATATAACATACAATCATATCAGTTTCTTAATAAATATTCATTATATAATAAACATACAAATAACATCAACACTGAAAAGAGTCATATACAATCTTTTAGTTTGATTAATGATAAACATATATAAATATTGCCAGCAGCTTTCTTTTTCCCAATGAAGCCAAACAGGGCTGCGCCCAATCAGTACCTGGATGGGAGACCACATGGGAAAGCTAGGTTGGTGCCGGAAGTGATGTTAGTGAGACCAGCTGAGGGCGCTTAACCTGTGGTCTGTGTTGGTCCTAATGCCCCAGTATATTGATGAGGACTCCATATTGCTCAGTGAGCGGTCTTTCGGCTGGTTTATACTTCTGCGTCATGTGATCGGCATGACCAGTGGTGCTTGCCTGTGTGCTATTTGTGCTGCTCTGCAATAACATTTCCGAAACGCTAACTGGCAGAAGGTTTTTATGTTTCTCGCTGTCAAGTTTCTTCGTGGGTGTGTTGTACGTTACCTTAATGTACATGTAGCTCAAATTTGCTCATTCAGAGGCGGGAACTGGCAGACATGCAACAACAATAATCATAAGGTAAACACAAAACAAAAGTTTAGTTCTAGACCTACTTCACGAGATTCGTCACTTGTAAACACGCTCCAACAAGTTAGAGCGGGTCTTGGTCCCGCACACACTGGTCACTGCTACCAAACCGACTAATCACAGAGCTTGCGCCATGCGTCATTTCGACGAGGTGCGCGTCAGCATCAGCCACGGGGAGGGCTTGAGACTTTAAACCGAGGTACTGCCTCTCTGTGATGTCCTTCGAAAAAGAGTAGGAGTTTAACCCCGGCATCCTGGCCAATTTTGGCCACTGGCCTCTGTCCATCATGGTCTCCTAACCATCCCCAAATCATAATTGGCTTCATTACTCTGTCTCCTCTCCACCAATCAGCTAGTGCGTAGTCTGGCGATATATGGCTGCCGTTTCGTCATCCATAAAAAATAAAATGTTCTCTGATATCATTTAAAAATACTAATAACTTTAACTGTTGAAAGATGTTAGTTACTAGTTAATTAGTTAAAAATTGTTATACAACCCTTGTAGTCGGCGCAATAGCCTAGTGGTTAGCACACCCGACATATGATGCAGTAGCACTTCAGGGCATCCCAAGTTCGAATCCCGGCTGAAGGACATTTCCACAGACCCCCCCTCTCTCTCTTAATTTTCTGTTTGATTACTGTCCTATCTAATAGAGTGGGGGAACTATGACGTCAATTTGTATGCAAAAACCTGGAAGCGAGTTAGCATTTTAGCATTTCCGGTTCCCTCGTCCCGAAGTCAATGTTTTTTTATCAATAGGATTTCAGTTAAATTGCTTAAATAAGGTTTGTGGCTAACACAAACTCGAGATACTTTCATGTTTCATTCTACGACATAAAACACATCAGTTACAGCAGACTCTTGATTTTTTTTTATTAGTTACGCTTCTTTAAAAAGACGGTTGCTATCAAGTTGCTAATCGGGACTTAAGGCGGTGTCGGAGACATTATACGTCATCCAGCTGAACTGGTCTGGAGTGCAGCCCACTTGCGTTGGACATTTGGATTTGTCTCAAGTATTTTCATGAATAGTGTTTTATAGTTTGTAGTATTTTTCTAATTGGGAATTCATAATGTGTGTAGATAATGCCTTCACTTGTAAAGACCGTCAAGACATTCATTTGTTGATCATTTATTTTAATTAAACAATATTATGAAGATACTGCTTACCAGTGCAGCCTGTCTCTTTCCTGCTCTCAGTAATGCTAACATGTGAATGTGTAAAAAAAATACATAAATATTACCAGTCATTTTAACGTGATTCAATTATTTTTTGTCATCTTTTTTCTTCATCTGAACACATTGAACTCTGTCATAACTGCAATATTTACATTCCTCAAAATGTATAGCATATGTCACTGTATGGGTTGCTTTCGCTGTACTTCGTGATAAAAAAAGAATAATGAATGTTGTTCTCTATGTATGATGGAACTTGCACGCATATAGACTTATCTCTCACGCCTCATTTCTGTCCTCTTTTACTAATGTAAGCGGGCTGTTTGCATGCAAGCGAAACACTTATTTAAACATGTCTTATGATAATACTATGTAGGCACATTTATACATACAGTTTTAAAACTTTTACATCAACCGTGAAGCAAAACAAAATGTATTTCCCACGTAAAAAACTATCCAAAAGGCACGTAGGTCTATACAGATGTGTTTTTGCGTATTTGTTTGTTTGTAATATATAGCGTGGATTATAATATAACAAACCAAGAGGTTAAATCTTTGTCATGGACCACATTTCTTAAAATAATTTGAAGTGTTGTCTGTAGCAGGGTGGTGCTGATGTCACAGGCGAGCGCCCTGAGGGCACTGTAGTCCATTTATAACCTTATGTTAGCTTTTCAGTTCTTGCATTAGCATTTAGGATCCAAAAGTGCTAAAAGTTGTTTTTTTGTGTGAGGATTATCCGGCTGGACAAAACGTGTAAGTGTAATGAACTGTGTTTGAACACAGAGCTTATTATTTGCAATCTTCGAAAAGCCTATAGGAAAATCCTATGGGGATTTTATTGAGGGAACCAATTTTAAGCTAGCAGCCGATTTGCCTACAAGGTGACGTTATAGTTCTTCCACTCTATAAAGGCAAAAAAGGCCAAAAATAAATCTTAAAAAAATTAAATAAATAACCCTTGTAAATGCACTTTTCCCTTTTTTCACAGTTTCTTTCTCCTCTTTTTCCATTTACCTCATTTTTTCTTGTTCATTTTTGTCATTGTTGATATTGTGCTTCATGCACTGTTATGCATGTTCTCGTTTTCAGCTCACAAGGAAAAGAAAACAAACACACACACATGCACACACCTCTCAGCTAGTTCGACGTGGGCCTGTTTTCCTGCATACTCCTGTGCTGTGCGTGTGAGCTCTTTAGTAATGACCAGCTGACTGATGTCAATGCGGTTGCACAGAAGATCTGAGATCACCTCCTTAGCATGAGTTACTGCTCCGTCGGGGTCTCTGGAAACACAAAACACCATCATTCAGCATGCTGGAACAATACGCGAAAGGTGTTGTCACTGTAAAAACTTTTTCTTAGTCTTGTACAGTCATGATTTCATGGTTACGCATACTAGTTTGTGCGTCACTACTGTTGCGTATCCGAGTGTGTGTTTTTTTCTGAGTGTGCCAATGTTTGTACCTGTCAATGAGGATGTTTTGGAGGCATGTGTTTATGAGATTGGCCACTAGAGGGCAGTTGTCTCGCCTCACTGTCTCTATTCCTTTGCAGTCCATCTTATCATGATGTTCAGCACTGGAGGAGAAATACAGCCCGGCGTACCGCTTTTTATTGATCAACAGATACGGATAATACACCTGAAAGGAAAACAGAGAGGGTGTTAAAAATAATAGTTATACATTATATATACAGGGTTCATATTCATTTTTTCATGACCTAATGTTTCATGCAATGTCTACATATGCGTGATAAAAAAATAAAAAATTCATGTTCAAATTTATTACAGCATACCGTAAAACACGCAACAATCTATTCAGTTTAAATTTATATTTATATCTATGCTAAATTTATTTAGATAATGCTTACACCGCACTAATAATGTAAGTATGTGATTGGCCAAGGACAGAAATGTAAAGACAAATAACCTATATTCAAGTATACAGATATCTGTTTTCATGACTTTTCCAAAACTTTGTGGGTTTTTCTGTTTTTCCAAAACTTTTCCAGGCCTAGAAAATGCCATGCCAAAATTCCATGACTTTTCCAGGTTTTTCATGACCGTATGAACTAGGGGTGTAACGATACATCAAAGGCACGATTTGGTTCGGTTCACGGTTTTGGAGCCACGGTTCGGTTTGGTTTCTGTTTGCTGTGGGGTTAGGGTTGATGTCATCTTAACAGCAATGCTAAGGAACAATAGATTCACTTTATAACAAGAACAACTAAACTTTTTCTTTATTAATTTTGGCATTACATTTTAGTACAGTCAAGATACCGAAGTAAACAACAAAAATGAGATAAATACCTCCAATATAGACTAGTCAGAAAACAATTATCTTCAGTGCAGGCATGTTAAGAAAGTAAACTCAAATTAAATAAATAACTGCAGTGTAGACTAGTGAAAGATAAACAGGCTTGTCCTCTTTAAGGACATTTGGAATATTCAATTAAATTTTTCTTCAAAAACGCCATAATGTCCACATTCTCAGGTGAGAGGCTTGATCTCTTGACATAATGATGCTCATTTTTAGATAGGTTTCCATTTAAATTAATGAAAAATATACATATAATGTGTTTGTAAAATGTTTTTTACATGACATAATATTGGTTGTATTTTTGCCTCTCGTTCTCCCTCTCTCGCTCTCTCCATGCCTGTCATTTCTATAGGTCCGCCTTCACCACAGCTGATTGGTCAGGAGACCGATCTATCATCATTGGTGGATGTGGCGAGGGAATATAAAAATGACGTCAGGAAAAGTAGAGAAGAACGCTTTTTCCTTTGATCTCGTTTTTCATGTATTTTGCTAACATGATTATGAGTTTCGTTGTTTTTGCTTAACTTTCGTTTGGGCAAAACATTTTTGCATTACTTTTGCCCACTTTATGAAATTTTGTGATTTTCGTACATTTTTTATTTCGATTGATTTGTTTGTTACTTTTTGGCTCCGCTCTTTCCCGTCATCTTGAGCTTTACCTCCTGAAGTTCACTCTTTTCTCAGAGTAAGGTGGATAGGGAAGATGTCTTACGACTTCCATTTTGCAAACACATAAAAAATGTATTGTTAAAGACATCAGGTAAAAGGTGAACGTCATCTTTGTATTTATTTTATTCTACAGTTCAGTATAGGGAAGAATACAGCGCACGGCGCTGAAAAACTTTTTCTTTTCATCAGTATTTAGCGAGGTAAGGGATTAAATCCCTTTTGTTGGCAGTTCTGTTGTCAGTGTCTTTTGTGCACACCCTCACATTGTGAAATTTAGCAATTTTTTGAAATGTTATTCCTTATTAAGTTTCGTGAAACAGTTAGCTAGGACAAATAGTGTGCGCTGTCACCGACACAAATTCCATTCCTGTACTCCACTGAAAAACCAAAATGTTCCCAAACAGGAGACTTAAATGTGTTTGGGGGATCTGCAATCTCAATATATGAAAAGCAGCCATCCTGCATATACAGTAGTAATCGAGTGTGATCGCTCACTCAAGTCACATGACATGACATTCACTTGGAAAATACTAACTTAAGAATATAATATTTAGAACAAAAGCTTGTTTTTGTTCAAAAGCTTGCACTTGATTTATCCAGAACTTACAGTATTTAAAGCTAGTATATAATTATGTTTCTTTATTTAACCAGGTAAAAAAAAAAACATTGAGATCGACATCTCATTTACAAGGGTGACCTGGCCAAGAAGTCTGCAGCACATGACTTATGAAAATAATAATAATAAAAATTAGCACAGTTCCTAATATCACCTCAGCTAGTCAGTTCTATCTGCCTGCTTACAGGAAATCAAAACATGGATGAAGCAGAACTTCCTTAAATTGAACAGTTCTAAAACTGAGATGTTACTACTCGGCACTCCTACCGTTGTTAACAGGTTTAGTGATTTTAAGCTCTCGACTGATGACATTCAATCCCCCTCTCCCCAGGTGTGCAACCTCGGGGTACTATTTGACGCTCAGCTCAGTTTTGACTCCCCACTTCAAGCACTTAACTAAAACAGCCTTTTTCCATCTCCGTAATATTGCACGCGTTAAACCATTTTCGTCACAACCAGATGCTGAGAGGCTTGTCCATACCTTCATAACATCCCGTCTTGATTACTGTAATTCGCTCTTTGGGGGTTTACCTGAAAATTCTCTTAAAAGTTTAGAGTATATTCAAAATTCTCCCGCACGCGTTTTGACCCCTTTCGCCATCACATCACACCTGTTCTCTCCAGCAGCTTCATTGGCAACCAATTAGGTCACGTATTAATTTTAAGACTCTGATTTTAATGTATAAAGCAGTCCATAGGCTAGCTCCTGCTTACATCTGTGATCTCATGACACTTTCTACTCCTGCCCTGTTCCAGCCAAACTGACCTACAACACCAACAAGACTTAACACCATGGGTGGTCGGGCTTTTTCATACCGTCCTCCAAAATTATGGAATGCATTACCCATTACCATTAGGAATGCTGTGTCTCTGGACTGTTTTAAGAAGCTCCTTAAGACTGACCTTTTTAGTAGTGTTTTTAATGTGTGATCTATTGTTACCTTACTTATTGTTATATTTTCCTATTTATTGTTTTTACTGTTTTATTGTTTTGTTGTTTTGCCTTGTGCGCGCTTTGAGCTTGAGAAAAAGTGCATTACAAATAAAATGTATTATTATTATTAATAATAATAATAACAATAATATAAAAATACAGTTTGGTTATTGAGACGTACCACATTACAATATGCTAAAAACAAATACACAGCATTTCTCAATGTATGCGTTTTTAATATATTGTAATGTGGTATGTCTCAATAACCAAACTGTATTTTTATATTATTTTAATATAAATTGTTGTTTGTTATAAAGGATAGAGCGAAATTATTTAATCGGGATAAGCTCAGACATTTTCAGTTCAGACTGAAGAGTATTCCAGGATAAGTGGGCGGCATGACTAAAAGCTTGCTTCCCTATTTCAGTTCAAATCGGGGGAACAGACAAATGATAAACTTGAACGCAGGGCATAGTGGCTTTTTGACCTATGAAAAAGGGAACATGGGTATAAAGGTGCCACATCAAGAAGAGCCTTGTAGACCAGAGTCATTCAGTGGGTGTACCTTCTTACATTCGAGGGCCACTCAGCTTTGGCATAGTTTACAATGGTGAGTTAGTCTACGACAGCCTATAACAAACCTCAAAGCGCTATGATAAACAGTTTAAGCTGAAGACATTTGGTTGAGGCATTCATATATAAAACACACTGTAAAACCCAACAGTGTAGTTAACTCAACATTACTGAAAGCTAATACTACTCATCTAAAAAGAGTTTTGAAATCGATGTTGAAGGTAATGAGTTGAATAAATACCTCATTACTTTAACTTAAATGGAGTAAGTACACAGTACTCATATAGATTGGTTTTTTTAACTTAAATGGTTTGTAGTAATCGGTTTCCTCAAACGGTTTGAGTTGCCTTATTGTGTTTTACAGTATTCAGCTGGTTTGAGTTCTCTTCATTTATTGGGTTTTACTGTACTCAAATTGCTTCATTTACTCAAATGGATTAAGTTCACAGTACTCATTAGGATTAGTTTTTGAACTGTAATGTTTTTTTGCAATCGGATTCCTCAAATGGTTTGAGTTACCTTAACTTTTTGAGTTTTACAGTGCATCACTTTACATTATACGCTTTTTACATTATAGGTAACTGTAATTAAACTACCTAAAACAGTTTTTAGTGACTTTTTCTGCAAAAGTAATCTAATTACAGTATCTGCTTTGTAACTCATTACACCTAATACTGACACCTAATACTGACACCGAGGTACTATTTATTTAATTGTGTTGTCATCAACTCAACCCTCATGTCGCTCCAAACGCATAAAAAATTCAGGTCACGCTTTATTTTAAGGCATATTCGTTATGCATGCTTCATGTTCTTACTATAGTAATTACAATTAATTATGCATAATAACGTACCTAACCCTAAACAACCCACACTTCAACCCTAACAGTACAGAAATGTAGGTATACATGTAGTTAATTAATATTACACAGTAGTTAAATGAATAAACTGTCAAGTTCACTTAATGAAGTGTAACAATATTAAGAATTTGAGATTTTTTGTTCAAAATGTTTGAACAGAGATAAAAAAAAAAAACATGAATTAAAACGATAAATTAAAGTCTTCCGAAGAGAAGATATGATGAGCAGATTTATTTAAGCTTTTATTCACAAACATACGTTGATCTGAAAACATGAAATGCGCCTCAAATGTTTTATATAGGAATGAATCTGATTGGTTCTCACGCATAAAGCAAGCATGATGGATTTTCCATGAGCAAATCTGATTGCTCATGAAAGAAAAGAAGGATATGAAAGTGAGTTAATGACAGGATTTTCCCCATTTGATACGTTAATATTTTTTTAGGTAAAATCATATAAATACATATGTAAATACAGCTGTTAAAGTCTGAGTGAACAAGATGTTGCTGAGACTTTTATTTCAGTATGTTGATGTATTTCCAACTGAAACAGAATATTGTGTAGGGGGAGAGGCTTTCTTATTATGCATCATTCCCTCAAAAAACTAATGGTAAAAGGGGCGTGGCTAAGAATAGTGTGGCTGAAACTGACATCAGAGAAGAACTGCCAAACGCAGAAGCAAATGCTCAGACTTGGATTGAACATGACCAAAACAAACTTATTTTTTTAGTGGATTAACACGCACAAATTAATTATTTACCTTAAGAATAACAATGTGAGCTAGCAAAATAAACGTTATACATTTTAATGTCACACAAACTTCAAATTGTTAGTGCATGCTACCTGAAGTCCATTAAAGTAAAACAGATACAGTTATTGTTCATTGCAGGTTCATATAATCTCATGTAGGTTAATAACATAACACATTCCTATTACATTGTTGCATAATTCTGATTTGATTACCTTCTCAAACTCTAATTTGATTGGTGGAACAAAGTGGGAGGAGACCCAATCAGCAGCCTCCTTTCCCAGATTCATTGCTTCCTGCACAGTTGCAACACCCAGTTTCACCATCACAGAGTCTGTGTCTCCATAGATGACCTGAAACACAAATGACCACCTATCAGGCTACCGTGTATTTGTATGTATAACCAATGCACTCAAATGAAGGCTAAAACATATATCGATGTCACTAGAAATACCTTTGCATCAGCCTGGTAGCCGTTGTCTAGTGTGTATCTTGATTCCACAAGCTGTTTGGTCTGTTCAATCATCTGGCGACCAAAGCCTGTGACGCTCTACAGAAGAAGGTTAAAATTAAAAACCATATATACTTCTGCGTCATGATGGTATTCATCAATGAGTGAGTGCTGAGGCTGACCTGTGAGATCTCCAAACAGGGCAGCTTGCCGACCTGAGCGCCGGTGAAGCCGTACACCGAGTTCGCGCTAATCTTTAAAGCCAACTGCCTTCCATCCAGCACCTGCTTTTTAAAGGGGTCCGTCTCTTTCTTTAGCTCCGCCTTTGCCCTAAACACACAACAAATAATGAGTCAAAACATTTTTTCAAGAAGTATACCATTTATAAAAGTTGTAAGATAATATAATATATAATAGTATAGACTATAATATTTATTTGTTTGTTTATTTATTTACACATCAGCAAATTATGGCTATTTCATGGCAAGATCAATATAGATAAAACATATTACATAATAGTAGCAATAGTAACAATTGAAAGAGTTTTTTCAAAAAATATATATTTTTTTACAATTCAGTGACTGACAATTTATAGGAGGGCCGTTTTAACATTAAAGTACAAGAAAAAAGTGGAAACCCGACATAATTGATGCATCTTAGGACAACAGACATGACGTTACAAGCATTACCTTTTACCAGGTGATAATGCAAATGAGCACGTTTATCGTGTCAGACATCAGCTGCTGAAATATATCTGTGTTTGTTTTGTGTATGGCCGAGCGTTCGACACACACTCAGTCATTCTTCCACAGCGTATATGTAGTCAAAACTCTAGCTTTTTGTTTCTTGTTGTACATACTGAAGGGGCAGTTTAAATGCTATGAAAATACTACAAATAATAGGCAAAATTATTATTCTGCCCCAACCAATTGTATTGTCCCAATATAGTAAGAACAGCAGAAAGCAGTTTGAGTAACTTACGTAAGTGACTATACTAGCAATTGTTCTTCTCAATATCTTTCTTTTTTGTAAAACTACAACAAAAAGGGGAAAAGTATGTACATATTCACTTTTACTTTAACCTGTTCAATTTAACTAGCAGTACAATTGTACTAATGTACATAGTTTTTATGCAAATCTTAATAAGCATATGAGGAAAATCTATTAAATGAGCCAACTTGAATTGAATATTAGCAAAATTATCATATTTACACCACCAGAATAATGTGTATGCCATTAAGAAGTGTTTGTACAACAAAATACAAGTGATATATAATTGATAATCAAACGACCCTTGAATAATTACAAAACTAGAGCTTTAATAAAAATAGAGCACTTACGGACATATATTTTAAAGTTTAAATCAGAATTAAAACCCATGAGTGTTACTCTCGCCTATACACTGAGAGAAAATAAAAGTAAAACTAATCTGAATGCAGTACTTTAAATGTCGACTGGGTGGCGGGTCAAAACCACAAGTAGCTAGACGCGACTGGTGGGCAGAATCTCGTTATATTTTTGATGTTTGTTGCAGTTTAAGACCCCTGGTTTAGCTCCAACTTGCCTCAGGACTTCCAGGAAATGTATAGTATGCTAGTTAGAGCTTGATTAGCTGTTTCATGTGAGTTTAATTGGGTTGAAGCTAAAATCAGACATTACTGTTTGTAAACAGTGGCAGAATCGAGTGAATTTTTTTTCAGCCATGTCAAAACTGTGGTCATGTGCATGGGTAAATGTTCATTTTAAGTATACAACAAGCCCTGGTGGTTCAAGTGTTCGTTTATGTGCTTTTATTGTGTTTGTAGAGTTTAAAAGAGCCAGGATAGCTTTTAAAAGCTCTTCGATTAGGAATCGACCGAGGCTACATCCACATGAAGCCAGAGCTTTTGCCATCCAATCTTTTTTTTTGCCTCGTCCTAAAAAACGTTTACATATAAACCCAACTGAAACAGTCAGACCAGTATGTGGCACTTTAATTCCCCCACAAAGGGTAAAACATTGAAGAAAACTTGTGAAGTGTATACAAACCAACACATAAGATAAACACTTTTTGATAAAGCTCAGCAACATGAACAATCAGTTTATCATTGCTGTTGTCATTGCTGTTTATGATTGTGAAGCTAGAGTCAATAAGTGGGTTGATGACATCAAAGTTCCACAAAAAAATGCAGATTTGGTGTTCGCATAGAAATGCAAGGCCGTAGTTTTACGATTTATTCACCCTGGAACACAGTTTTCACGTCTCTCCCAAAACGCTGGTTCCATATGGAATAAATTCCTAAGCAATAAGAAAATTGTGCATATACAGCTAAACCATGTGAACAAGGCCTGAAAGAAAGTCATATACACCTTGGATGCCTCGAGGGTAAAATTATGAGAGTAAATCATAAGCTAATAATCATTTTAGGGCAAACCAACCCTTTAAATACACTTGGTATTTTTGAATTGTTGAAAGGATCACCTTTTTCTGGCACTCAGCAGGTTCTCCAGGATCTCAGGGAGAAGACCTTTTCTCACTGAGCTCTTTACAAATAGATCACCTGTGGGGGTCTTGATGAAATCCTCTGCACCCAAACTGAACACACACAAAATGTAGAATACATTACAATTAAATTGGATAAAACTCTACACTGAAAAGGATAGTTCACTTAAACATGAACAGTCATTATTTCCTCATTCTCCACTTTAACAAAGTTAAGTTTCTTTCTTCTGTTGAACACAAAAGAAGATATTTTGAAATTGACATTCCTCAAAATATCTGCATTTGTGTTCAACAGAAGAAGAAAACAAACAAACATACAAACAACTTGAGGCATGAATAAAAAGTGAATAAATTATAATTTAGGGGTGAACTATCACTTTAAACAAAATATTTGAACACTTTAGAAAACAAACACCCATTCTTACCCCAGTTTTTCAATCTGACTCTTCTGCAGGAGTGTAGTGTAACATAAGTTATGAGCCATCATGATGGACGGATACAGAGAGGAGAAATCCAGAGTGGTTATAGGAACACTGTAATACCTGTAAACACACAAACCCTTTCAGAATTTGTGAATCACCTACCAAATTAAATGATGCAGCACATGGTGATTATTGAACTTGTCATGAGAAAGCACAACAGAACATAATATTGAAAACTGTGTTGCATAAAATCATAATTCTTTGATGAATAGAAAATTTAGGAGAAGAGAATTTATTCAAAACCGAAATTGTGCCTAATTGTGATTAAATTGTGAATTGTGAATTGAAAAACTAGCCTAGAACGCCATCTGCTGTTAATAATCATCTGTTGTCAAAACTAGTTTAGAGCACAATATGCTGTTAAAAACTAGTCTAAAAACTAGCCTAGAGCATTATTTGCTGTTAAAAACTAGCCTAGAGCGCCATCTGCTCTTAAAAAGAAACCTAGAATACCATTTGCTTTTAAAATCATGCCTAGAGCATTGTCTGCTGTTCAAAACTAGCCTAGAGCATCATTTGCTGTTATAAACTAGCATAGAGCACCATCTGCTGTTATAACCTAGCCTAGAGAACCATTTGCTGTTATAAACTAGCCTAGAGCACCATCTGCTGTTAAAAAGGAACCTAGAGCACAATCTGCTGTTAAAAACTAGCCCAGAGCACCATCTGCTGTTATAAATTAGCTTAGAGCAACATCTGCTGTTAAAAACTGGCCTAGAGCGCCTTCTGTTGTTATAAATTAGCCTAGAGCATCATCTG
>CAIGQZ010016425.1:4233627-4255731 GCA_903798205.1 Danio tinwini
CCATCTGCAGTTTAAAACTAGCCTAGAGCACCATCTGCTGTTAAAAAACTAGCCTAGAGCACCATCTGCTGTTAAAAACTAGCATAGCATGTTATCTGCTGTTAAAAACTAGTCTAAAGCGGCATCTGCAGTTAAAAACTCTTCTAAAGCATCATCTGCTGTTAAAAACCTGGAGCGAAATCAATGCAGGAATGATTTGTCAAATGATTTTTGTGTCACAGCTCTAGTAGTATATGGTAAACTTTTAGATGAATGCTTACTGTCAAGAATGTTTTCACAATTTTTGTATTTATTCTGATCACCAAAGTAGTGCGTACAAACCCTTTCTCTGGTTCAATGACAGTGGCTCCGGTGTAGTCCTCTCCTCCCTCAGTCTTCACCACCGGCATCACCAGATCCTGCTTCATAGCCTTCAAACAAAACAATAACCAAGCCACAAAACACACATTAAAAAGCATACCATCAGCTACTTTTTTATCACATTAACATGCTACATAGTGATCTGTGCAGACCTGTCTGAGGAGCTGTGAAACCACTTTAATCTGCTGTCCACGAGAGAGCAGGTACGTCAGGGGAACTCCGGTGACTCTGGCCATTTCCATGTAGTTAATGACGCACATCAACTTCTGCAGCAAACGCAGGGGCAGATATGCATCCTTCAGACAGTATACAGCCAAACGCCTGCGTGTCTGCTCATTCCCATTCTAAACAACAATAAAGAGAGGCAGGCAAGTTAGTTCATGTCAGCATCCAAATCTTCATGGCGTAAGCTAATTACAATAATACAAAAGTTATATAAACTCTAAAAATGTAAAAAAAATAATCAAGCAAAAAAGAAAAACTAAGCAGTTAATTTTTTTTGCATAAAATGAAGATCACGATTTTCTTAAGATTTTGTAGATGTAAAATATAGGTTAATATGAGTAGGCTATTATTATTTTATGCTATTCTGAAACATATGGTACAGTAAACAACAACAATAATAATATTAGGCCTATGTGTAAGTCTACTGTTGGTTAAAATACTCAATTTTGTATAGACTTGGAATGGTTGATTTGAACAGACTAAATATGTGCTGGTTTTTAATTCACAGTAAAGTGATTATGTACAGAAAACAACTATTTATAATTTTAAGGTTGAATTATTATGTTAGAGACATATGCTTGTCACTGGTAAAATGAAACATTTGTCATTACCAGATTCCCTCTTGCAATATATTTAACGTTATATCGACTAGAGTAATTATACTGAGACTGTTAAACATTTATTTTCATGCACAACACTTTGTGTTCGCTATAAAAGAAAAAAAAACATATGCTCGACAAATGCTTGTGGTAATCATAACTCTAAAATGCGATATGATCATTTAAATGATGTGCGCGCCAGTTTCACTTTCACTTATCATACTTCCCCTGCGGCTTCCAAACAATCACTGTGTGAAACAAACTGAATGTTATTTACAACTTTATTAGCTCTTATTCAGCCTATGCAGGCACTGTAGTAGACATTGGCGTGTACGTAAAATAAAAGTAAACAAACGTGCGTCAGCTCATGTTATTTCGTGGCTCTGACTACATCATTACATTCAGACAGAAATGACATTTTTGGGTGAATTATACCTTATAAATATAGTATGTGACAATTTTAACGCCATTTAAAGGTGTCCATGTTACTGAGCAACATGGTTGCTGTGAAGACTTGCGAGCGGCATTATGCTTCTCTCCTGACCTTGAAATTATAATTCGCTAAATCGTGGAAAAGCTGAATTAAGATCGCGTAAAGGGTCAAATCAAGATCGGAATCTTTTTTTTCGATTAATCGTGCAGCTATAGCTCCTTCCCAGCCAATAGTGTTTTGTTTTATCACCACTGCCAGTGAGAGTGGTTGAGCTCAAGACATAAAATATATTTTAATACAATAGTAAATTATTTTATTAAACATGCAAATGTGTTTATATACTGTATACACACAGTGCTCAGCATAATTGAGTACACTCCATTTTGATAATGAATATTTTTATTAGTGGTGGGCCGTTATCAGCGTTAACGTGCTGCGTTAATGCAAGACTTTTATAGCGCAATAAAAAAAATATCTACGTAAATCTATTCTCAAAGTTGGGCTGGAAGCTGGGTCTATTCTACGCAAGCTATGATGACTTTCACCTTGATATTTTAGCGCAAATGTATACCTGGCCGGTGAGCCGTCTGACAAAAAAGTGCCCTTCTGAGTCAAATCAGCAGGATGCCTGACTCTAACTGCAGTTCGGCAGTTTCGCTTTACTCAAGAACATTTCATTCATGCCCCGTGACAAACTGGGGTATTAGACTCAAATAAGAAGTAAGGACTGGTGAGAGTGTTATGGAACTTAATAGCGCACGCCAAATGGAAAGAAAAAAAAACTCTGCATTTCGCGGTGTGTGTGTTTGTGTGTGTGCGTCTACTGACAGCTGTGTGTGTGGATCTTGTCGGAAAATATGGTGAAAAATCCTACATGACGTTAATGGTTTGATTGCGGTGTTCACTTCAATACTGCCACTAATATATCCATATTCCACATCTTAATTTCATTTCTGTTTAGTTCAGTTATGACTTTAGTCGGATTAAGCCTAGTTCACACTGCAGGATTTTAAACATCGGCAGATGGCTGTGCAGTTCACACTACATGACTTGATTTTGTGTCTTTTAATCACTGTGGTGTTCACACTACGCAACACTATGTAAATGATCCACAAGAGTGGGGTCACACACTACATGATCTGACAACAACTTGTTCGCCAACAGTTCAGTCAAGCTACCAAACCAGAGCCAATAAAAATTTTGAGGGAGGAGTCGTCAGAAAATGATGG
The DNA here is from genome assembly GCA_903798205.1 of Danio tinwini. Taxonomy (NCBI): domain Eukaryota; kingdom Metazoa; phylum Chordata; class Actinopteri; order Cypriniformes; family Danionidae; genus Danio; species Danio tinwini. Next base: position 4,236,474 of record CAIGQZ010016425.1, read on the forward strand.
ACACTATTAGCTGCTTGTGTGCTGATTACATCACTGACAGCGTTTCAAGCTTTCAAGGGAGCATTTAAAAACATCATCAGTCAGTTGATGCATCAGCAGATCAATAACTCATCTGCAAAGTTCAAGTGGAGAGATACACAGAGAGTTTTTAATTTTTGTAATTTTATAAGTCTTTGAAATAAAACTAACATATCTATAACACCCTGACGCTTTCTAAATAGCTGTGTATTTCTGTCTAACATTTTTATTTTTTAAAATTACAAAACGGTAAAGAACTGAGCATTTCTACATTTAATTACCATATTGGTCAAAACGACTGCATGCATGTCTGCTTCTTTTCGCTGTGACTTTATATATGCATGTATTTTTTACCTAGCAACTTCCTGCTAAAAAAACTAAACTTTCTGATAGCAAAAACATAAATTTACTTCAGATATATCTTTCAAAACAGCATATTCTGTGCCGCAAAATAGCTCCTGTTTGAAAGTGAAAATGAAAGCGAGGCTCAGACCTTTGCATGTTCTAGTATCTTAACTACATATTTGTGGGCTGTATTACCAAAAAAGATAATATTTTTAGGGTAATGCTGTCATAAAATATGATGACAGACATTCAAAGCTTAATTTTAATATCGCAATAGAAGTTTTGAATGTAAATATGATGTGAGAAAGGTCAGAATGAGCAGTATGGTAATTCTAATAGTTACAGAATTCTAGTTCCGCTGTTCCGCTGCATCGATGCCCATTCTGGCCAATCACAGACGTTTCTGTTCAGCTTCTGAACACACGGCAATTTAGCTCATGCTGATATGCTCTCTCATTGGCTGCAGCTCGTCACTACATCTGACCACACGTGGCGTCGAGTCAGCCGACTGCTCTGGAATATTTATCATGCAAAATATTGAATTTCAGTCTGCGAGGTGTCAGCAACGCTTCAGCGAGCCTCTTTGACGCGTTGTTCAGTAGTTCACACATAAAGACTGCCGAGCACCGTGCACCCGCAGATTTTCCCCCGATCACAGCCCGATCTGCGAGCTCGTTAACTTCCAAATTGGGCTCAAATCAGGCTTAAAATCCTGTAGTGTGAACTAGGCATTAAGGTAATCAAAAATGGCTGTTTGGAGCTTATGTAGGCCTACAGTTCAAAATTCATGTTTAACTGAATAAACAGTCAGTAAACACAAGTAAATCTTATTGAACATCATTTATTTTTATTACCAGTTATCATAGTAGAACAGTTTCTCAATCAGTTTGTGATGCATTTTGGAAACAGGAGATTCCCTGGTCTAATGCGCCACCTGGCTTGAGAAACCCGTTCTCAAAGACTTACTTTTAGTCATTATTTGGGTAGCACACATATTCTGAATGCCTTTGGCAGAATTCAAATGGACCATTTTGATCTAGGTTAATCTAGATTAACTCCAAGATTAATTTAGATTAATCTAGATTTTAAAAAATAATCTATGCTCACCTATAATTTTTATCCATTTCTCTGTGAATATAGGTCATATATTTTGATGCATTTGGTCAAAATAGATTTCTTAAACAAACATATTTATTAAAATAATGTTGTAGTCACCAAACATTTTTAGAAATAGAAAGATAATACATTTAAAATACATTTAAGTACAATATTGCAAAATAAATGAGACATTTAGCTAGATTTTGCATACATTTTTTACATTTTTATTTAATATTTTTTCCTAACATAAATTTGGCTCTCTGTTATTGTATGCTTTTTTTTTGTTAGCTCCAGTACTTGCTAATCTAATGTAAATGCAGTCCTTCAGGCTTGTTTGAAACCTACAGGTAAGTGTGTTGAAGCAAGGTTGTAACTAAACTGTGCAGGGCTGCAGCCTTCCAGGAACTAGCCTTGACACCTGTGCTCTAGGTGCTAAACAAATAGGACAGAAATGTGATAGTCTGCACCTGCAGGTCTGTGATGATCGAATGCTGCACATCCTCCTTCTGCTCCTGCAGGAAATGGAAACTGACGGCATTTAGCGTGTAAGAACGCAGTTTGTAATCCCTCAGCAACACCTGCAGAAAACAGAGAGAAAAAATTGTGTAAACATCAGCTGCATAGTCCCGAGCTGATCTGAAGGATGTGAGTTTAGATGCGCACCTGCAGTAGGTCAAACTGTACACGTCCCTCCATATTGATGGTTTTGTTCTCTCTGCGGCCCATCTGCTTGCTCTGGAAGCTGGAGTCCTTCAGAACCGATTTACTGCCCCACACTCGGCCCAGATACGGGAACATGTTCACCTATGAAAACAGACATAAGTACAATACATTATTACAACGATCAGCCATCCTAAAAACTAAAAATGTTTAAGAGATCGCTTCCTAGTCATTATCAGTTCACTGGATTAGCTATTAAATCAGTCCCCCTTCAGGATTTTGTCATTTCGTCCAATGGTTCTTATGATAAAAAAATAAAATAATAATAATAATTTTACAAAACAATTTGCTTTATTTTTACAGCAAAACAACAACTGAGGCAAGTAATGCCATGAGTTTAGAGAAAAATAATAAAAGTCACAGATATAAATAAAAAAGGCCACTGCAAAATTCTGAAGGGACTGATTAATAGTCACTTATTTTAAAGACGACCTATTATGCCCCTTTTAACAAGATGTAAAATAAGTCTCTGATGTCCCTAAAGTGTGTATGTGAAGTTTTAGCTCAAAATACCCTACAATTATTTTATTACATTTCGAAAGTGCCCCTTTAAGGCTTTGATCATAATTGTGCCATTTTTGTTACTTTCACTTTAAATTCGAAAGAGATTGTGCTCTTTTTAAAAGAGGGTGGAGCTACAAAAGTGTTTAAACCCCTTTTAAAAGTTATTTGCATAATAGGCCCCCTTTAAATAAAACGTGACAAATAAAACATGACAAATTATTATCTTTAAAAGAAATCTTTTTTTTTCCAGAAATTGTCAACATAACATTTTTCAATTTTTAGGCCTCAAATATTGGTGAAAAATATGTCAAATATGTATACATGTACACATTTTTTCTTTGTGTAAAACATACAATTACCTTTAAGGTTGCAGCTCTGTTGAGGAGATATGGAAGGTCAAAGTTTTGGATATTGTAGCCAGTGATGATGTCAGGATCCACGGTCCTCATGAACTCAGCCCAACTCTAATAATCACACATATATACATTTTGTGAATTATAAACACACACAGGTTTGATTTTGTGAAATTGTGTGAACATACAATAGGTTACCATTGTTTTTACTGTGTACTGTACAAACTATCTTTTATATCACCCTTTCTATCATTCATTTTTAAACCCAATCTTTACAGGTAACTGCATTGTTACTTTCAGTAAGGAAAAAAAAAACGTTTTAATTAAAATAATAATAGACCCATTCTGTAATTATTTTATTCTATAAAAGTTTAAAAAAAGGATGTCCTCACAAGTTAACCTGACCTTGTAATATCCATGTCATAATACAAGTTTGTGTTCTGATATGTCACAAAAACATGAGTGCTTGCACTAAAGGCAAATTTTCATTTTAGTATAAACACCCCAACATATTTAAAAAAAATGGTAAAAAATAAATAAATAAATAAATAAATAAATAAAATACTGTGAGAATTTCAAATTAAATGAGGACAAAAAGTTAATTTCAAAACAGTCTTCAAATCGCTTTTTAAAATATAAAAAAATATATATATATATTGAATTTTATATTATATATATTATAAAATAAACAAGAAAGTGCAGCTTTATAGTAAAAAGTGAATGTAATTTTAAATGAAAGCAACACTGACACTGTGTTTACACTTGACAAATAATATTTATATTAATGTAATTATTACAACAAAGTGACTAATCCTTTTCTTACTGTATGTTTTGGTCTTGTTTATTTTATTATTGAGAAGGAAACTTTTACCACATATTTACAATCTAAACATTGCTCAGTTTGCTAGTGGTTTACTTTAGTAAAAACTAGGGCTGTCAAAATTAGAGCGTTGATGCACACCATTAGTTCGGGTGTGATCGGCGTACACCTAGAGCGCCAGTTCAGCTTGCTCTGGCCCTGCGTGTGTTTAATGTGCAAAGAAATATGGATAAGACCAAGAAAGCGCTTCTAGAAGAAAAGTTTCATTATAAAACAATTAAGGTCACATCACCAGGCTCTTCAGCGTTTCCTCCAGAGTTTCAAGCAATTTCGGGTGTTTCATTTTTAATCACTAGACTTTAACTGCAGTTCAGCAGTTTACTTTTATTCAGCAACATATTGTTCATGCCTCGTGACAAGATGAAAATATGAAGGACTGCTATAAGAGTGCTGTTTTAATGGAATTTGATACCGCATGGCGAACGGAAAGAAAAACCTCCGCATTTTGGGACTTGGGTGGTCCTTTAAGGTAATTAAAAATCGCTGCTTACATGGTAGACTCTTAATCAGAGTAATGTCTTTATCATAAAATCGGAGTATTGGTGTCCATGTAAATGTACTCAGTGAAAGTGGCAGATGATGTCGCAAGCTGTCAAAGACAGCCTATTCCTCACCTTTAAGTTGATTCCGAGCGCCCTCAAATGTTTCATTAAGTTTGACGTGTTTCCCGTCTACACGCAACTTATGTAAAGTGTCTGCTTCACGTTGCTGTGTCAGAATCCTTGCTTGAGAAACACAGCCATACTTTAAGAAAGCTTAGTTTAAGCAAATTTGATGAACACGATCGTGCATGTTGATGATCTGAAGAGAGTGCACTGTCTCTCTCTCTCTTTCTGTGTGTGTGTGTGTGTGTGTGTGTGTGTGTGTGTGTGTGGTCCCCCGATAATGTCAATAGACTGGACTGTCTTAGCAACTGCCTAAATGTTAAGGAGGGCTACGCTAAATTGTTTCTACTTCATAATTAATGTTCTCAACTCGTAATACAACTTTACAATGAATACAATTGTTTGTATTCAATACTTTTTTATTATTATTATAATTTCCAATTTCCATATGTGCAATGCCTGTATTTTGGATTTTTTTTTTTGGATTCGTGATTAATCATGATTGATGAAAGTGTGATTAATTAGTAAACTTTTTTAATCAATCAAAAGCCCTAGTAAAAACATTTGAAACTTATTTTTACACCTAACTAAAGAACGAAAGAGAATTTTGCTATTATTAAATCAAAGCCTTAAAGGATGGTTCACACCCCAAAATTAAAATTACTCTTCATTTACTCTACCTCATGTTCTTTTAAACCTTTATGAGATTCTTTCTTTAGTTGAACGCAAAAGATGATAATCTGAAGAATCTTGGTTGCCCTTTTTTCAAAGAAAAAATTACTATGGAAGCCAATGGGTGCCAGCTATCAGCATTTTTCAAAATATCTTTTGTTTCCAATGGAAGAAAAAAACTAACTGGTTTGGAACAAGTGAAGGATGAATAAATAATGACAGAATTTTCATTTTTGGGTGAACTGTCCCTTTAAGAGTAGCAGTGAGAATCTGTGATCGTGCACCTGCAGTAGTAGCTTCTCCTGGGTGAAGCAGAGAATCTGAGAACCCACTATACTGGCACAACTCTGCAAGGTGAAGACCGTCCGGATAAACGGCTCCTTCTCTCCCTGACGCTGCACCATAGAGGCGATCTGAATCACAGGGTCAATCTCCGGCTCTGGAAACACACCTGGAACACACAGTAATAATTACATACTTATAATATGATATAATGTAAAATTATCAGCAGGCAATACTAGTGCTACATTAGGACTGCACAATATATCGCTTCAGCATGTGCACATCCACAAGATGCTCAACGCGGAGTCGGGATTATTGTTCATAACATGCTTTGTGAAGTCATTGCATAGTTAAACCATAATAGAGTGAAAATGTATCATCTGCATGTCATTTTAGAGCCTGAGACAGTTTTCAGTTTTCAAGAAAGTGAACAATCAAACGGGAAAGAAGACTGTATAGTTTTTGTTGTATTAATATTACATTAAAAATGATCTTTATTAAAGTTACAAATGCTACAGTTCTGGTACCTGGAGGCTTTAACTGCTACTCTTAAAGACTTCAAGTACTAGAATTGTAGCATTTGTAACTTTAATAAAGATCTTTTCATACAACAAATTCTATACAGTGTTATTTCACATTTAATTGTTCCAATTTTGTACCCAAATACTATTAGACTCCCCTGAAAACTTTAAAGCACTGTTTATTTTATTTTATTTGCTCTACTGTATTTATCTATGCATGTCATTTGTTTATTATATTATGTGCAGATTCACTCCCCTACACAAATCCCCCTAATCAATTATGAATTATTTCCAAATAGAGCCATTCAAGTCATCTGGTGAAACTGGATTCATGTCGCAATAAATATTGCAGAAAACTGAAACATTGCAATGTCAGATTTTTCCAGTATGTGCAGCCCTAAATTACATACATGTTTGGTAAAACAAAATTCTCTAAAAAGCTGTAAAAAGGGACAAAACTTAATATGGTGGACACTTTAGATCAGGGGTTCCCAACCTTTGTCACTTGGAGGCCCATCTCCTTCTTCGAAAGTTATTTGAAGGCTAAAACTGGTTGTCTAGCAAAAATTCTCATTTTAAAGCTTTATTTATTAGCAAAACGTTTCTTTTGCCTTTTATTGTCATTTTTTAGGTTATTTAAAAAAAAAAACGAAATAAAAAAAATATATATATATTTAAATATAATATAAAATAAAATAATATGTATTTTAATATAAAACATGCACAGACAGGTTCACAGCTCCTGAATTCTTTACTTCAGTTACTTCAGTCTTTAGAACTGAGTATTTGGGCCTTTTCCTTAATAAATTAACCTGACAGGACAACAGGACATGGCAAAAAAAACAGTTGCTGCTTTGAATTAGACTGACTACTACTCATCTATTGATTTACTATTCATATACATAAAAAAATAAACAAAGAAATGTAAAATGCCGCAAAAACACTTCAATCTGTTAAAACGCATCGATCTGAAGGCGGTTTGGTTTGTAGCTGGACATTACTAAAGTTCGCTGACAGGAAAAGTGAAAAGCTGTTCACTGCTGAAACACCAGCAAGTCGCACTAGATCCTCCTGTACAGGCGCATGTCCGTTATAAAACACTCGTGGGACATTACTTTGGACAACTATGCGGATATTTTAAAGTGTTCATGCAAAGAGAGCATGCATATTTTGTCAATCAACTGGCTTGTGCGATACAGTACGGGTCGCGGATGTGAGGCACGCGCGAGCTGGTTATTAAAACTTTAATTATCGTTAACGTTACCTTTACATATTGTGTGATGGTTTGATTTATACAACTGAGAACGTAGTAGTTGACGCGCTGTGGTTGGAAGTTGAAGCCACATGTCTGTATTTAACAGTAAGGCTGTTTTTGCACTAAGTCCGAATTAGCCTATTTAATCACAGAAAATGTGAAATGCCTTTTAATATGACATTTAATAATGAATTCAAATAATTATAAAGTTCATTTTAAGCTATCTCGCGGCCCACCTGCAGCATCGCTGAGGCCCACTAGAATCCCTGCTTTAGATGACGTGCTGCTTTGCATAATATTTATTTAGTTCATTTTTCAAAACAATTGTATATATCCATTAATTTTTTTTTACATATCCGTGAGTATTGTTTCTGGGTTCAAGCTGCTACTCAGTTGAATTGAGAAAATATGTTTATAACCTCTTTTTTAGTCATATACTAAAATGATGGTGTACACGACAGTCTTTAGAAATGTTGCATCACAGACATCAATATTTTAACAATTTATAAAAAATAATCACTTTCTGGCCATCTGATATTAGACATGGTTATATATATATATATATATTTTGATTATGCGATGATAATTTAATATTTCCTCTTTAAATACACTATGAACCGCAGCTACGCTAATTAATTTTCTTTATTCTGTATTTCCGCCTGGGGATCCTCATCCTGAGGCCTTTAGAGATTGTGCAGCACCATTGATGTGATCCAAGACCTGTAAGGAGATGATGCCAAGGTATCCATAATCCTGGGCCAGGCCATATCCTGAGCTGATGCCATGGCGGTCTGAAGGACCCCAGTGACAGATGAGTCTTCGCATTGATTGTTTTTTTCCTTTACTTTCGTCAACTGGTGAAATTTTGTTTCTCGCTACTGTCGCCACTGGCTTGCTTTGTTTGGGACTTGCGGAGCTGCGCATCGATGGATTTGCGCTTTAGTGTTTGGAATTTCAACATTGAAAATTAAACCACACTGAAATCTGAAAACTGGACTGACAGTTTCAATTTACTAAAACTTCTATGTTAAGCTGCTTTGACACAATCTACATTGTAATAGCGCTACAGAAATAAACATGAATTAAATTGAATTGGATCATGATTTTCGAAAGTATTATAGCGCTTTGTAAACATTTAATATTACCATTTGTTGAGCCTCCCCATGCACTTTGATAGAGCACCGGAAGCTGCTTCACGTGAAGTCAGACTTAACAAGCTTATTAACTACACTTACTTGTCTGGCACTAAAGAAATGATCCCAAGAATTCTAGCAGAAATACTGAGTTAATACTACACTAACACACCTTTTCTGCCAGCACACTCAATATCAAAGCTTAGGACTCTGAGTGGAGCGATTCTCTGCCATTCTCCTTCAGCGGGATGACTGACCAGACTGTCCCACGCCACGTCCACCTCATACTGACACAAGGAAACCTGAGAGAAAGACACATTAAACACACCACAGGTGATTAACAGGTCAATGTAGTACAATACCACTGTATTAGGAGGCGCTAAGGTGATCATCCTTTCATTACCGCACACAGTATGTTTTTCACCTGCTTTCTTTTACAGTTATTTTTTTATTTATGGTTTATTGATTATCCTTTTCAATAACATTGCTTTAATAAGAGATTAACTTCCCATTTATGTATAGTGAACTGGTAATCTGGGACCTTTAGTCAGGACAGACTACTGTGCACAGTTCTAGATACATGACAAAAATTTTTTTTTAAATGTCAATTGCTCTTTTTTTTTTAAAGAAAAGTTTTGTTGAATAAAAAGTAAATGTATACAAGTATATTTTGTAGAGGTGTGAACCTACACTGGTCTCACGGTTCGGTTTGGTTACGATTATCATGGCATCGATACATTTCAATTCGATATCTCAGTGCATTGACAATGCTTTCCATACACAGTTTTATATTTTCTTCGCAGCACAGCAATTCTCGTCTTAAAATGTATAAATATATTTATATTGATATACTATTTGTAATACAATTTTGTCCTTTAATGCAAACAGTCAGATATATGAACTGTACCTTAAAATACTCAAGTAGATGCACAGAACAACATGAGCATTTATAGCAAATAAACAAATGTAAATATTCCGCTCGCTTTCTGAGTCCTGTCTAGCGAGTTCTTTCTTACACCCCTATGATTGGTCACACGCTCAACAGAAAGGGCTGCGATTGGCTCTAACGCTCTGGCGCTGTTTACCGATGAGTGAAACTGATAAACGGCAGCGGCGATCACAGCTGATCCATGATACCTGCGGTGGAGAAAACTCGCTCGTGTCTGGATCCAGAAGTATTGTTGTAACAGCCGAGAGGAGAGGAAATGTTATGCCAGCAGGTCAATCAGGCCACATTGAGAGAGAGAAATGGAGTTTACTTTTATTTTCTCAATCGCAGTGAAATAGGGGCTTCTGCTGTAAGTGTCAGTAAAAAAAACAGTCCAGCAAACACACAAGCAGTGAAATTGTGAAACAGTTTCTGTATTTTTAAGTAGTTTGAGCGTTGTAAATACTCAAGCTCGCCTCCCTCGCCATAATAAGCAACCGCGGCATATGAGATGAATGACTTTAGTATTTAATAACCGGTTAAGAATATTACTGAACCGATACTGAATTGTCCTCGTCTGCATCGCGGCGCACCAAAGAAACAATTAATTTTGACACCCCTAATATTTTGCTTGTTTTGAAAATTTCTACTTATTTTAAATTTGTGGCTAAGAAATTGTTTTTTATTAGTTTATTTTTGATGCGGCCAGAGAAAAAAGTAGATAAATCCTCAATGTTGAGTCCTGAAAAGTCTTGTGAAACAAGAACTAATTGCAATGCGACACTATGATAGAACAACCCATTTGCTCGTGCTCATTGAGCAAGCTCATACACGACACACAAAAACTGAAATGAATGAGGACTCGTGTGAAAATAACGCAAAATGTAAATTAAGTCATTTCAGCATGCTAAAGTCAAATATCTGCATATAAATATATATTTTCCTAGCAACAAAATTGTGGCTAGTGAAAATGGCGAATGGCTAGTAATGTTCAAAAACTACTAGCACAGTGGCTGGTGATCAAAAAAGTTGCATATTAAACAATTTAGTGCTCTAAATCTCTCAATGATCTGTCTTTAGAGACAGGTTTGTTACAAATATTGCTGCCAAATTTGAGAAAAAGATACTATAAAAAAACTTTTAAGTAGCAAAAATCTCCCCCAATAGGTTTAAAGCTATGGAAAACACTTTAATCAATTACTCAAACACCCAAAGTGATTAAATTGTCTTTTTATTTTACCTTTCCCGGATATTTAGAGTCTGTCTGTCCTTCCCTCCTCTCCTCCCTTAGCTGGTATTTCCCTTTAGGAAGCTCAATCCAGCAGCAACCAACCACATTGCTGTCTACCATGAACCTGTCGTCACATGCACGTACAAAAAATAAGAATAAAAAGCACAAAGCCAGTCACACGTCAGCAGCAATATGAAGTGAACACAAACCTGATCTCGAAGTCAATGTTTGCTTCGAAGGCCTGGTAGCTCTGAGTGGCGAAATTGGCAAATTTAAAACCCTGCTCCAGGAGACGCTTCGCTGGGGCGACCAGACGCGGCATGGCCATGGTGATGCGCAGGAAGTCATGAGGCTTGTTTCCATGGTAGTTATACATACCTGAACAAAAATAAGAGAAAGACAAATTCATTTAGAATTAAGGGTGTCACGATACTCCAAATCCTTGATTCGAATGTCACGGTTCGATTTGATTCTCGATTTAAAAAAGAAACATTTGAGAGCACAAGCTAAGCCATTTTAAGACTTTTATGGAATATAATAATATCTGACCTTTGTGCGCTGTGACAGCCATGAAGCTCTGTGTTGTTCTAGAGGTCCAGCAGTCTATAGTCAAGGCTACTAAATGTGCACTGCTAAGACCTTCAATAAATTTCTCCTTCACATTATTGTACAGGGAGTGTATCACCGTAGCTGTGAGATGCGTTCTACTTGGGATTTCGTAGCGTGGTTCTAGCAAGCTTATAAAATGCCTAAAAGTGGAGTTTTCTATCACTGAATAAAGTCGCATGTCTACGGCTATAAATTCTGTGCTTGTAATTGCCTTTGCAAGTGTTGAGCTACTAGGAAGTTTCATTCCAAATGAAAACGGGACAGTAGTTTGTGCTACACTTGTCGGTTTAACAGATAAATCTGTTTTTGTGGTGCCTGCGGAGATGCCCTGCCATGTTAGTCGTGCTGCCCATGGAATAATGTGGTATACGTACATAGCAGAGCTTGCAAACTGTCTTTTTTGTCGACAACACAAATGTTGTCAACATAACTCACTGGAAATTCAAAATACTTCCACACTGGCGACTCCAGTGAAAGAGGAGGGGGTTCAAGTTCTGTCGATGGGTCTCCTGCATCTGCAGTTGCCATGCTCTCTTTTGGCTCTTTGTTGTAGCTGTTAGGTTGACTCGCAGCACTTTAAATAGCATGTTTTGTTTCTTGTTTTTGCTTGCCAAGCCAAGCTAATTTGACATGGGGGTATGGCAGCATCGACGATTGCATTTTTTGATTCGATAATCGCATGAATTTTAATCGATTTCGATTTAAAATCAAAATCGTGACACCCTTATTCCAAATGAATAACAAACTTTTTTTTGTAAACGAAATAAAACTGATTAAGGGTGAGAGTAAAAACTTGTATAAAGTTACAAAGCACTGTTTATTTTAGCTTCCCATTCATCAAAGTACTTTTAGGTTTTTTGTACTTTTAAACAAATCAGTTTACTAGAATTTCTGAAAGTTTGTGTGACACTGAAGTTTAGAGTTACGATGCTAAATATTCAGCTTTGAATAAATTACATTTTAAAATGCATTTAAACAGAAACTGTTTTAATTATTGTAATATTTCATGACACTTCATTTACTGCATTTTTGATCAAATAAATGCAGCAGTTGGGATCATGAAACCTAATTTGCACAACAGAAAACCCAACCACAATGCACAAATGTACACCAAGGCTGCTTACTTTCTTTCTTGGTGATGTCCACTGCCAGCACAGTGACTGCTATGTTGTCTTTATTGGAGCGCATGTCCTTCAACACTACAGAATTCAGCTCTCTCTGAAACTCAGCCAAGTGTGCATTCGTAAACCCTGAGATAAAGGAAGAGTTTAGTATCCTACTAGCAGCACAATACATTGATACCAGTCATAAAAAGAGAGGAGACAAATAAAAACTTTAGTGATGCACTTACACTCAAACAAACAAACAAACAAACGCACGCACACAGAATTCAAAATTGCTATAAATGTCTAAAATGTCTGTTAAATACACTGTTCATTACTATTGCTGTTTATTCTAAAACGTTATGATGGTTACATATACTGTGAATTATTAATATATTATCACATACTGTCTATTCAATGTTAACATTGCAAATGCTTTGGCAATACAGTACATATGTAACATTTGTCATGCCAATAAAGATTAAATTAAAAAATGTAAATTTGAGAGAGATAATTAAGTGCCATTAAGTTCAGCCTTACTTACAATTAAATAACAACTAAAAACATTTTACTTTCAAAACAAACTCATAATCATACTTCATTAATTCCCCATATTTCTATAAATTTTGGCAATGAATCTACCAGTTTACAGTATGCCAACTCTGCTCTCAAACGAAAGGCTACTAGCCCCAAAAAACAGAAACAACACTTATTGTCTTAACACTTGTTTTTTACTTGTCTTGCAAATGGGAGAGAATACATTTCACTTCACTTTTTTTCTTTCAAACTATCTACACTATCTCACAAAAGTCTTGCTGCCTATCCAAGTTTTAGGAACAACAAATAATAACTTCTAGTTGATAATTTGCTACCAGAAGTGGCTTATATGAGAGGCAAAGGCCTTTAGATTACACTTATTTTAAGTAAATAAAATATGATCATGCCTTGATTTTTTTATTTAATTAGGACAGACTTTGCTTAGACAAAAGTCTCGTCACTTAACAGGAATAATGTACAAAATAGAATATGAAGATATGGTGCAGTGAAAAAAGATTAATATTGTGTATGACTCCCATGAGCTTGGAGGACTGCATCCATACAACTCTGCAATGACTCAAATAACTTATTAATAAAGTCATCTGGAATGGCAAAGAAAGTGTTTCTGCAGGACCCCCAGAGTTCATCAAGATTAATCTTCAATGCCTCCTCCTCCATCTAAACCCAGACATGCTCAATGATGTTCATATCTGGTGACTGGGCTGGCCAATCTTGGAGCACCTTAAACTTCTTTGCTTTCAGGAACTTTGATGTGGAGGCTGAAGTATAAGGAGCGCTATTCTGCTGAAGAATTTGCCCTCTCCTGTGGTTTGTAATGTAATGTGCAGCACAAATGTCTTGATACCTCAGGCTGTTGATGTTTCCATCCACTCTGCAGATCTCTTACATGACACCATACTGAATGTAACCCCAAACCATGATTTTTCCTTCACCAAACTTGACTGATTTCTATGAGAATCTTGCGTCCATGCGGGTTCCAATAGGTCTTCTGCAGTATTTGTGATAATTGTGATGCAGTTCAACAAATGATTCATTAGAAAAATCTACCTTCTGCCACTTTTCCAAATGATCAACTAGAAGGCAAGTTATTATTTGTTGCACTTAGAACTGGGAACAACGACAAGACTTTTGTCAGGTAGTGTATATAGGCCCAAAAACAAACAATTGAAAAGAGATCTTGAGAGAAACCGAATAGTATCCTGGTGGTAGCTCACCGTTAGGGGCAGGAACATAGAAATATGGGGCGAATCCATGAATATGGCAACACACACTATTCCCATTGTCTGTCACACCAAACATGCGCACTATGGGCACTTTGCCCTGAACCTGCCCAGGCATTCCTGCTACCGCCGCTCCTAAACAGAGAAAAATAAAACATTCAGAGACAGATCCAGATGGACAGATATACTGTATGTGTGCTAAGAAAGCGCATTACCCAAGTAGTAATCCAGGTCTATCTGCTGGAAGATGAGTGTGTCTGATTTTGGATGAAGAGGCGGTGCATGAGGCCTTTTCCAGCGTGGATTCAGATCAGCAGAGAATAAATCACCTAAGCAAAAGACAGTAGGTCAGATTGTGGTCAAGGGTCACAGGACAAATTAGGCTGTGATCAAAAATCCGCCCTGAACTCATTGTATACTCAATATTCATTGTTCCTTACATTAATTGTAATTACTTACATTTGTACAGTAGATAGACTTATAAGTGGAATGAATGAAAACAACTGAGCGATTTAGAACATAGCCTAAGTAGGTAGACACGGTATACAGATATTTACATATAAACGTGTATACACATATGCACACAGACATAAACGTATACACAAAATATTCCTAATAGAGCTCGGGAACGTCAACGTCATGGCGAGTAGCAGTCGGCTATGTTTGTGGACAAATGCAGGAGCGCTCAATGTAAACAGATGCAAATCCCAACAGAAAAACGACCGATTGTAGTAATTTCTTTTAAAAAACACCTCACAAACACTCTGACATGTACAGTATATACCTCCATAAATGCTCTTTGCGTGTCTGAGCAGCGGATAATATGCATTGCATTACATTCTGTCTCCAGCGGTGAAGTTTACCTGGAGAAGCCGAGAGCAGACATGAAGGGGCGGATCCAGAGAAGATCAAATAAACAAACAAGTTTATTCGTAACTAACAGCGCATCAAGGGCTGCTGCCAGAAAACATCTCCATATAAGATTTTCTTTATTTATTTGTAGTGTGAGCACTTACTGTTTACTGCTGATGAGTGTATATATGACATACCTGTCAACATTCCCGTTTTTCTCGGGATTCTCCCGTATTTTACAGTTCTTTCCCGCTATCATCCCGTAAAAGTATTTTCCCGTATTTCTCCAGTACTTTCAGTCTTTCTCTGAGGGTGGCAATAAACATTAATGAGCAGAGCCTCCCTATATGCAACCCATACCGCCAATCCACCAGGGGCCGCCCTTTGCTCTTAAATGTGAGTCTGTTCTGTGCTTTCGCTTTGTTTAGGCATGAAACACTTTAAAATAAACATAAAAACGGCAGAATTCCCTTTCCTTTTATTACAGGTGCCGTCTCCCCTTCACATGCAATCCTCAAAACAGTCATATATCGGTGCACGACAGTCAGCTGACGCGCTCCATAGTGATAGAGGCTGTTTCCCAAACAGATTCTGTACACGCGATTTGAAACGGAGCGAAAGTCTGGGTTCTGGGTGCGTGTTTAAACAGACATATACACATAATTAATAATAATAATAATAATAATATCTATAGATGTCGATCTTGGTGGGGGGTTTTCAAACACAACTAATTTCGTCCTAACCGTGCATAAAGTTAGGAAAGCTATCGAATACTTTCTTTATAACGTTAGATGTGTGCATTTTTAAAGTGACACCTGTTATTTAATGTAAATAAAACTAAATAAACTAAATAAATAAGAGATTTATTCGCTCTTTAATCAGAATGTGTCAGTTATACAGTGAAGAAATGGCTAATAAGATTTGATAGCTTGATTTTATTTAATTATAAAACTATTCATTTTAATAAGCTGAACTGTTTGCTAACGTATACTATTTATTTTTTCTTTTGTAAATAATAATAATAAAACATATTATTGACCATTTAACTTTTATTTACAATGAAACAGCTCCAAATCAACATATTTAGTAATTTGGTTTATTTTTTAAAGGGGGTGGGGGAATCCCTTATTATGGTAGGCATATCCCTTATTTTCACATTCCAATGTTGACAGGTATGATATATGATACAAAAAAATCAATAGAGATCAATGGGAATCAGGCTCCCTTGACCTAAACACCCAGAATGCATTGCTTACGACATGTTCCCGAGCTCTATAAATGAAATTAACCATATTTAAAACAACGAACGAAGACATACCTACTGGGATGACGTCATGACCAGCTTGCCCCTCCCCTGACTCCACCTCCATGTCCATTTCATCAAATAATGCAAGTTCCTCTTCAAACTGGGAGGGGCTATCCTCCCACTCTGTGCTAGGTTTGCCTTTTTTGGCTTGTGAAGCCCCGCCCATTGCAGGGCCACCATTGCGCCTTTTAAAATCCATTTTCAAGCAGCTCTGCAATAAAAATAGTAATAATAATAATAATAATCATTTTACTTGCAAATCCGTCGCTAGAAATCACTTTAAACGTCCAGAATGTCTATAAACTGTCAAGGAATTATTTCTGTCAACTGACTTAGTGTGGAATATGCGCTACAAAGTTTATGATTAACAGGACATGAAGGAAAAATAAAAAGTGAATATATAAGTCACGTCAGACGGCATCTCAGCTCAACGTCCCATAACCCAAAAAAAAACATTAAGATGGAGGGCGTGGCAACTCTACAAATATTTGCATAAAAGGGCGGAGTTAACGAAACACTAGTAAAGAAGTCAATCAAAATTAGCCGTTTACTGTTTGTTCATGCGACTCCGAGTTTGGCATTTATTACAAAACAATAATAATTTGGAAACCATAATCTTTAATATTATTTATACGAATTATTTATTCAGTTAAAAACTTCTAATTTTGACTTTTGATTAAAGTTATATCAAGTCTTTAGGATGAATCAATCATTATTGAAAATTCATAAGCAACAACAAGCAGCAATATTTCGTACAAAAAGTAATGTAAAGTTAACGTTACATAAAGTAATAATTAACTTTGGCAGACTCGTACAGTAATTACACAATCCTCGTAATTCAGCAAAACAAAAGCAATTATTAGCTCTGCAGCAATGTTAAGATCGCATAAACAGAATTTAGCTTTACGATTTCTACTTTCAGAATGTGCATCACGCATTACACATGACACTAGGCAAACTGGACTAACAAGCAACTTAGCACAACATGTTAGCACCATGCAAATAAGACAGACAGCAAATTAATGCAGCTTCTCAAAAATAAGATGCAACAGACACAGAGGTGAACAAAGCCAATGGACAAATGCATAATCTTTCACCTTTTAATTCAGCTCGAGCTCTAATACTCCATATATGTGCTCCATAAATCTCCCGCCACTTCACTGAGTTGAACGTCAGTTTCCACCGGACACGAGCGACATCCGTTTTCCCGGTAAAATTACGTAGAGCGCCACGAACGCCTACAATTGGTCGGAAAATCGGAAGTTGATCTTCTGTATGGTTGACGATTATGTCCGCCATGTTGAGAAGGTCGTTTCTGATAAGCGCAATTAAAAAATGTATTTAACAAAGTAAAATTCGTATTTGTGTCACAAAATAAACCTTAAGGGTTTAAATACAGCCTTTATTACATTTTTTTATATCTGGATGTTGAATCACATATATACGCTGAACTATTGTAGGCTAATTGCAAATATTGCAAATACTTGATGAAACATTCAAATAAAGCATTAAGGGTAAAAAAAATACTTCATATACAACAATTAATACAATATTTACCCTATTACATAATACATTTCAGTGCGTACTATATTAAAGTCAAGTACTTGATCTGGCATCATACTGACAGTATTTTACATACAAAATATTCAAATAGTCAATACATACATTAAAATTCACTGGACAAAATGACTGACATATGTTCGTAAAAAATAACAATAATAACAAAAACAGTATAGTAATACAAATACTTATTCTACAAACTTTACATGCTTATTTTCACACAAAAAAATTTATATATTGCAATGCTTTTTATCTCTGTGATTACAAATATTGCAAATATTTGAAGATATTCATAAAAGCAAAATGGATAAAGAATATTCAGTGTACAAAAAAAATAAAACATTATCTTTATAACATATTATGCAAGTATATAATATCATTCAGTGTGAACTATATTATTTAAAGCCAAGTGCTTGAGCTAACATAACTGTTTTACGTAATATATATTCAAAAAGTCAATATACACTTTCACATTTACAGACCAAAATGACCAAGATGGAAGCCATGTTATAAAAAGAATTAAGCCACATTGTAAAAAGTGCTATAGAAATAAACAAACATGTTTATAAAAATAACAAGAAGACATCATCAACAACAACAAAATAATTATAACACAAATATATCTTTCATTAGCTGTTCTTTTTTTGTGTAGGTTTACTTCTTCCCCAGATACAGGGCTCCCTGTCTGTTTTGTGACCTATTTTGTGGATATTGCATTGTCTGCAATACTGTAAATAACTGCACTGCCCTTTCAGTTTTAAAGTGCTCATTGGCAAGATTATATATATATATATATATATATACAGTTGAAGTCAGAATTATTTGCCCCCTCTTTGAATTTCTTTTTCTTTTTAAAATTTTTCCCAAATAATGTTTAACAGAGCAAGGACATTTTCACAGTATGTCTGATAATATTTTTTCTTTCAGATTTTTTCTTATATGTTTTATTTTGGCTAGAATAAAAGCAGTTTTAATATTTTTTTAAAGCATTTTAAGGTCAAAATTATTAGCCCCTTCAAGCTAATTTTTTTTTGATAGTCTACAGAACAAACCATCGTTTTACAATGACTTGCATAATTACTCTAACTTGCCTAGTTAACCCAACTAATCTAGTTAAGCCTTTAAATGTAACTTAAAGTTGTATAGAAGTGTCTTGAAAAATATCTAGAAAAATATTATTTACTGTCATCATGGCAAAGATAAAATAAATCAGTTATTAGAAATGAGTTATTAAAACTATTATGTTTAGAAATGTGTTGAAGAAATCTTCTCTCCGTTTAACAGAAATTGGGGCAAAAAATAAACACGGGGGCTAATAATTGAGAGGGTTTAATAATTCTGACTTCAACTGTATATAGCAGTCAACATATGAAGTGGATGAAAACCATTTATCAAAGTTGCCAAAGTCCTAAAACTATTTACACCCTTTCAACACCAACATTCAACACCCTTTATTGACCTCTTTCTTAATCTACTATAAATAATAACTACTTTATATATATATA
>CAIGQZ010016425.1:4273128-4293895 GCA_903798205.1 Danio tinwini
TAACTCATTTCTAATAACTGCTTTCTTTTATCTTTGCCATGATGACAGTACATAATTTTTGACTAGAAATTTTTGAAGACACTAGTATTTAGCTTAAAGTGACACTTAAAGGCTTAATTAGGTTAATTAGGCAAGTTAGGGTAATTATGCAAGTGATTGTATAATGATGGTTTGTTCTGTAGACAAAAAAAATAAATAAATAAAAATGTAAATCTAAAAAAAAATATTGCTTAAGGGGGCTAATAATATTGACCTTAAAATGATTTTAGAAAAATTGTAATCTGTTTTCATCTAGCCAAAGTAAAATAAAACAGACTTTCTCCAGAAGAAAAATATTATTTGGAAATACTGTGAAATTCCTTGCTCTGGTGAACATCACTTGGGAAATATTTGAAAAAAAAAAAAAAAAAAAAATTCACAGGATAACTAATCATTTTGACTTCAACTGTATACAGTATAGGCGACAAAGCAGTCTTGTGTCAGTCCGGAGACCTTATTAAAAATGTCATCATGACTAGATTGATTTCCTGCCCAAATTTGAATTAATTGCTAAAGATATTGTACGTTTTCTGTGTTAGATATTGTGACACCAAACGGCCTAAATGTGAAGAAGTTCTCAGCCATGCATGAGTTCCAGAACCTCCACGCTCAGAGTAAAGCACGCATCCAGGAGTTCGTCAGAGGACATTTCTACGGGTCAGAGCTCATAACACACACAATCATATTCACATATTCATATGGAGCTCTGTTTCTGTTTGCTAATAAAGGGATAGTTTAACCTTCCCTTCAGTGAGATAACTGACCCTTTATTTGTTCTAGTCTGTTTAAGTTTCATTCTTCTGTTGAACACAAAAGAAGATATTTTGAAGAATGCTGCTAGCTGGAAACCATTGACTTCCATGGTAAGAAAAAAAGTTACCATGGAAGTAGATGAGTCAAAATAACCTTCAAAATAGATTTTTTGTTTAACAGAAGAAATAAACTCATAAAGGTTTATAACCACATAAGAGAGAATAAATGATGAGGTTATTTTCTTTTTTCTTTTTTTAAACTTTCCTTTTAACATGCATCTTCAGAGATCTGATCATAAGTGGTCAAGCATTTGCAATAGTAATTTTAGTAAACATTTTACAAAAAAATGTTTTTGGATTTTTCTTTCCTCTTATTTTGAAACAGACCAGGGGCTCTTTTTTAACGATCTATTTGCAAAGTCTAAAGCGCATGGCGCAAAAGCATAAAGGGTGTTTTCGAATCCACTTTTGCTATTTTGGAGACAGAATGGTCTAACAGGGATGTGCTTATTCTCCTAATGAGTTATGGGTGTGTTTTGAGCATAACCTGCATTAAACCGATCAGAGTCTTATCTCCCACACACCTCCTTAACACACCTCCTTTTTAGACCAGCACACCCATGAGTCAACAAAGTGGTGCAAATGAATTTGTTATTTAAACAACACGGCACAAAACGGTAAAATTAGGGTTGCACTGGTCTGAAAATAGCAAAAAAAATAATAATCGCACTATACTCCCTTATTGCGCCAGGTGTATGATAGGGCCTAAAGTGTTTTTTTTATTTTTTTTTTATGGCTGTGCAAACACATATGTTTACGCTGTGAAAGCAATCCAATCTAATGCAATTTCAGCTTCTTCTAGATATGGCCAAAAGTGGACAACTTAAAATGTTTTACACCTCTATTCAATGTTGATTTAATAAATCTTGATGCAACACGTCAACTATGGAAACAACTCTCAGACATGAGTTACATGTTTTGTGTGTTCAATTCATGTTTATTTATATAGCACTTTTACAATGTAGATTGTGTGTGTTTTCCATAGGCATTTAGATTTTAACCTTGACAAGACGGTGTTTCTCTTCATTGCTGGACGCTATGAGTTCTCAAATAAAGGAGCGGATATCTTTCTTGAAGCTTTGGCCAGACTTAATTACCTACTAAGGGTTAGTATTTGTGTTTTAGGCTGAATGTGCGATTGAAATGTTACAATAAGTGTCATCATATCATATCATATATCATATCATATATCATAGATGTTTTTCAACACTATTTTCTGTGTGTCCAGGTGAATCACAGTGAGGTGACCGTCATAGCATTTTTCATTATGCCAGCTCGCACCAACAACTTCAACGTGGAGACCCTGAAGGGCCAAGCCGTACGGAAACAGCTCTGGTAACCATGACAACTGCACTGTGAGGACTGCTAACCTGAATGACTGTGTGGCCTGCTTACCTGATATAAACTTTCAAGTTCACCTACAGTGTGAATTGAGAGTTTTTGTACTATATAAATAAAATAATAAATGAACTATACAATATATTATAACACATTGTATAGTTTATTATTTGTATTTTGAATTAATTTTATTTTAATAATTTAATATTAGTTTCTTTTAGTTTTTTTGTTTAAGTTTTAATTTTAACAGTTTAGTACTTTAGAAATGTCTTTAGTTTGTTAGTTAAAAATGATAGTTTTATTTTCAGTCGTTTTTAAAATTTTTAAGTAACTTCAAAATAGTTTTCTTTCAAATTGGTTTTCGTTTTCCGTAACCACTGATCTAGAGCAGAGATGCCCAAACTACGCCCTGCGGGCTAAAGTTGGCCCATTGTAGCCTTTGATTTGGCCCACACTCCCATCTGAGAAGAAAGTGAGAATGATGGGAAGGGTTGGGCAAATGTCTTTAACAGAGATCATCATTTCTAATTTAACGTAACCTTTTTTTTTTTACTTGTTTATTTGTTTTATTGCTGAGCTACACAAAAAAAAATCTAAAATTCAATGTTTCAATAACATTTTGTAAATTAATCTGATTTGTAAAATGTAAATAGTACTGTCACTCGACAGATAAAGGACAATGCAGAAACATCAGCAAGCAAATCAAGGCCGAAAGATATTTTTAAATATTATTAAATACATGTTTTAATTACCCATGCTGGGCTGCACAATGGCGCAGTGGGCTAGAAGGTCACTGGTTCGAGCCTTGGCTGGGTCAGTTTGCATGTTTTCCCCATGTTCGCGTGGGTTTCCTCCGGCTGCTCTGGTTTCCCCCACAAGTCCAAAGACATGCAAATTAAATTAGGTAGGCTTAATTGCTCGTAGTGTATGTGTGTGAATGAGTGTGTATGGATGTTTCCCAGTGATGGGTTGCAGCTGGAAGGTCAACTGCTGCGTAAAACATGTGCTGGAAAAGTTGGCGGTTTATTTCACTGTGGTGACCTCAGATTAATAAAGGGACAAAGCCGAAAAGAAAACTAATGAATTACCCATGGCAACTTTAATGCAATACAGTTTAGTAGATTTACCTTGGGCCTACTACCCCCAATCAAGTTTAATTTTTGGCCCTTCATAAGAAAAACTTGGGCATCCCTGATCTAGAGCATCTTGCCTACTGTCTGTTGCTATTTTGCAATGAATAAATTAATGATAAAGGGTTAAATAAATATACTTTTTACTTTAAACCATAGTAATAATATCACCTCACTAATAGCTTAAATTGGTGAAATGCTAATATTATTTGTGCATCATCCTGTTAAAAGAATGCAACATTTTTATTCAAAGTTTATACTTGCACTTAGGGCAAGGGTGTCCAAACTCGGTCCTGGAGTGTCGGTGTCCTGCTGAGTTTAGCTCTAATTGGCTTCAACAAAGGAGGTTTCTAGTATATCTAGTAAGAGCTTGATTAGCTGGTTCAGTTGTGTTTGATTAGGATTGGAGCTAAAATTTCCTGGACACCTGCCCTCCAGGACCAAGTTTGGACACCCCTGACTTAGGGTCTCTTAAAACGGTGAAGAAATTTTGTTGTGAAATTGCATCTTTGTTTTTTTTTTAGGGACACTGCACAGACTGTGAAAGAGCGCTTTGGGAAGAAACTCTATGAATCGCTTTTAGTGTGAGTTGCCTTTTAATTTTGACTACGTTTAACAAATCATTGGATCTCCTCTGACAATGTTTTTATTCTTGTTCTCAGAGGGCAGTTGCCTGATGTGTCCAAGATGTTGGATAAAGAGGACTTCACCATGATGAAGCGTGCTATCTTCGCCACCCAGCGGCAGTGCCAGCCCCCCGTCTGCACACACAACATGCTGGAGGACAGCAGTGACCCCATCCTCAACTGCATCCGCCGCATCGGTCTCTTCAACTCCGCTCAGGACAGAGTCAAAGTATACAGACTCGCATACTCTTAACTACACTGTAAAGTATATCTGTTTATTAATAGATTATGCACTTTGTGATTTTTGCAGGGATTTTTTCTGTTTATTTATGGTTATGAATTGCATTATGGGACCTTGATCTCTGCTCTGTTGACTTTGGGTGATAAAAGTTTAAATGTGGAAATAATAGGAAATAATATATAGATAATTAACCTTTGTGTACTGTTCAAATTTACTATTCAATTCAATTCACCTTTATTTGTATAGCGCTTATACAATGTAGATTGTGTCAAAGCAGCTTCAAAATTTAAATTGAAACCGTATCAGTTCAGTTTTCAGAGTTTAAGTTCAATTCAGTGTGGGTTAATAATCACTACTAAGGGTCCAAGCACTGTGGAGCAATTCCATAGATGCGCAGCTTTACAGATCCCGACCCATGCAAGCCAGTGTCGACAGCGGCGAGGAAAAAACTTCAATTAGCGAAAGTGAAATTTAAAAAACCTCGAGAGAAACCAGGCTTAGTTGGGCACGACCATTTCTCCTATGGCCAAACGTCTTTTGCAGAGCTGCAGTCTAGGCGCCCGAGGCTGGAGAATGCTGGACCTCAGCGAAGACTCGTCTGTCCCTGGAGCATCACAGGAATCAGTCTCATGCTCTCCACTCCTCCATGACCACCACAGCAGCTGCTCAGGATACGGCCTGGTCCAGGATTATGAAAACCTTGGGATCATCTCGTCGCTGGTCTTGGATCGCATCAGTGGCGCTGCATAGTCTGAGGGCCTCGGGATGAGTACCCTCAAGTCAAAATGGAGAATAAAAAGAATAATTAGCATAGCTGCTGTTCATAGTGTATATAAACAAGATGCAAAAAACCTGTGTGGGGGCACACTCATGCGTCATACCGCTAAGTGATGCTGAGTGTATGCTTTGCTAAAAAGATAGGTTTTTATTCTAGTTTTGAATTGCGAGAGGCAGAAGGTTGGTTAGATAAACAGAAGCTAGATTATTTAAGGCTTTATAGGTAAGAAGCATAATTTTTTAAATTAATACGAAACTTAACAGGCAGACAGGGTAAGGAGGATAAAATTGGGGTGATATGATCATATTTTCTAGACCTGGTAAGAACTCTGGCAGCTGCATTTTGTACTAGCTGAAATGTGTTAATAGAGGATGCTGGGCAACCAGCGAACAGAGCATTACAGTAATCCAGCCTAGAAGTCAAAAAAGCATGGACTAACTTTTCTGCATCTGATATGGATAGCATACTTCGTAACTTAAATTTTCAGATGAAAGAAGGCAGTTTTTGTGACATTGGATATACGATTTTCAAAAGTTAAATTGCTGTCTAATATGACACCCACATCTTCTATAGTAGAGCTAACACTAACGTTGTATCCCTCTAATAGCAGGTCGAGTTGTGAGATCCGCTGTGTACAGGAGTTAGGCCCAATAAGTAATAATTCTGTTTTGTCTGAGTTTAAGAGAAGAAAAATGTTGGTCATCCAGTCTTCAACATCTTTAATACACTCAGTTAGCTTAGACAGTTCAGACATCTCATCCGGTTTAGTTAAAAAGTATAATTGAGTATCATCTGCTTAGCAGTGAAAGCTGATCCCATGTCTTCTAATAATGTCTCCCAGGGGTAGCATGTATATTGTAAACAGAAAAGGGCCTAAAACTGATCCTTGAGGCACCTCATACTTTACTGGCCTGACTTGTAAAAGCTGTCCATTAATATTCACAAACTGGTAACGGTCAGCTAAGTATGACTTAAACCATTGAAGAGCCTGTCCTTGGACACCTGTAGAATTTAAGCGGTCTATGAGGATATTGTGGTCGATGGTGTCAAATGTGGCGCTAAGATCGAATAAAACTAGCAAGATGAACACTTGGTCAGCAGCTAAGAGTAAATCGTTGGTTATTTTCACTAATGCGGTTTCTGTGCTGTGATGAGGTCTGAAACCTGACTGATACACTTAAAAAATATTGTTCGTCTGCAGAAAGAAGCATAATTGGGCAGAAACTTTTCTAGTATTTTAGACAAATGAAAGATTTGAAATAGGCCTTTAATTAGCTAAGTTGCTAGGGTCCAGTTGTGGTTTCCTAATATTAGGTTTAATAACAGCTAGCTTGTAAGGATTTGGAACATGGCCTAAAGATAAAGAAGAGTTGAGAACGTTAAGCAGAGGTCCTCCTATAACAGGTAGCAATTTCTTAAGTAATTTTGTTGGAATTGGGTCTAACATACACGTAGCTGGTTTAGAACTCTTTATAACTTTATCTAGCTCTTCCTGTTCTATGATTTTGAAGCATTGTGGGTTATTTTGATTTAGTGGAATGTTTACTGGATCTGAAGTGTAAGGTGGTGCAGAAAGTTTAACATCTATTTTCTGTCTAAAGCCTTCTATTTTATCACAAAAAAAAAATCATCACTACTAATTTGCGGTGGGACATTTTGTTCCAAAGATGACCAATTATTTGTTAATTTGGCAATGGCGCTAAATAAAAATCTAGGACTGTTATGATTATTTTCTATCAGTTTGCGGAGGTGCTCAGCCGTGGCAGATTTAAGAGCCCTCCTATAGCTGGAGATACTGTCTTTGTACGCAATTCTAAAAACCTCTAAATTAGTTTTTTACATTTACGTTCCAGGGCACAGGTTGCTGTTTTGAGAGTGCGAGTATGTTTATTGTACCATGGTGTAGTTTTATTCTCTCTTTTTAATTTGAAGGGTACCACAGTATTAAGTGTGCTAGTAAAGATGGCATCTATGCTGCTGGTTACTACATCAAGGTCATTTGCGTTTGTGAGTGTGTTTTGAAATGGAGAAAGATCAGGTAAGTTATTTGTGAATTCATCTTAGGTGAACGGAATGATTGTTCTACCAGGACAGTATATTGGTGCAGATCTGCTAATTTCAGGTAAACACAGCTTATATAGTAAGAGGTAGTGGTCTGTAAAATCATCACTTAGTGGTATAATGGCTACATTAAAGACCTCAATTCTATAAGACAGAATTAGATCTAATGTATGATTTAAACGATGGGTTGGGCCAACAACGTTTTGCTTTATCCCAAGTGAATGTAGTAGATCCATAAATGCGAGCCCTAATGTATTGTTAGTGTCATCTACGTGGATGTTAAAGTCTCCTATAATTAGTATATTCTGTCATTTTAAAATGTCAATAAATGTCTTTTTTTTTTTTTACTTTCTCAGCATCAAAAGTTGTTGGAGGAAAAATATGGACATAAAATGTCATTCAAAAGCATAATACATTTTAAAAACCCATGAATAGCAAAATATGCTAAATATATTTTTGGAAAATATGTAAAAAAAAAAGTACTGTGTATAATGATCTGTTTCTGTTTGAAACAGGACTGATTCAGTTTTTTTTATGTGGAAACAAATAATAATTAGCATATCATATATTCTACTGCTAGGTGATCTTCCATCCAGAGTTTCTCTCCTCAACTTCTCCTCTTTTGCCGATGGACTATGAGGAGTTTGTGAGAGGCTGCCACCTTGGAGTATTTCCCTCTTACTATGAGCCCTGGGGATACACACCAGGTAAAACTACACCAACTCCTACATGTATTTGTACCATATGTCATTTTGTTTATTTTTATTTTTTATGTTTATTTATTGGGATTGATTCCTCCAATTCCATCACTTCTAATTATTTAATCTTTTATTCTTACATATGCATTCCTTACATGGTTTGTACATTTCCCTAAATTAGTACAGACCCAAACTTTACCATATAATCCAAACAGCCACTAATTGGTCAGCAGCACTACAATTGGTCAGCGCTACAATGCAGTATGGGTCCATGTGTTTGTGATATTTGTGACATTCTGATTTACTCATGTGAATTCATGTAGTGATTTCATTTATGTAACCTCAGTTTTTTTGTCGTCATCATCTGCTGCTGTAGCTCATCTGTTTCAAGTTTAAGAATGTTCGGAGATTCTCTCCTGCAGACCTCATTTGTAATAATGGTTGTATTTATTTGATGTACTGTTGTTTTTCTGTCTGATTTAATGAGTCTGGTGGTTCCCCTAACCTCTCTCATCAACAAAGGAATTTTGTCCAAAAATTTAGACCAACAACCATGCCTTGTTCAGAGTCACTTTAAATCACATTTTCATCTTCATTCTGATGCTCAGTTTGAACTTTAGCAGATCGTTTTGACCCTTCCCAAATGTGAGTTGCTGCTATTTGACTGGCTGATTTAGATATTTGCATTAACTAGCAATTAACTTGTAAAAACCCAAAATGTGTCAATTATAGATTTTTTTTATGATGAAAATCCGAATATTAATTAAGATTGTTCTATGCAGATATTTTGTCAATTTCCTACTGTAAATATATCAAAGCCCACATTTTGATTAGTAGTGTGCATTGATACAGTGCATCCGGAAAGTATTCATAGCGCTTCACTTTTTCCACAGTTTTTTGTTACAGCCTTATTCCAAAATGGATTAAATTCATTTATTTTCTCAACATTCTACACGCAATACCCCATAATGACAATGTGAAAAAAGTTTTTTAAATTGTTGTAAATTTATTAAAAATAAAAAACCTGAAAAAAATCACATGTACATGCGTATTCACAGCCTTTGCTCAATACTTTGTTGATGCACCTTTGGCAGCAATTACAGTCTCAAGTCTTTTTGAACATAATGCCACAAGCTTGGCACACCTGTCTTTGGGAATTTCGGCCATTTCTCTTTGCAATACCTCTCAAGCTCAATCAGGTTGGATGGAAAGCAACAGTGTACAGCCATTTTCAGATCTCTCCAGAGATGTTCAATAGGATTTACATCTGGGCTCTGGCTGGGCCACTCAAGGACATTCACCGAGTTGTTGTTAAGCCACTCCATTGATATTTTTGAAATGGCCGGCCAGCTCTAAGAAAAGTCCTGGTGGTTCCAAACATCTTCCACTTACGGATGATAGAGGCCACTGTGCTCATTGGAACTTTCAGAGCTACAGAAATTTTTCTGTAACCTTCCCCAGCCTTGTGCCTCAAGACAATCCTGTCTCAGAAGTCTGTAGACAATTTCTTTGTCTTCATGCTTGGTTTGTGCTTTGACATGCACTGTCAACCCTGGGACCTTTTATAGACAGGTGTATGCCATTTTAAGTCATGTCCAATCAACTGAATTTACCACAGGTGAACTCCAATTAAGCTACTGAAACATCTCAAGAATGGTCAGTGGAAACAGAATGTACCTGAGCTCAATTTAGAGCTTCATGGCAAAGGCTGTGAATACTTATGTACATGTGATTTATTTATTTTATTTTTTTTTCAGCTTTTTTTTTTTTTTATAAATTTGCAACAATTTCAAAAAATCTTTTTTCACGTTGTCATTTTGGTGTATTGTGTGTAGAATTGTAGAATAAGCGCTATAAATACTTTTCGGATGCACTGTAAGAACTTAGTTCAGACTACTTTAAAAGCAATTTTTGTATGTTTTATTTTATTTATTTATTTTGACCTTCATATTTCAGATCTCAGTCAAATATTATCCTATCCTTACAAACCATACATCAATGGAAAGCTTATTATGCATCAATTAGGTGATTAATGAATCTCAATTTCAAAGAAATATACATTTGAGACTGGTATTTATGTCCTGGGTGACTTATAGAACTTGTGGTATATGAACTTATGAAGCATGCATTAGCAATTGCCTCAACATGCATCAACCCAATGCACACACACATGTGTCTTTCAGCCGAGTGTACAGTGATGGGCATCCCGTCAATCTCCACTAACCTGTCTGGGTTTGGCTGTTTTATGGAAGAGCACATTGCAGACCCATCAGCCTATGGTGAGAGGTATTTCATACAGCATTTTTAGCTGATGTCAGGTTTATTGGGCTTCATTTAATTTAAATCCACATTTCTTTTGCTAATTCCCTCTCTGGCAGGTATCTATATTCTGGACCGGCGGTATCGCTCAGTGGACGAGTCTTGTAATCAGCTGACGTCCTTCCTGTTTCAGTTCTGTCAGCAGAGCCGCAGGCAGAGGATCATTCAGAGGAACCGAACTGAGCGCCTCAGTGACCTGCTGGACTGGAGATATCTGGGCCGGGTCAGACTTCACACACAAAACACACAATCAATGATCAATCATAACTGTCAGCTATAGGATGTTTTTAATTAGCTTTTCTGTATATGCAATAAAACAGGTTCTTGTTCATTTGGTAATCTAGCATGCTTCTGTGTTTCAGTATTACGTCTCTGCCCGTCATATGGCTTTAGCAAAGGCTTACCCGGACACGTACATCTATGAACCTCAAGAACCTTCTTCGGTAAGTAATAATAAAAAAAAAAAAATAATAGAATTAAATCTTTAAAGTTCTCTAGACCACGAAGGCCTTCAAAATGAAACCAAAATAAGCTGTATTGTAATTTGGAAATATTATTAATCTTATCATTAATCCATATAACATTTTATATGCATGTTTATAGATGTATATGTATTCAGATGTGTATATATGTATATTTTCGGATTGTGTTTATGTATTCTGATGTTGTTTATAAATCTATCACTTATTTGTGGATACAGTGGATAAAGTATCTCAGTCTGTCCTTCTGTATGTAAATTAGGCTTTATTTGTTAACAGTTATTTTAATTTTAAATATTGAGTTAGCTTAATTATTGTTTATATACCACACTTCCTTCTAAGGAAAGTGCAATTTTTTTTTATATTCTTTTATTGGATGGGATGGGATGGAAATGAAAACTTTACATTTTCTAATGTTGAAATAAAGATAAACTTGCAACTTGCGTGGAAACATAGCTTCTGTTGTAGTTCAAATTAATAAATACATTAACTAATACTTAAAACAATAATGAAACGACATTAGGCAATTCTTTTCTTCAGGAAATATATTAATGGACACAACATTGTTTCTTCTTTAAATTGATCTAATCAATAACCTTTCTTTTAAAAAGATCAATACAAAAGTAGTGGGTTTCTAGACTTAGAAAACTCATTTCATTTCCATGAGAATAATTATATTGAGTTATTTATTAATATAAGGATAAAAGTCACTGCTTTGTTAATGATCGCCAAGTCTGTCTGTCTGCCTATCTATCTGTCTGTCTGTCTGTCGTATAGTATAGTATACAGTAGTCAACATTTGAAGTGGATTATTATGTTTTTTTAAATTGTCCTAGAACAAGATAGACCTGTTATTTTTCGATAGGCCCATCACATAATCTGCTTTTTTTGTTGTTGTAAAATGTATTGCACCAAATTTATTGTGATTACAATACTATTGTAATTTCAAGACCAAAATGACAATATAATAGCATCATAAAGCAAGTGCACTATTTCGAAGGACATATGCTATTTTGTTCTGCGCGTTAGCCCAGTGGTTAGTGTGCCGACATATGGTGCGGCAGCGCTTCGGGCATCCCGAGTTGGAATTTCCGACTCAGACCTTTCCCGATCCTACCCCACCCCTCTCTCCCACTTCACTTTCTGCGACCTACTGTACTGTCAAATAAAGTCTAAAATGCCAAAAAAGAATATTAAGCACTCACAGGTAAATTTACTATGGTAATTTAGTAAGTACTAAATTATTAGAGGCGGCACAATCAGCTAAAATGTTGCTGATATTGATTTTTATGTATAGGCGATTTATATATTGTATTAAAAATTATCGAGGTCATCTCAATGTGTTGTCTGACAAGTCGATGAATTGATTATTGCGACAGTCCTAGTTTTAGGACAACTTTGAAAGCATTTTATCCACACTTCAAATGTTGACTACTATAGTATTGTATAAATGTATGTCGCTTTGGATAAAAGCATCTGCTAAAGATTTTAATGTAATAATTGATATATATATTATTAGCTGACATGTAGTCTTTCATGTATGTGATGCAGGCCGCAGGCTTTCGTTATCCGCGTCCTGCCTCAGTGCCCCCATCCCCTGCCCACTCGCTCCATTCGTCTCCTCATCACAGCGAGGCTGAGGATGAGGAGGAACCATACGATGAAGATCTGGAGGCTGAGAAAGATCGAGTCAACATTCGCCAGCCGTACAACATACCCAACAGGAACAAGAATCAAACAGTTGGTCTTCCTGAGAAAAATTAAAACACACACACACACACACACACACACACACACACACACACACACACACACACACACTTTGCAGCTTATACTGTGAGGCACTTATACACACACAGAGCAGCTTATACTGTGAGGCACTTATATACACACACACACAGACACACACTCCCTTAAAAGTGAACGTAACGCCTGCAAACAGTATGTCTGCATGTTGGTTTATTGAAGAGAAATAAATATTTAAGTATGCGGTGAGCCATCGTATGTTAGATTGAGGCTTTTTGTGGAGAGATTTCTCTGGTGTCTGTCATATGAGGCCTAGTAAAAAAAAAACTAAATGCAAAGGATTGAGTAGTGACTCGAGATATATATATATATATATATATGTGACAATATATATGGTGTGTGCGCATATTCAAATGGCCACTTTGAAAAGCTAAGATAATACAAATAAAGGTGTTTTGGGCACTGATATAGGCTTATTCTCATTACAAGCTAATTGAGATGTAAATCATGCAGATATAAGTAGAGAGAGATTTAATTCCTTAGAAAAACAAATACTGTTTGGTAAAAACATGGTTTGCATCATTTCAAGTTTTTGAACGATAATCATTCTGCTCTTTTATATATAAAAATAAATAAATAAATGGTGACCAGGTACTGTTGAGAAAAAACACACATCTCTCTCCCTCGCTCTCTCTCTCTATGTGCATATGTCACACTATATTTCAAGTCTTCAGTATCTTTATATGAATAATGAACCCAAATGTAAGACGTTTTTTCCTGAAAATCATGTTTTTTGACACTCAGGGTCACCATTCAATTTCACTGTGCTCATGTTTAAAAGCCAAACCTCTTATTTTGTGTTGCATGAAAAAGCAAGCAATGTTTTACAAGATTAGAGACGTGATGTCCAACAACATTCTCCCAATGCTTTACTCACCCGCTAGATATCTTTTTTTCAGTATTATACGTTGTCTCCCCTAAAAAACAAAGTGACTATCCAGCAATCCTTAGAGGGTTATTATTAAAGAACGGTTCGAGATAAAGAACCAGCAATCGATGTAGCTAAAGCTAGCCAGCCAAACCAATACACTGGAACATCATCGTTACTGTAATACAAATCAACACCAGCACTGTTTGAGTTTGTCATGTCTATCACGGCTGTACATCTGAGATTAAAGTGTACAACATTATTCACTTGACACTTGTTTTATTAATTCATTCATACTAATGTTTTCCTCCATTAACATATACACTTTCTGTAGCAGTCCAATGTTATCAGCACAGATATACTCTCCCTCCATGACCCTTGCAGACTGCAAAAAAAAGACAAAGAGATATTAAGATTTAGCAAGACATATAGAAAAGATGATTGGTTAAAAATAATGCAAAAGAAATGGCTATATTCATCCATTTTCTTCAGCGGAATGAATCGCCAACTATTCCGGCATATGTTTTACGCAGCAGGCGCCCTTCCAGCCACATCCCAGAACTGGAAAACACCCATACACACATTCACACGAGCACTCATACACTGGCCAATTTAGTTTATTAATTCACCTATAGCTCATGTCTTTGGACTGTGGGGGAAACCGGAGCACCTGGAGGAAACCCACACCAACACGGGGAGAACATAACACACAGAAATGCCGACTGGCCCAGCTGGAACTCGAACCAGCGACATTCTTGCTGTGAAGCGACAGTGCTAACCACTGAGCCACCGTGCCGCCCAGAAATGGCTATATAATAAATGTAAAGCCAGGTGTTTTTGTTTAGCAAACTGTGTTTTTTTGGGAAAAGAGCTCCATCTGTCTTTCTTACACACGCATACCCAGTAAGCTGCTCCAGAATGAATTGTATGTGGCATTTCCTGTTACAGCTCCCAGTTTGGCCGGGTTTTGTCGCACCGTTTTCACAGAGAATCCATCTGGACCAGTAACATCCACTTCCACAATGTGGTAGTCTGCCAATCTGGAAAGAAAAACAGTACATGCGACATGTTCTCATTCATGCTTGAATTGCAATTCCTGCGGTTCATACTTGAACATACTTGAATTTGAACCTAAACCTGAAGTATTAAATTTTTTTTTCTTTACCACATGGCAACATACTCAAGTCACATTAGCAATGAAGCAATGTCGATATTGTTGGATACCAGAGCTATCCTGAGGACTATTTTCAAGCTATCCTGGCTGAATTTAGCCTGGATTCATTGCATGTTAAATTAAGTTACTCGGGAGATTTATTCTTGGCAGCTAGACAGACTAACAACCAGGCTAATTTTAATCTGAGTAAATTTATCTTTTTGCTTCACTGTCAGCACTAATAGTAATAAATGTGTTTTAGTCACTACATATTCTTGATTGTTTAATGAAGTTTCACAAACAAATTTCAAGCGGAGCATGTGATAGTAAACCAATCTGATTATTCCAAACTCACTTTAAACAGCCGTCTTGCATTACTCCCTTATCTTCATTTTTGAAGGATCCCGGCATCCACCTCTTTCTTTACCAGGGGGCACTCTTGAGAACTACCTGATCTCGTACCTCCTTACCAAGCAGGAGCCCAGGGCTCTATAATCTCTGAGCTCAGGGTTCTCTCCTAGGCAGCATGCCAAATGTGCTATTAATGTCAAGCAATATCCAAGTGTGAACTCTTGAAACATATTTACCAACCATTGGAATTATAAATATGCGCGCTCCAATTTATTAAAAATAAATGTGTATATGCATATTCATAGAGTTGAAGTCAAAAGTATCTGTGAATTTTTTTTTTCTTTTTCAAATATCCCCCAAGTGATGTTTAATGGACCAAGGATATTTTGATAGTATTTCCTACAATATTTTTTCTTCTGCTGAAACTCTTATTTCTTTTAAGTGGTTGGATTTATTTTTATTTTTTTTAAGGTGTAAGGTATGTCCCCATCACTATACTGGGATACTAGAACCCACTCAGACCACAGGACGTTTGTGATGTTTCCCGGAAGATTAGCTTTAAAGCACTTACGCAGTGTCTGAAACGATTTCTCCGGTAACCGCTTGGAAGCCCAGTTTTGATGCTGCTATGGCTGCTGCCGCCATTGTGTTCACATTGTTTGGGGCGATAGGGCAGAGCTCTGCTACTGAGCCGCGGTACAAGACCCGCCTCCCTTCTCCCTCTGTCCAATCAGAGAGCAGACCGCCAGTCAGCCGGAAACAAGAGGGGTGCTTAGACATTCGGATAGAGAGAGCCTGGCGGAAAGATATATGACATTTACTTTTGCGAGAAAAATTTTAATTTAAAATGATAGGCTGTAGGGCGACACACTGTCTAGCACTGTCGCCTCACAGCAAGAAGTTCGCTGGTTCTGGTGTGGAGTTTGCATGTTCTCCTCATTTTTGTGTGGGTTTCCTCCGGGTGCTCCGGATTCCCCCACAGTCCAAAGACATGTGGTATACTGTAGGTGAATTAAAGAAACTAAATTAGCCGTAATGTATGAGTGTGTATGGATGTTTCCCAGTGCTGGGTTGCAGCTGAAAGGGCAATCGCTGTGTAAAACATATGCTGGAATAGTTGGCAGTTCATTCCGCATGGCGACCCTTGATGAATAAAGAGACTAAGCCGAAAGAAAATGAATGAATGATGTGCTGTAAACGTATCAGTATCCACAAATTTCCTTCATATTGTCCAAACACATAGATTAAGTTCTGGTTTTAGATCTACTTTAAATTTAAGTAGATTGAACATAAAACAACTACATTATCCCACACAAAACCTCAAGAATTTAGTTGTTTCATCTCATTTTATCAGTAGTTTAATTAAGCAGCAGAAATAATTTTTTTTTAGTGTAGTTCACCTAAACAAAGTACTCAATATTTACTTTCCCTCAAGTGCTTCCAAACCTTTATGAGTTTCTTTTTTTTATTTTGAACACAAAAGAAGATATTTTGAAGAATTTTAGAAACCTGTAGCCACTGACATCCATAGAAGGAAAAACAAACACTGTAAATCAATAGTTACAGTTGTTCGTATCTTCTTTTAGGTTAAGCAGTTTTGGGTAAACTATCCCTTTAAGCTGAATGTATACATGAATACATTAATTTTAAGGGTTAGTTCACCTCAGATAAAAATTTGCTTATTAACTATTATCAAGTTTAATTAAGCTATTTGTTTTCTAATAAATGTGAATAAAAATATTTTTTTCATTCATTGATTCATTTTCTTTTCGGCTTGGTCCCTTTATTAATATGGGGTCACAGCGGAATAAACCGCCAACTTATCCAGCATATGTTTTATGCAGCGGATGCCCTTCCAGCTGCAACCCATTCCTGAGAAACATCCATACACACTCATTCACACACATACACTACGGACAATTTGACCTACCCAATTCACCTATACCACATGTATTTGTAGTTGTGAGGGAAACCAGACCACCCGGAGGAAACCCACTTGAACGCGGGGAGAACATGCAAACTCCACACAGAAATGGCAACTGACCCAGCCCAGGCTCGAACCAGTGACCTTCTTGCTGTGAGGCCATCGTGCTACTCACTGCACCACTGTGACTCCCCTATATTTTTTTAATATAAACCGATATTGTCTTAACCTCTTCATCGCCCCACAATACATATTTTGTAAATACATATTCAGAAAAAAAGGATTTAAACCTGAACTTATCCTCATTCATTCATTTCCTTCGGCTTAGTGTCTTATTTATCAGAGGTCACCACAGCGGAATGAACCACCAACTATTTCACCATGTGTTTCACACAGCGAATGCCTTTTCCAGCCACAACCAAGTACTGGGAAATTAACTTATCTTGACAAACTACTTCTAATGTGCATATTTTAACTATAATTTTCAAGTGTGAATTCAAGATGTGCAGTGTCCGTGAAAAGAATAAAGCAATAATAACTTTGAATTAAACCACTCAATGCATCTGATTAGTTTTTTTATTACTTTATTAATGTTTGAAGTAATTTTGGGTGCATAAACTTTCAATAACGGGACTGGAATCTCTTAGATATGACAAATCTTAATTTATGTTCTGCAGATTAGAAATGTCTTATAGGTACAGCAACACAGATGATGAGTAAATGTTGACAATATTTCACTTTGGGTTAATTGGACCCTCAATTATGTTAATTATATATATTTTTTTAGTCTGCAGGCAGAATGAAACCGTACCATGCTTTAAATTCTTATGTCAAGATAATTATGTCCAAATGGACTCACCCGTAAACATCCACTGTCATTCATTTTTTGAATGTCTTGGCCACCCCATAATGCACCGCTGGGCACATAGAGTGTTTTTCCTTGTTGTTTTGCAGTAGTGCGGAGATCTTGCTCGAGCTGACCATCGGACAGTGCAGAAGGGCTGCCCACCTGAGAAAGTGAGAAAACATGCTATAACTAATACAGCTGATACTCCTTATCAAACAAATGCACCGTTGAAGTCAGAATTATTAGCCCCCTGTTTATTTTTTAAACACATTTCTAATGACTGATTTCTTTTATCTTTGCCATGATGACAGTACATAATACTTTACTAGATTTATTTCAAGATACTAATATTCAGATTAAAGTGACATTTAATGGCTTAATTAGGTTAATTAGGCAAGTTAGGGTAATTAGGCAAATCATTGTATAACAGTGGTTTGTTCTGTAGACTATCAAAAAAAATATTGCTTAAGAAGGGCTAATGATTTTGACTTTAAAATGGCTATAAAAAAATTAAAAACTGCTTTTATTCTAGCCGAAATAAAACAAATAAGACTTTCTCTAGAAGAAAAAATATTATAGGAAATACTGTG
This sequence comes from Danio tinwini, assembly GCA_903798205.1. Classification (NCBI taxonomy): domain Eukaryota; kingdom Metazoa; phylum Chordata; class Actinopteri; order Cypriniformes; family Danionidae; genus Danio; species Danio tinwini. Next base: position 4,291,189 of record CAIGQZ010016425.1, read on the forward strand.
AAAAATTCCTTGCTCTGGTGAACATCATTTGGAAAATATTTGAAAAAGAAAAAGTAAATGACAGGAAGGCTAATAATTTTGACTTCAACTGTATACAATTAAATATGGAAAACAGGATCTTAGCCGATAAAACAAAGATAAACAGAGTTACCAGGAAGTGAGCATGCGACAGAAATCTGACCCCGAATTCTTTAACTATCAGCGGATGACAAACCTCCACGATTACATCAGTGTCTCTGAAACACAACAAACCCACACATATACACCACATTAAAGCGATAATTCACTCAAAAAAAAAAAAAACTCAGCATTTGCTCTCCTTCAAGGGGTTCTAAATTTATTTCGCTGCTTGTTCAAACTTTAAAATAAGCTAAAACAACACAATTGTTGAGATTTTTGTTTGTTTGTTTGTTTGCTTAAGCTTGATTGTCAATTTTTCTTGGTACAGAAAGGAAATTTGTCCTTAAAACTGTCCTTTTAACTTGCGCTTAAGACGCACGATTATACAAAAAAATCATAATTTGCAATTTTTACCTCTGTGTGAAATCTGATAGGTCATGAAGAATGAGATCATTTGGCAATGAATCTTTCAGTTTGTCAGGATTTCGGTTCCACACGAATGCTAACTGGAGCCCCACTTCAGTGCCTTCACTCTGGATCTTCTCCACGAGAAACTGTCCTGAATGGGGAGACAAAGATTAAAACAAGCTTGCTTTGACAAAACATAAAGTGAGAGCGATTACGGTTTACTTTTTGAACAATTACCATTATTTTTTCCCCCAGTGGCTAATGTTCAGTTTTTAAATTGTTTTAAAGTTCTCGTGAAATTAAAATAATTTTTCTATGTTTGTTTCAGTCTATTAATTTTAAGGATATAATCTAGTGTGCTCTCCCAGTTATGGATTGCAGCTGGAAGGGCATCCGCTGCGTAAAACACATGCTGGATAAGTTGGCAGTTCATTCCGCTGTGGTGACCTCAGATTAATAAAGGGACTAAGCCGAAAAAGAGAATGAATTAATGAATCTAGTGTGCTCCAAAACAGTGACAAAAGTCATGTTCATAAGGTATAGAACTAATATAAATCAGAATCAGAATCAGTTTTATTGCCAAGTGTGCTTCACACACACAAGGAATTAGTTTTGGCAACAGAAGCTTTCAGTGTACATAAAGTGACGAGTGACAACACAAAATTAAATACAAGAAAAGAAAAGGCAATAAACATTAAACAGATGCAGTTAGTCAAACAGATCTGGATGTTGAATTGTATGTACAGATATGTTGTAAATATACAGGTTATAAGGTGCTGTGTACAAGTGCGTATGAGAAAGTATTGCACGTTTATTGCACAGTAGGGGAATATTTAACTGTTCATGAGGTAGATGGCCTGAGGAAAGAAACTTTTCCTGTGTCTGGCTGTTTTTGTGCTTGGTGATCTGTAGCGCCGACCAGACGGTAACAGTTCGAACAGGTAAACATCCAAAGCTTGCAGTTTGACAGTTCCGCCTAAATGGATCAATGATTTTTTTCCTGTCACCTCATACTTCAGTTTCACATCAAATTTTGACCAATCAAATGCTCTCTAGTAACTGACATGCCCCGCCTCCTGCAAGACACTTCTTATTTGCTTGTCATTTGTTGCACTTGAGCTCATCCACTCTCACTGGCAGAGCTATGCTAAAAAAAAAACAAAACGCAATTGTCTGTTTTTTTTTCTTTAAAAGGGAGGAGCTACTCTGTCCCGCCCTCTCTTAATTTTTCAGTTGAATTTGTCAAACATCAAATAAAAAACGAAATTTTTAAAGCACTTTATGCGGGACGTTTAACACAGATTCACTTTTTGAATCAAAAACCACAATTTGTTATATCATTATAAAGATAATCGTGTTTATATAAACACAACACATTTCTTTCCTGAATCCCCGGGTCTGAATGCAGACACTGTGGAGCAGTGCTATTTCAACCATTAGCCCCTAATATGGAGGGTTTTAAACATAGGCGAACACAGCAGCACAGATATAGGCGATGTGTCTGAATGGTAACAAACTCAACAGATAAAAGACAAAGTCCGCCATTTTTCAATTCTCTCACAGCTGTCCCGACAAAAATGCTTGCTACAAACAAACAGATTTGCTTTATTGGCCCTGCCAGCATCGCGGGGAAAAACATGCAACAAACCACAGGGATCATGGAAACAAACAAACAAAATGTTTCACCCAGTCATTGGGTCTCACAGCTTGGCAAGTCTGCCTTGCCTTCGGAAAGCATGTGCATGAATGATAAAGAAGCAGGGTCTTCTCATTGGATAAGAAAACTCAGCTATGAATAATACTGAGAAACTGACACACCATCACTGGACAGGCAGATTGGTGCTACGTCATCGATTTTTATCGCGCCCCAGAAATGACATTGAACCTAAAAGATAAATTAGCTGACAACCGCTCAAAATTCTAGTTTCCCCACGATTAAAGCAAACAGGTGCTAACATTGTCTTAACTGATGCTCAACACACAAACAAATCTGTTAAAATCACAAAAAAAGTACTCAAGGGTTTCTTGAACCTTTAAAAGAGTAACTAAATCTAGTTACTTCTGAAGGAAACTAATACATTGTTACCTTTGTTTTACTTTTTCATCTGGACTGGGCTTGCTTGCTTGTTTGTGTGTATATATATGTGTGTGTGTGTGTGTGTGTGTGTGTGTGTGTGTA
>CAIGQZ010016425.1:4293995-4325176 GCA_903798205.1 Danio tinwini
ATATATATATATATATATATAAAACTTAGTATTCTTTATAAATGTATAAGGCCCTTTTACAGCAAAAATGAAATGTGAAGTGAATAAAACTCAGACTGAAGGCAATATAAATTTGGCTCTGTATAGTTAAGCTTAAACTAAATTTCTGAATGACACAAAGAAAGTTCAACAGCTTGCATTTTACAGTTGTTATTTATTTTTATTTTTATTTTTTTGCAAGTTAGATGAATAAATACATGTTTACATTTACACAGTAAGTACCATGTTTCAACATCATTCACAAAACATTTGCACTTATTCCTGATTTCTCTCAACACAGGAGAGCTGACAGGCAATGAAAACAAGGTGTGATATTTTTTTTTGTAATAAGTCTTGGAAATTTTATTGGAAATGAAAATGTAATTGTGTTACTTTACTAGTTTCTTGAAAAAATGTAACCTGATTGTAAAACTCACTTTAATTGTGCTGCATTTTACCTCCAACACTGATCAGCTAAAAGAGGCCCATTTTTGTACAAACCATAACACCATATTACTGTCGAGATGTTCATTTTTATTTATATAAAAAACGTTAAAAGATCTAATTTGCATACATTATGAAACATTGGGCTACCTATTAAAGGTTTTCGGATATATCTCAAACATGTAGTTACATAAAAAAAAAATTAAATAAACAAAACAGGATGAAGTGGAACGAGAATGAAAAAAAAATCACGAATGATGTATAAATTGTGCAGACAGTCTAAAAAGCAGCATACATCATTCATGTTTAAAGTCTGTGTCAAATCAAACAATGTACAATGTTCATTTAGTTTGTACACGTGGTTATTCTTTTGTTAATCCACTAAAGAAAAAAAACGTTTGTTTTGGTAATCTTCAGTCAAAGAAACTTTTGCTTCTGCATTTGGCGGTCCTTCTCTGATTTGACGGCTTCAGCCACGTTATTCCTAACCACGCCCCTTTTACATTTGAAGTGATATGAAAAAAGAAAGCCCCGCCCTCTGCTCAATATTCAGTTATATAATGAAGTATATCAACATACTGAAATAACATACTGATGCAGATTAAAAAAATACTACATACAGTAGGGTAGCGCGGGGCACAAAGTAAAGCAGGGTTAAATGTAACACAGAGTTTTAAGGTATTTGCTCAGATTTAACCTTGGCATGCTTCAGGGGTTTTCACCACAGTGTCGGCAGACGTCTTCCTGACAATTATTGAAAAAGTTCGGCGAAATTTGGATGAGAAATACAGGAGAAACCATTTTTGCAGCATAATTTTTTTTTATTATACTCTATTTTTTATTTAAAAAAATCAGTGAAAGTATGAACGTAAAATCTTTTATTGTTGTGATCACCGTCTTCTAGGCTAAAAGATGAAAGCATTTTGAAAGATGTATAAAACACACAGTGACTGCTAGCCAATTCTGAGGAAAACATGACACAGCGGGGTTAGTTCACAGGGTGTTACAATTAAGCCAAACACTGTTGGACACCAATTAGATTTTTTTAATAGAAAATGTTGTTTTAATAGAAAAAAATATTTTATTGCTTATAATGCAAATAAATGCATTGAATAATAATGGATAAATGGATAATAATGCAAATAGATTCAAATGTGTTTATCCAATAAACAAAAATAAATAAACTTACTGTGCTATGTAGAATAAAAAAGAAATGAGCCAATTACTGAGGAAATATAGCTACTATTTAAAGTAAACTGAATTTTTATTAATTGTGTGAAATCTGCCTTTATAAGCATGTGTTACAACTAACCCTCGTCTGTTACAACTTGCCCCGCAGGTGGGGAAAATAGTAACATTTTTACTCCTGGCACTTTTGCCAATACTGCACAGAAACCATAGGTCCAGCGATCATAATTCCAGTGCTCATTTGTAGGAGAGGCTTGTGTGTTGTTGGTAAAAAATATAGTTTATCAAACCTTATTACTTTGTTCATTATTTGACCAAAACCAAAAAGTGTTACTTTGTGCCTCGCTCTCCCCTAAATAACATAAACATTGTAAGCTCTTATTTTTTTATGTGCTAATACTGTATGCTAGCATTTGACGTGAATAAAGTGGAGTAGCTTACTCTATAAGAAGTTTCTATTGAAGAACTCACCTAAATGGCCGTATCCCACAATTCCAACCTTTAAGGCTTTGTCAGCCATATCTAGAAAGTAAAACACAACATTTCATTCGACGAATATGACAAGAATTTTGAATATCTATACTGGACTGCAAAATTTATTCTAAGAGAGCTTAATAAGAACTTTATAACAAATAATAAGTACTATAGCCTACTCTGATGCATCAGTGGATTTGCTCTTCCGTGTTTTGACTTCAGCAGTGAAATTCAGCTACACTGAACTAAACTAAACTGAACTTTAAGTCTGAAAACTGGACTGATGCAATTTAAATTTACTAGAACTTCTATGTTAAGCTGCTTTGACACAATCTACATTGTAAAAGCGCTATAGAAATGAAGATGAACTAAATTGAATACATCATCAACAATACGTTTTCAGTTTTTTTTTCTCCCACACATGGACTTGATTCAGTTTTTGGCTCCTCCCCCTTGTCATTTTCTCCACCTCTGTCTCGATGTCCAAGTACATATTTCTCCTTTATCTTTTATCGTGCTGATCTCACCGATACAGTGTCTCTTCATAGCCTTCACTCACAAGTTAATTCCTCACCTTTTCTCTATTTTCTCTGTCTCTTTCTCCTCTGCGTCCGTCGCTCTCTGCTTTCGCTGTTTGAACTTGGAGATTATGGGATGGAGCGGGTTAAAGTGCACGTCAAGCTGAGTGTTAATGATTAGACTTTTTGAGTGTGTGAATCCATTATCGTTTGGTTATTTTAAAGGGGCTTTATAATGATATGAGCGATATTGGCTATATTCTCATGAGAGAAATAGACTATTAGTTTTATTTTATTGTTGCCGTTTTTATTAAATTAATAATGACGGTTTTAATCAATTTGTAGTCTGTTTTTGGTATTTTATGATTTTATTAAATGGCTCCATACTGTATGTAGTTTTTCCCCTTTTTTTCGATTTAATTAATTTAGTACAGTAAGAAATCCTGGGCAACCAGCAGAAAGATCAAATTAAACAAGTATAGGTTACGTTCTTTATTGTATTATTAATATTATTATCGTAAGTTTGTTAGTAGCATTATTAATAATAAATGTATTATATTGCGTCTAAATTATATATTATATATTATAATTCATTTAAAATGTATAGAATTCATATATTTTATTGTATTGTATTGTATTGTATTGTATTATATTATATTATATTATATTATATTATATTATATTATATTATAATCCCTTTATTTATATTCTGTGGTACCCTCATTTGAATGAACATAATGAAAAATGTCAATATCTTCAGAACTACAACTGTTTTCTACATAGGCATTTAAATCCACTAAGCTAAAGATCAATACCACTTAAATGAGTCCCTATCATTTAAATATAATAAAAAACTCTATTAACAAAGACAAAACCACAGGTAAATACAATAATGCGATTCAAAACTTTGACTTGAGTGGTCTGTCTTTACTCCGACACCCACGTAGACATCAGAAAAGCTGGCAAAGTGAATAAAAGAAGCTAAAATGCCAGAAAACAAAGCGAGAGAGCTCATTTTCTATCATTAATTTTAAAAACAGAACGTTTATCTGCCTGAACTTGTGTCTCAATCATCAAACCTTTGCTCTGACCGATGATGTCAGTCCAGGGTAATAGGCCATAATGCAGAGAGAAACAGAGAGAGAGAGAGAGAGAGAGAGAGAGAGAGAGAGAGAGAGTGAGGGGTGTACTTTGTTTATGGCAGAACAATTTGACAGATAACGCATCACTCATAATGGTCCAAAGTCCAGTCCTGCCCCAGCCAATGAAGCACACTGGTACACATACAGTGGACAAAGGCATTGCAGGTCTATCAGCTGGAGGAAGCATCTGAAACGCTGCCTTTATGAGCCTGTAAGAGAGCGCAGGCAAGAGAGATGGACATTCTGGAAACAAGTGCCTACGACCGAAGACAACGCAGAAACACGGTAATCACAGCGAACACACATCTGAGCACAAATACACACTCAGTACATATATGCAAATGTTGATTTTTGCTGCTTGTCAAAATGACTGGGTTAAAATGAGCTTAAACAAAACAATTCTTGAATATTTTTGTCACTGAATGATCTTTGATCTACTTACATTTCTGTGAACAATCAAGTTAACTTGTTGAGACTACATGAATCATTTTTGTTTGCTATAAGCTCACTGAATAGTTGATGTATAGTTAGGAGGGGCAGTGGTGTAGCACAAGGATTATTGATGGAGGGCCCCAGGTGAAGAGGGTGGAGGGGGGCACGGCCACCCCTGCGTAATCTCTAGCCACCCTAATATGATTTTGCTGTTGATGTAACTAATTTAAATGCAATTACGTAAATTCACTATACATAAATAAATAAAATGCAGCCACTAAAATTAGCTAACTGCACCTCAGGTATGAACCGCTGACACGTTCAAACACCGCAGATAAGCTGACTTTACCACAACAATTTCACGTTCAAGTTCACGTTACATTCTTTAAAAAAAAAAAATGAAGGGTAAGGTTCTTCTAATATTGTTCGTTTTGTACTGTTTGACGATAAGAGACGAAACACAACTTTGGGTTCACAAGACTGTACACTTTTTATTAATACATTCTTCATGTTAAAATGAAAAATTGTGTTTTATTTGATTGAAAGCCACAAATCCAAAAATAATAATAAAAATAAAAGAGCAGGGTTTATTGAATAATGTTAGTTACATGTGTTCACTTCGTCTGAACAGCACAAATATAACAAATGTTATTAAACTTCAGGCCACAAGACCTTGAATTAGACAGCCTCATATCTCATATCAGTGGAGAGGAACATTTTGTGAAACACCATCCCTATAAGCAGGGATGGGCATTAAAACAACACTAACACACAGTAAAATTAACACCATCTCTTATGTCTTAAAAGGGTGATAGAGGTTATTTAAATTATTAAATTTAGATGTTTGTAAAAGGTACATCAATAGAAGAAGCTGTGCTAATATAGTGGCTCAAAACGAAACATGGATAAATTACATTATTAGGGTCTGTATAGTGAGTGTGTGTGAAATGCCTTTTGTTCAGTTTGTTCATTTGTCTGTTTTATTAATTACTTAATTTTAGACATGCAAAAATAACTGACCTGAAAATATTGATTTTTATTTGGTTTGCACAAATATTTGCTCAATTATCACAATATTTTAAGAGTAATTTAATAAATTAATCAGAACCACATTATTTCATTTACCAGAAACAAAAATATAACATTACAGTGAATTATTATAATTTTTTGTGCCACCCCAAGATTTGGTGTGGCCTCATCTGGCCACCCCTAAGAAAATTTTCTGGGGGCGCCACTGCTCATCTCCATGTCCTAATGCCTTCATTGGGGTTTACCCTCCAGAGTGACAGATTCTAAGGGATTAGGGCATATACAGTAGGTGAGTCTAATCAGTTCATCAGTTTTGAGGACTTTGGTTTGGAACAATGCTTCAATATGGCAGCCATAATTGTTTTCACCTCCATTTGGATTGCACAGATTAAGTGTAACCCCAATCAATTCTTGAATATTTTTGACTGTTTATTATTATTTATGTTCAGTCCATTTAAATTTGTGAGAAAATCAAGTTCACTTCATTATTTTGTGCTGGAACTAGATTAATAATTTTCGTTGATAGCTAACTGGGTAGTGGATGTATAAAATATATTTGGTGCAATCCAAACAAGATATATTGCTCTCTGAAGGGCATTTCAGAGGTAAAACAATCATGGCCACTGTTAGATCACACTCTCCATGCCAGATAAATAAGATCCAGCTCCTGACGCCAGATCTTTTCAGGAATGTCAGTTTCTCCAGGTATCTGGACAACAAGTCAGCAGAGTTTCCAATACCCAAACCTGATAACCAGTATTCAACTGAATTAACAGTCTACTAGAGCAGAAGCAGGAGACGAAGTGATGATAATAAAAGAGCAGGGTTTATTGAATAATCTTAGTAGCATGTGTTTGTACTTCGTCTGAACAGCACAAATATAACAAATGTTATTAAACTTCAGGCCACAAGACCTTGAATTTGAGACATAGCCTCATATCTCATATCAGTGGAGAGGAGCATTTCGTGAAACACCATCCCTATAAGCAGGGATGGGCTTTAAAATAAAATAGCAAATACATCAATTTTACATGTATCAAAATAAACTAAAATATACAGCAGCCACAAATGTATCAAAATTAAATACTGTATTTTGTATTTTGAAAATGCTTTTGCAAAGGAGCATGACATGTCTTCGAAAACCTTCCACCAATAGGGCTGTTGGATCAATCCCTTCACCGTTAAACTGACCCAGTGAAGTAAACAGTGTTTGACAGCAGCAGCGTTTCTCTGAGCAAGTTTAAGTCAGCTTCTCTGCCACCTCATTCCCCTCTACTCCTGTACATGAGGAGGTATTCATCAACTTTTGTTTCTCTTTTATTATAGTATAAATTTTGTACAAGTTTCATACAGAAAGTCTTAAAGATTATCTCTTTAATCACTGTAAAAACAGCAAATAATGAGTTGGAACAGTACTGTATCTCTTTGTTGTGTTTTCATCCATTGCGTAGTCAGTAAAATGAACACCATCTCTTAATAGTCTTATGTTTTAAAAAGGGTGATAGAGGATTCATTACATTTTTTGTTCACATCTTTTTTTTCTTATTAGATTTAGATGTTTGTAAAAACATGATTTCTTAAAACTATTCAAATCATCAGTTTTAGTGTTTTTCTTGAATCATGTTTTTACTTAAACTTAAAACATGATATCTCTAAAAATGCAGTTCTCAGTTTTTGCAAATAAACTCATCCTTTTGCTGCTGTGTAACGGGAGACCAGTCGAGTATTATTAAATATTTGTGTCTGATATACTGGATTGTGCTACTTTGACAGACATATTTTTTCTTCATTAACTACAATATACAATGCACCTGCAGATCAACTACTGGCATTTGAAACAGCCAATGAAGTATTGTAGGTATTGTTAGTGTTGGACTTATTTTATTTTACTTTTTGAGGGCTGTTCTACCTCAAATACGTTTTAGGGAGTAGGCGATTGGTTAAGGAGGCAAAGTGAGACGTGGTCCTGCTGCCGAACTTTTGTTAACAAGTTAACTCCGTAAGCAGTTTGAACAAGCAGCACAAGTCATTTTTTTGTGTCTACTGGTGCACTTTCACACATTCAGTTACTTATTAAGATCCAAATTTAGTTGCATTCACTTTTCAAGCACTCAAATCATGTGTAAATATCTTCATAAGAAAGATAATTGCATTTAATGTTGAATGAAAGCATTGTGATACTGTGCACAGACTAATATTTATTGTTTCCTCTTCTTTTCCAGTGCTGTGTTCTGGTTCTGTATCTCCTCCCTTTCATTGCATCCTGCACGCTTTACTTCTACCTGTGGATCCCAGATTCTGCCCCGTCTCTTCTGGCCGCGGGCATTAAAGCGGCCCCTATCCTCTCTCTGGTCCTTCTGGTGCTCAGTTATAATGGGGGGTGGAGTCTGGTGGGCGTGGCCGGAGGGCTGCTGCTGTCAGCGGGCGGAGACTGTTGCCTAATTTGGCCTGAACTTTTTATTCATGGTAAAGGTTGTTTTTTTTTCCCCCTGTCCCATATCTTAGCTTGAGATAATCAGGGTTATTGACACAAAGCCTATCAAGAACAGGTCATATTTCACCTTCAAATCAGGAGGAAAATAACAGGCTTTTCTTTGAGAAGTCTATATTTTTAGACTATTAACTGACTTATTGATTGGATTGTAATATTTCATGGGAATTTCCTTTCACATTAATGCTATAAATATATGAATGTAACTGTTAATCATATTAAATAGTAATGTATTTTATCATGTTAGTTGTCATAGGTATTATTAGTGTAATAATTAGTTGTCTTATATGTTTTGTCTTTATTTTTATGCTTGTGGTAACGATAATGACAATCATGGTTTGAAAAGTGTGTGTTTTAGTCAGTTTTATTTAAAGAATGGCCTTCTAAAAAGTTTTAATTTGAGCTATTTTCCTACAAGTTGTTGAAATGTGAATTGAAATATGTTCCTGGCAGCTTGACTGAAATAAAATAAGTATCTTTTATTTTTTAATGTTTTCTTTATGTTAACGAAAATTATTTCAGTTGTGATTTTAGTTTTACCTATTTACTAATAATAATATTCACTAATTACTAAAAATAATATTCACTAATATTTAAAATGGTTTTTATTTATTTTTGCTGATTTCTTGTCAATATTGGCTTTTAATAGTTTTAAAATTAATATTTTGCATTTTAATTTTTAGTAAAAATTTAGTTAAACGTGTTATTTTTACTCTTTTTTTTTTTTGCTTATATTGCTTTAAGTTATTATTTCTATGTACAGTTGAAGTCAGAATTATCAGCTCCCCTTTGAAGTTTTCTTTCTTTTTTAAATATTTCCCAAATGATGTTTAACAGAATTCACAGGGAAATCACAGTATGTCTAATATTATTTTTTTTCAGGAGAAAAGCAGTTTTTATTAATTTTTTTACTATTTTAAGGTCAAAATTATTAGCCCCTTTAAGCTGTATATTTTTTTGATAGTCTACAGAACAAACCATCATTATACAATAACTTGCCTAATTACCCTAACCTGCCTAGTTAACCTAATTAACCTAGTTAAGCCTTTAAATGTCACTTTAAGCTGTATAGAAGTGTCTTGAAAAATATCTAGTCAAATATTATTTACTGTCAAATAATTTCAAAGATAAAATAAATCAGTTATTAGAAATGAGTTATTAAAACTATTATGTTTAGAAATGTGTTGAAAAAATCTTCTGTCAGTTAAATAGAAATTGGGGGAAAAATAAACAGGGGGGCTAATAATTTAGGGGGGCTAATAATTCTGACTTCAACTGTATGTAAAAAAATAAGTGAAATAAATAAAATAAAGCTAATTATAAAAATAAAATAAAAGTTAATATAATATTTAAAGGTAACACTTTACAGTAAGGTTGTATTAGTTAATGCATTTACTAACATGAACAAACTATGAACAATATATTTACTACAGTATTTATTCATCTTTGATAACATTAGTTAATGGAAAAAAGTTCTTCATCTAGAAAAGATTATCATCTTAACTGGCTGTGCTTTAACTAATGTTAACAAGTATGGATTTGGTTGGTTCATGTTGGTAAATACATGAACTAATGAAACCGTATTGTAAAGTGTGACCAATTTAAAAATATATCATATTTAGGTGGTGACGCAGTGGCACTGTCGCCTCACAGCAAAAAGGTCACAGGTTCGAGGACCGGCTGAGTCAGTTGGCATTTCTGTGTGGAGTTTGCATTTTCTGTCTGTGTTGGTGTAGGTTTTCTCTGGGTGCTCCGGTTTCCAAAGGATTGCAAAGACGTGCTATAGGTGAATTGAAAAAGCTAAATTGGCTGTAGTGTATGAGTGTGAATGAGTGTGTGTGGATTTTTCCTCTTCTCTTCCTCGTGTCTTCTTTACTTAACACACCTGATTCAGATCATCAACTTGTTAACAGAGAGATCCATAAACTGATATTTGTTTGTCAAATAAGAGAGACGCACAAAATGTGCAGGGCGGGCTGGGGGGTTGGAATTCTAGCGAGGGCCGTAATCTGTATGTACAAAATCCAGTGTAAATATGTAATTTCAGCTTTCAGATGAATTAAACATTTCTCACACACTGTAAAAAAAATCCATAATTTTAAGGTTTATTTCCGGCAGCTGGGGTGCCGGAAATAAACCGTAAAAATGACAGCTGTTAAATTACAGAAATTTACTGTAAAATAATGACGGACAATAATTAATTCATTTATTTTCTTTTCGGCTTAGTCCCTATATTAATCCGGGGTCGCCACAGCGGAATGAACCGCCAACTTATTCAGCACATTTTTACGCAGCAAATGCCCTTCCAGCCACAACCCATCTCTGGGAAACAGCCGAGGCTCGAACCAGCGACCTTCTTGCTGTGAGGTGACAGCACTACCTACTGCGACACTGCGTCGCCATAACGGACATTAAATTACAGAAATTTACCAAAAATTTTAATTTAAGTAAATTTCTCTAATTTAATGTCCGTTATTTTATGGTTAATTCCTGGCACCCCAGCTGCGGATTACGGATTTTTTTTTACAGTGTATTCTAATACTTTTTGTGTCATTAGTTTGTGGGTCAAAAGGTCATCAATGTGTGGATGTCAAGGTTTTGACATCAAATCGGTTAGCATTTTTGACGTGTTTTTTTTGGCGTCATGCTTGTCGATTTTCGACTTTCCTGCTGGCAGTTTTATTCCAGTTTCCTGATTTCAGGCTTCTAAGCTCGGTCTGCTTTCTCCTTCAGGAATGGGCTGTTTTGCTTTGGCTCACTTGCTGTACTCAGTGACCTTCCTGTCCTCTCGATACTCCTCGGGATCTTCGTCCTTGTCCTTCCTCGTCCTCTACGTAGTGCTGTGGTTGTTTGGCATCGGCATCTACGTTTACCTGATGCCCTTCCTGCATCTGGATCCGGAAGCTGACGTCCTGGTTCCCGCCATCGGAGGTTATGTGCTCCTCATTGTCATCATGGCCACTATGGCGGCTCGCACCCGCCGGCCGCTCATTCTGCTGGGCAGCCTGGTCTTCATGGCCTCAGACCTCACCATCGCACTCACAAAATTCAATGTAGTCGATACTGAATACAAAAGGCATATTATTATGGTCACATATTACCTGGCCCAGCTGATGATCGCGCTGGGAGACGTAAAGGCGGTGATGGAGGAAAACACAGATGATTTCCACAAGTGGAAGAGATCTTAATACTAATGTGGACTCAAGACGTTGGTTTAATAAACAATAGAGAGAAGGGTGTTAAACCTTTTTTAAAGTCTGCTTGCAGATGTGAAACTGGGATGACTTTCCCGTGTGAAAAAATACTAGTCATTTATAATTACTAGGCCTACAGTGTTTATGAACCATACTATATTAGTGAAGTGTATCATGCAGTATCATATTTACAATTGCTTTTAATGCTTCGGCACACTGAATTAACTATAGTGAACTGATAACTAATAAATACTGCTTTAGTTTTACTACAGTAATCTGTGGTGTATTGTTAGTGTAATATGCTTATAGTTGTAGAAAACTGGATCATTTGTGTTTCCATAATAACTATAGCAATAATGCGACATATTAATTGTGGTACTTTTCAATAGTGTGGTTCAAAAACACTAGTATTTACTATAAATTACTGTAGTATTATTAGTATCATGGGATGCACTGCATTGCAATATCAGAAATATTACAAAATCCGAGGGAACTTGATCAACTATAATAACTTGCAGCAGACTGTGTGATGAAATGAACTCGTCTGATTAATTTTAAGGGAATAATCCACCCAATAATAAATTTATTTCATGATATACTCCCCCAGGTGGCATGGTAGCACAGTGGGTAACGCTGTCGCCTCACAGCAAGAAGGTCGCTGGTTTGAGCCAGTTGACATTTCTGTGTGGAGTTTGCATGTTCTCTCCATGTTGGCGTGGATTTCCTCCGGGGTGCTCCGGTTTCCCCCACAAGTCCAAATACACACGCTATAGGTGAATTGGGTAAGCTAAATTGTCCGTAAAGTGTATGTGTGTATGGGTGTTTCCCAGTGATGTAGCAGCTGGAAGGGTATCCGCTGCGTAAAACACATGCTGGATAAGTTAGTGGTTCATTCCGCTGTGGTGACCCCTGATTAATAAAGTCACTAAGCCAAAAATAAAACGAATGAATGAATGAATTTACTCCCCCTTGTTACAAATTTGTTTGAGTTTCTTTCTTCTGTTGAACACAAAAGAAGATATTTTGAAAAATGTTAGAAGTCATTGACTTCCATGGAATTTATTTATGATGATTTCCACATTCTTCAAAATATCTTCTTTTGTATTCAACAGAAAAAAAAATTATTTATAAAGATTTGGAACCACTTGATGGTGAGTAAATAGTGAGTATTTTTTATTTTTGGGTGAATTATAGCTTTATTGCAAGACACTGTAGACAAAAACTTTTTTTTATTGACTTATGAATTGTTTGATAGTTTACTTGATTAAATACAACATATTATTCTACAGAAAAAGTATATATATACCAATATTCTTAACCTGACTTTTATGCTAGAAAGCAAATGAGTGCATATTTAATTGAATAATGCCTCATTTGCATAATTAAACAGTATTTTAGAAATCTTGTAAAACAAAAAGTGCTTACAGTTTGAGATATAATCAATCAAACAGGGAAGTACAGTGATAACTATTAGTTAATGTTTTACTTTTTTGGCCTGCAGTGCCTTGCCTTAAAGTCATTAGTTTGTTTGTTCTGTCTGATATTTATGTTCATTTGCTCCATGATGAAACAATGTTTCTATAGAGCATATTTGAGTCCGTCATACTTGAACTGAAATAAAGGAGGTGGAGCCACAATGTTTTAAAAACTTATTGACTGATATGTGATGGTCAAGTTGGGGAAGGAGAAATGTCAAAATAGTTCTACTGACTTAATGAAGTTTATATTATACATGAATTGTTGCTTTGCTACAGTATATAACTTTAAGCACTTGCTTCATGAAAAATTAAGCAAGAAATATTTCACAAACAAATGAAAATTCTGTCACAATTTACAGCACTCACTGGTTCCAAATCATTTTTGAGTTTCTTTTTCGGATGAACACAAAATAAGATATTTTGAAGAATGTTGGAAACTATAGCCACTGACCACATTCTTCAAAATAACTTCTGAGTTCAACAGAAAAAGAAACTGGTTAAGATTTGGAACCACTTCAGGGCAAGTGATGAGCCTGTTTTGATATTTAGATGAAATATCCTTTTAAAAGAAAGAAATGAAATCTGCCGGGTAAGAATAATAACCTGTTTTCCCTTTAATTAGATTTTATTTATCTTATGCCACTGGCAGATGTAGGCTATATATTTTTTATTCTTTTTAACAAACTGACTTAACTTTGATTCATTTTCAGAAGTCAATTTGTATATATCTTAAAATGTTCAGACAATTTTACTGGCAAGCAAGACAAAAATACATGGTTAGAAATGTATTTATTTGTTTATTTGTTTGTTTATTTATTTAGCAAACAGGCATAACAAAATTTAGAATTATATTATAATAATAATAAAAAAGCAATAGGCCTAACTAAATACATTGTTATCAATAGACTTATAAGGCTACTAAAACTTTAATACACTGTAAAAATGTTTGTTCCACTCAATCTAATTGTGTTAGGACAACATGAAGGAATTAAGTTAACTCATAGTTTTTATACATTTAAGTGGATTGAACACAAAACAATTGGTTCAGCTCATTTTAAATAAGTAATTTGAACAAACAGCCAACATGTTTTTTTTAGTGTAGCCATGACACTGAAGTCTATTGTGGGGGAAAAAGTTGCGTAACGTAAAAGAATAAGGCCTAGTTTATTTGGAGACTACCAATATGTTAATGTGTTAATGTTGTCAATGCGATAATATGTTAATAAATAACTTGTAAGTGAACCAAGTAGAGTTGGCTGCAGCGATTTACTATGCAAATAAATACGCCATGGAGGAACGTCAACTGTCTTATTTGAAATGTTACCCGTTTGCGCAGCGCCATCTTGTGTTGTGTCTCAGGAAAGTTTCATTGCTTCAAATCCCGACCAGAAATCAAATGCTCCTCTGCGGTGAAGTTGGTTTCCACTACATGGATTAACTTGTACCCGTTTAATTTGTGTTTAATTGCTATTTTGGATTCGTCACAGGCGTTGTTTCGGCGATGAAGAGAAGTCACATTTCGGCGGTTTGAGCATACTGAATAAACGACAACGGACAAGCAAATAATCATCAATGAAAAGTTAGACACGGCAACTACAGCCTGTTTATGCGGTAAAAAACCACAGCAACATTCCTAACGGGATTTCTCAGCTATTCTGTCAGGTAAATTTTGCCATTTTTATACAATTTTCAAGCTTTATATACAACCACTTTTATTACATCCAACCACATCCCCAAATTTCCCCACTGCAGTAATATTTAGGTATGAATCGTTTGAATTAGTTTGATTGCAAGACACTGAAGTTGAAAAGGGTAAAACAAAAGGTAATAGTTTTCACCATGCTTCCTTAGTTGATTGGTAATATTAAGAATGACCATTTTTTGTAAGTTTTGTCAAATGTTGTGTAAATATGCAAATGGGACATACTTTCATCAAACATGAATTAATACATTTCATACACAAAAATATCTGAACATTGGATGAATTCTGGTTTAATAGTCTTAATTTTTGACATCCGTTTTTACAGAAAGGATTATCAATCATGATTGTGAATATAAATGATCCGTAAAAAAGAAGTCAACAAAAACTGTACAATAAAATGTATTTAATCAGGCAAATTATGTATGAAAATATCCCATTGTAAAAAAAAAAAACAAAAACCAGAATATACAGATATTGATAAATCTGTGAAACTTATGGAAATGCTACATGAAGTAGAGATTTGTGGCTTAGTGAAGGAGAAAAATACATTTTTTAAAATGAAATTTTTAAACACTTTTTGGTAAAATGTAACAGTTAAAAATATGTTTATAAAATGTTCTTTCTGTTAGACTGAATTTTACCCTTTATGAAAATCCCAAAAGACCAAAATCAAAAAATTAACAGAAGCATGAACACACACACAGGCTTGTTTTTGTGAATTATGGGGACATTTATGGTATTAGAAACTGTATTTTCTATCACCTGACTTTACCCCTTTACGTTTTTACCATTAAAATCTTTAAATAATTCTAAAAAAAAAAAAAAAAACTGAGACATTAGCAGAGTTCTCACAATTCAATTTCTCCTTCTGTCAACCCCATGTCATTACACAGATTTGTGTCCTGATATTTAACACACACATATACACTCTGAGTAATTGTATAGAGATATTATTTAAGTACACATTTTGTAATGCAAAAATTCGTTAACACTAAAAAATGACACTAAAAAACACAAAACAGCAAAAAAATTGCACATATATACACAGTTTCCCTTATTATTTCTTACTCGTCCCTGCACATCTGAAGATTGCAGCCAAGTTTGTGTCGCAGCAAGCAGTTTCCCAATGGCGATTAACCTAACAAGTGCCCATTTACCCTAAAAATAACTCTGCAATCAGCAAAGTGCAACGATAGCAGGCTGTCAGTTGTAATGACTCCTTCTCTTCTCTCCTATTTCCTCTTTATTTCGAGCTTGATGTTCGGGGCCGATCTGCTTTCTCTGGGAGGGCATGATGGGTTGCCATCCCATGGCCAGCTGCCTTTCTCTCACTCTCACCCTTTTTGTGTATCAACTGGATGTGTATGCGTCTGACTCCCACCACACAGAATGCCCCGAGAGCTGTTTCTGCACTGACGGCATCAACAGTGGCCTGGTGGTCCGTTGCAGCTCCATGCACTTAACTGCAGTGCCACGTGACCTTCCGAACACCACACAGCATCTATACCTAGACAACAATTTGCTGCTCACCATACCATCTGATGCATTCAGAGGGCTCCCACTGCTGTTCAAACTGGATCTTTCCCACAACAGGTTGGTCAGCTTGGAGCCCGGAACCTTTCGAGACCTTGTGGACTCCCTGCGCAGCCTGGATCTTTCCTCTAATCTGCTAGAGACACTGGACCCTAGGGCGTTCGGTGACCTCAGAGCCCAGACTAACCTCTCTCATAACCCCTGGCTGTGTGACTGTCGTCTGCAGCTGGCAATGCCACAGCTGCTGCTGGATCCATCGTCTCTCGCTGAGGTTATGTGCAATTCTTCGGAACCCCAAGAGCTGGGGGCTCAGGGTTTGCCCTTCATCCTGGTGGCGACTGATTTGGATTTTTGCGCAGCCATTAGGAGGACTACTGACGTGGCGATGCTGATAACTATGTTCGGTTGGTTTACGATGGTTATTTCCTATTTAGTTTACTATATAAGGCACAACCAGGAAGATGCAATCCGCCACATGGAGTATTTGAAGTCTCTGCCCAACAGGCAAGGCAGATATGAGGAGGCTTTGACACTGAACACGTGGCTTTAATGCAGTTATGAGTGGCCATTACCAGAAATTACTAGAACTAGTTACTAAAATAACACTTATAATAACTAGGCATGCTCCGATCAGGATTTTTTCAGCCGATACCAATTACTGTTTCTTTGTCATGGTGATCGACCGATACTAAGTACTGATTTTGATGCTTCAAGCTTTATAATGCATAAAGCACATTTTCACCACTAAGTATCATACTTAAGTAGAGATCTCTGCTTACCTCAGAGAATAAATGATGGATGTTGCATATAATCTCTTAAACGTGTCTCTTATAGGCATTTAGGTGTGAACATGCCATGGTCAGAAGCAGCTTTACAGAAAATAATTGATGAAACAAAACAAATTGGTAAGAAAATTGACAAACAATGCAATTTGGAAACATTGCAAATGATGGAGGAAAAATTCAACATGTCTTAATGAAGAAAAATTTATGAGAAGTTAAAATGCACACATATATTTCCATTACTTCTTCACTAAAAGGAAATAGGTCTATAAACTAATGTTTATTGCAATAAGTATACCATAACAAGTTATATTATTAATTATACATGTACATTTTTTCTATGTTTTATTTATGTAGTATTTCCAGCCAAGTTTTAGTGATCTTGCAATATTGTCAAAAAAACAGAACTTTCAGTTATTATATGTTAACAGGGCTAAATACATGCAAGGTCATTCAAATATTTTGCTCATATCCAACTAACACAAATACTTACGGTTGGTTTGTTTTTTGAGTCATTAAATGTGATTGTCGACCGATACCGATCTCCAGCCGATCGATAGGAACATCCCATAGACTGTAAAAGATATGGACGTAGTATCTGTGACGTCACCCATAGGTTTCTAAAGAATGCAAAAGAAGCTACAAGTAGTTGTGGCCAACCATCGCCATTCTCTTCGCGCGTCATCACACCGACCGGGGGATACCAAACAAGGGCAAAGAGGCAGAGTGTGAGCGGAGCTATACAGACGCCTGCTAGCATTTCGCTTAGACAGGCTTTTCTTTGGGAGAACGCTTAATACTTTATTACCTGTGACTCATTTGTGTTCTGACCACATGGGCTTGGTTGTATACTATAGCAATAAAGTGTTTAGTCCTTTAAAAACACTGTTGTAACACATTGAGCCACTAAGCATTGTTCTTATGATGCTTTTCTACAGGAGGAAAATGCTAATTACTTCCAAACACTTCAAATATAGTCTGTGTTAGTAAATGCAAGGTTACTTATGAAGTCCAGGCATAACACTGTATGACAGGGTTTCAGATGGCTGTTCTACAGCTAATCAATCTGTCAGATTCTGGAGTGCTTTACAGGTCTAAAGAAAATTATAAATGATAAACTATCTTAAGTAAAACAAAAACATTCATAGATATGGTGTATAAGTATATATTTGCACTTACCTGTGAAACGGAGGCCACGCGAATGGTTTGTGAGCACAAATAAGTGCACACAGCATGCCATATCATCTGTAGGAAATATTTTCAAAAGGCAATTGACTGTGTAAAGCTACATAAAACTAAACAAAAATACAATGAATATGCTGAGTTCAGCGGCTAATCAGCCGGAATCAGCTGAGGTGAAGTGACTGCGACCAGCGAGACCTAGCTGTCACTCAAATGGCCTCTTAATGTATTTATACAGACTTAAAAAACTCAATATAAACAAAATGAATGAATTATAAAAAAAATTCACCCATCCTCACAGTTGTCATGAAGGGTAATATTAGCTATATGAAGCAAAATTGTTCTTTGTACCGGGCTGTAAACACCTTTTTTTCTGCTGTAAAGTTGGCCATTTTAACAGTGGGCTCAATAAAAATCTGCTCTATTATGGAGCCAGGACCAGCAAAAATTCGATGAATTGCAGTTTCAGTTCTTTCCGTATTTGCTTCACGAGGGAGAGTGGGAGGTTGCCGCTTGAAACATCCCTAATAATAATGCTTTATAACACTTTCTAATAAAGTTCCATTAGGTAATGCATATGAACACAAATAATGAACAATAGATTTATCACTGTATTTATATATTTTTTTAAATATCATTTAATAAAAGTAACTGTGTTCATTGTTAACTTACAGTGCATTAACTAATGTTAAAGAGATAATTAATCCAAAAATGAAACTTAAAACGCATTATAGTATAGTATCGTAGTATAGTATAGTATAGATTTAGTATAGTATAGTTTGATTATTAATAAATGCTGTACACATATTGTTGATTTTTAGTTCATGATAGTAAATACATTAACATGAACAAACGGAACCTTTATTGTAAAGTGTGGCCAATAGGAGTACTGAAGTAACGAAATATTTTTTCCTGTTTTTTATTTTATTTTATATGAGCAATTCTATACAAATGGTTGTCACCAAAATAGCGAAACCCTTTCAGTTTTTTTTGTGTATTCTTGTATTTTACAGTACTGTAGAAATACTCAAAAATGTCTCTGTCAATGTTTTCAAACTATTATATTTGATTTACCAAAGTCACACAAGTGGCAATTTCACCTCTGTCACATCCCTAATGACACCTTTCCCTCTTAAATGCAAAAATGTAAATGAAAACAAAATCAATAATTTTTGTTCTAAAGTGAGCCGACTCTTACCCTTTTAATTAGCATTATTTTTTTGGGGGGTTGTGCAGTTTCATTCACGAATTTCTACAAAGTATTTTGTACATTAACATGAGTAAACTTGCTAACTTTTTTGGTCACATCCATAACACATGTTTATTTTCCTAATTTTTAAAGTATAAAAATTGTGTACAGATTGATATTTTTCTGATACCATAATTCTGTGTATAGCTGTTTTTGAAAATATAAACAGATGTTTTAATATAATGTTAACACATACTTTCTCTGTGCGCTTGTTTTGAGTTTTTACTGCAAATGTCACATCCATAACACTGGAATTGCTCATTTACATTTTTTTTCTGTAAAACAAAATATTTTTAAAAGTAATATTAAAGTCATTTAAAAATATTTAATTTGAAAATATAAATTCTCTTTCTTTTTTTAAGTAAAGAAAAAAAAACAATATATTTCTGAAAAGTAGGTTAACATTACAGGTTAATAAAACATTGCAATACTGTAATTACAACCCTAAATGCTCAAAAAAAAGCTGGAAAAATATATATTTAAATACTGTATATACAGTGATATATATATATACACCACAAATATATACACAGGAGACCCAAATGCAAGTGAATGCAAGATGATTTATTAAGGAGTCACAACTGGTATTGATCTCACCAGATATAGTGTGGAGCAAGGGTGCTCACACCAGGAATACAACATGCTAAACAGTGGTAATAGTACATCCGAGAAACAGTGCCAAAGTAAAGTCTCTCACTGATATAGTTGTCAGCAGTGCAGGCAGTTGTAACAACATCAATGAAACAGAGAAGTGCATAAGGTCCAAATATAACAGACTTATGGCAAAAACACCACCACCAGATCGAGCGAGAGCACCTAACAGGAAGCAGACACAGGAGTGAACAAACAACGGACTGATAACGCTATCTACAAAACACTGAACATATATAGGCGCGCGGTAAAGCACAACAGCTGTGACTGATAGAAAACAGCTGAAAGATATGAGTGGTAACAAGACACGTGACAACCCAGCTGATGAATGTAAACACGCACGCACGCACGCACACACACACACACACACCATTAGGTGAAGATAAACCCAAACAAACACACCCACTTCCCACACACACACACATGCAAGAAGAACAGATAGATCCACTACTGTGACAATATATATATATATATCTGTATATCAGTATATATATATATATATATATATATATATATATCAGTATATATATATCAGTTTTATAACATCATGGACTTGCACTGTTTTAATCTGTACACAATTGTTAAAAAAATCCTAAAGAATTGCATCAACTTTTCCATCAGAAACTTTAGCAGCGCAAATGTTTTTTAACATTCATAATAATCAGACATTTTCTTGAAAATCCTTCTTTCCTGTCACGTGAATAAAATATGTTTTAAAGGACACCTGTGGTGAAAAATCTACTTTTCAAGCTGTTTGGACAGACATATGTGTATGTATGGTGTATAGACCGTCATATTGGGGTGATATAAACACACTCAGTCCTTTTTTTTCAATTTAACAACATAAAAACTGTGGACCAATTGGAGCGGTTTTGAGACCGACCGCAACTTGACGTAGGAGTGCGGTCCCCCGCCCACTGAATTGATTGACAGCTGCTTATTAACATGTCTCCGTAGTAACTTGTATAATCATATCAACCAGACACAGGACCAGGACGTGCGCAAACTAAGCAACAGTAAATAAAAGTCTGTTCAGTTTGCTAAGATCATCAATCATCATCAAATGTGATCAAGAGTGAGTTTTACAAGTTTAAAATGTTTTAAAACAGTGCATATTTGTAATGAATTACAGCGATTTATTTCAGATTTACTTCATCACCACAGCCGCGTGTCAGAACATTCATAAAAGACGCTTCAATCCCGGTTTGTGGATGTTAAATCAGGTTTATTTTGTACATTAACATAGCAGATATCCATACAGCAGTGGATATTAACCTGTATGCTGTCACATTTGCATGCAAAAACTGTGTGTGTGTGTGTGTGTGTGTGTGTGTGTGTGTGTGTGTGTGTGTGTGTGTGTGTGTGTGTGTGTGTGTGTGTGTGTGTGTGTGTGCGCGTGCGTGTGCGTGCGTGCGTGAACTTTGTAACGACATTGTGTGTGACTCATCCTTGCAACTCCACAACATGCATCAGATACTTATTGGTAAGATTCTTACTGTAGTTTCTCCTCACAATTGTTACGTGAGATCTTATTCCTTCGTCTTTGTCTGTTGTCTGACTCAGCCGAGGGAGCCGCTGCCAGACACGTGGAAACCGTGAGCGTGAAGGGCTAGCCTTAAAGGTGCAGTACACAAAAACTGCTAGCTTATGCTAAATGCTACAAAATAAAAACCTTATAAAAGGTATAATAAAAAAATCTGATGGGTGTTTTGAGATGAAACTTTACAGACACATTCTGGAGACACAAAAGACTTATATTAAATTTGGAAAAAGTGGTAACCTAGGTGCCCTTTAAAATATATTAAAAAAGAAAGCACTTATTTAAAATTGGTAGTATTTTACAGTATTACAGTATTACTGTATTTTAATGATCTAAATACAGTCTTGATGAATATAAGAGTTTCAGACACTTTTTTAATCATTAATTTATTAACATATTTGAAAGATGTAAACTCAAATTGAGGTCATTTTTCAATTGCAAATAAAAAGTGATTGTCATTATGTATAGAAACATGCAACTTAGAATGTGATACATTTATTTATCACAACAGTTTCTTTGTAATACAGAACCAATTAAAATGTTACCTTTCAGTCCAGTTTAAAAGCTTGATATAATTAAAATAAAGCTCCTGAGCTTGAAGAATGTGCTTTTCAAAATGGGAAACACCTGTTTATACTTTACCTTATACTGCATATGAGCCCTTTGTGTGTTTTGGCGAGACTACAGAAACCTTCAGATTATGTACAGTATATAACACTGTATCTCTTTAAATAGCACTTCTGATCTGGGCTTAGGTTGCAAAATTGTTTTCCTAAAAATACATTTAAAAAAATAATTTTAGTATTGATGCTATAGAGCAAATCTCAGTCCCTATACTGAATAAAATAATTCATTGTATTCAATTAAGTTTTATTCAGATTTATTAGAGTCAAGGGGTTACAAACAATTTATATGGGCTGAACTTAAAGGGCACCTATGGTAAAAAATCTACTTTTCAAGCAGTTTGGACAGACATATGTGTAGATATAGTGTAATGACCGTCATATTGGGGTGATATAAACACACTTAGTCCTTTTTTTTCAATTTAACAACATAAAAACGGTGGACCAATTGGAGCCATTTTGAGATCGACCGCAACTTGACGTAGGAGTGCGGTCCCCCCGATATTGATTGACAGCTGCATATTAACAAGTCTCCGTAGTAACGTTTCATATCCACAAGACAGGATGTGCGCAAATCAACCCTAAATAAAAGGTCTGTTCAGTTTAGGATCATCAATCATCATCAAATGTGATCAAGAGTGAGTTTGACAAGTTTAAAATGTTTTAAAATAGTGCATGTGTGTAATGAATTACATCGATTTACTTCAGCTTTACTTCATCACCACAGCCGCGTGTCAGAACAATAATAAAAGATGCTTTAATCCCGGTCTGTGGACGTTAAATCAGGTTTATTTTGTACATTAACATAACAGATATCCATACAGCAGTGGATATTAACCTGTATCCTGTCACATTTGCGTGCAAAGACAGTGCAAATCTAAACACGCGCTGTCTGTGTGTGTGTGTCTGTGTGTGTGTGTGCGTGAACTTTGTAATGACATCGTGTGTGACTCATCCTGCAGTTCCACAACAACAGATGCACCAAATAGTCATTGATAAAGCTCTTACTGTAGTTTTGTCACAAACGTTACGTGAGATCTGCTTCCTTTATGTCTGTGTCAATTGTCTCAGGCACCCGAGGACGGAGACTGAGGCATGCGCAGCAGGCACGTGGAAACGGTGGGCGGGGAGGACTAGCCTTAAAGGCGCAGTACACAAAAACAGCAAAAATCTATTGAGAGCTTTAAAACACCATCTAGTGAAAGCTATAATAAATAATCTGATGGGTGTTTTGAGCTGAAACTTTACAGACACATTCTGGGGACACAAAAGACTTATATTAAATCTGAAAAAAGGGGTAACCTAGGTGCCCTTTAAACAAACAAATTAAATTTAGTAATGTTCAACTTAGTTTGCTTGTTTAAATTCAGCCCATATAAACGGTTTGCAACAATTTGAAATGATTTTTTTTTTTTTTCAATGTACTAAAATGTTTCAGTGAACAGCTCTTAAAAGCATAATTTTGTGTGCAAAAAAAAAAAAACTTATTGTGCAAACACACAATTCTTTTTGGGACAACTAAATAGTTTTATGTTCAATCCATCTACATTTATTACATTAACTTAATCAATTTGTGTTTGGACAAACGAATGAATTAAGTTAACATATTAGTTTTTACAAATTTTAATGAATTGAAAATAAAACAATGAGATTGTGGCCACCCTAAAAATTTTTTCAAGCAGAACACCATTCACTTAAAAATTTAGCATTAATTTCAGTTTAATATTATTTGTTTTATTTTTCAAGTATTATATTTTAAGTTAGGGTTTAATCATTTAAAATATAACCATTTAATTATACACATTTTTTGATTAAGACCTCAACTAAGAAATATTTGTTTTCATTTATTAATTCATTTTTATTTCGGCTTAGACCCTTTATTAATCAGGGGTCACCACAGTAGAATGAACCGCCAACTTATCCAGCATATGTTTTACTCAGTACAGATGACCTTCCAGTTGCAATCCGTCACTGGGAAACATCCATACACTCTCATTCACACATATACACTACGGACAATTTTAGCTTACCCAATTCACCTCTACCACATGTTTTTACCACAGTCTACTAATACTCAAATGTACCATCAAAATAAAGTGTTACCCTGTTGTTTTGATTAAAGCTATCTACTTGGTTAGAACATAAGAGATTTTAAATTAATTGACTTTCTTCAACAAGACAAATATGCTTTGTGCCAGGTTATATAAGTTTGTTCTCATGGAGATGGAAAATATTGTTTAAGCAATTTATTTGTTTTCTTTGGGTCAAGCGATAAAGTTCATGTGTGAACTATTACCCCAATTTTTTTAATTGGATAAATGAAAGCTTTTTTTTTGAGGATTGTGTTCTTTCAGCTCATTTTAAGTAAGTAGTGTGAGCGAGCAGCAGCGAATGTAATTTGTTGAGCATGCAAAATATTTTGGAACAGGTTAAAATAAGAAGGAAAGGTTTTGAACTGATTTGCATTTACAAAATCTCTTTTAAGCTATTTGTTAGTGTGAGAGATTATGAACTGAAGTAAGAGTAGTAGACAGTGCATATAGATATTGTATTTCCAAAAATTGACACAAACATAAAACTATATATATTTTTTGCATTCAACGGCTTTATTTCATCATGCATGACAACAAGCGCAGTTGCAGTTGGGTGTATTAAAGTTACCTCAAGCAATCACAATATAATTTTAAATCATCCATTATGATTCATTATTGATTTTCAGTCATTTTCAGTGCATATACAGTTGAAGTCAGAATTATTAACCCCCCTGAATATTTTACCCCAATTTCTGTTTAATGTAGAGAAGTCTTTTCAATACATTTATAAACATTATAGTTTTAATAACTCATTTCTAATAACTGATTTATTTTATCTTTGCCATGATGACAGTAAATAATATTTCACTAGATATTTTTCAAGATACTAGTATTCAGCTTAAAGTGACATTTAAAGGCTTAACTGGGATAATTAGGTTAAATAGGCAAGTTAAGATAGATAGGAAAGTCATTGTATAACGATGGTTTGTTCTGTAGCCAATCAAAATAAATATTGCTTACAAGGCTAATAAATTTGATCATAAAATGATTCTTAAAAAATTAAAAACTGCTTTTATTCTAGCCGAAATAAAACAAGTAAGACTTTCTACAGAAGAAAAATATTATAGGAAATACTGTGAAAAATCTATTGCTCTGTTAAACATAATTTGGGAAATATTTAAAAAAGAAAAAAATTATAATAATTTTGACTTCAACTGTACATAGTTGCCATATATTTGCGCTTACTCATTTAATCTACTGGTAAGCCAAGTACATTTCCTTCCCTTTGTTGCCCTCATTCAGATTTTTGTTGATGAAGTTGACCCCAGCTTTCTGATACACAACCCAGGCATCACTGTTGATCAGCAGAAAGATGTTCTTGACCTGCGATTCGCATCCTTTGTTCATGTACCATGCGTAGATTTCTTTTCCACCAGCTCCAGTATTGAGATTAACGCTGAGCTTTTTGAAGTCATCATTTTCAAGCCTCACGTCCTCCTCAAAGTTGGTGGACACATTAAGACCGGTGAGAGCTTTGCTTTTATCAACTGTGCGTCGATACCAGAGGAAGATTCTGGTTTTACAGGCATCACGATTGGTGTCTTCGTCCAAACGAGTGAAGCCCAGATCAAACTTCTGCTTGTCGGACTTGAAGTCAGTAGATGCTGTGATCTCACAGATGTAGCTCGGCTTCTCTCTTTTCACCCACAGATAAATGACGTTTCCTCCAGCGCTTCGGTTCAGATTACATCCCAGCCTTTCCCAGCCATCTCTCAGAAAATCCGGCTCTTCTGTAGCATCTTTGCTCACTTCCAGGTCTACAATGGGAATGTCAGACTCAGTGTTGCCGTAGAAGTACCACAGATTGATTTTGTCTCCAGTGGTTCCTTCATTCAGATTCTTCTTGACCTGCTCGTACCCAGCTTTCTCCAGACCTTTTTCCATTTCATCTTTGAATGAAAACTGGATCCTGGTCACAGGCTTCAACCCACACTCTTTCTTGTACCAGAGGAAGATGCGACCTTTCGTAGTGCCTTCATTGAGGTCAGAGTTGAGGCGGTGATATTGGTTAGCTCCAAGTATTTCCTCCTCATCTTTAGTGGTGGAGATATTAAGCTTTGTTATCAGACCTTCAGTTGCCATTTTGGTTAGTCTAGATTGGAGGAAGCTGGGTGACTTTCTGCAAAAGCGAAAAAAAAGGGAAGTGAATGTCTTTTTTGCCAATACTATATTCATATTCTAATTTATAATAATCAAACATCCATTTTTGCACTGTTAACAATTTTTGGTTGTATTTGACTCTAATATGAACAATTTTACTGTAGGACAGTTGATGTATTTTAAGTGCACATTACTGTATATTTTACAGTAAAGATATACATACAATTCTCTAAATACATATACAGCAAGATAAATGGTGCTGTAAATTTAAATACAGTATTTTACCTGTAATTTGCCAGTAACTTACTGTATTCTCCTGAATTGTTAACAGTGTGGTCTTAGTTATAAAATAAATTCTTTAGTTATGATGTACAAGGGATAGTTCCCTGAAAAATGAAAATTCTGACCATCATTGGATCAAAACCTGTTTGAGTTTCTTTTTTTCAATTTAACACAAAATAAGCTATTTTGTACAAGGCTGGCTGCCCGGACCCATTAACTTCCATTCAATTTGAAAATGAAAGTCGATTGGTCCTTGCAGCATGCATTCTTCAAAACATCTTCTTTTGTGCTCGACAGAAGAAAGAAACTTCTTAACCACACATCGGAGAGTAAATAATGAGATAATTTAAATCCCTTAATCCCTTTAAACACTATATTTTTCCATGTTATATTATATATATTTGCATATAGCTGCTTCAATGCATTTATAAAGAAAACCCTAAATGTTTAAATATTTGTTCTATTAAAAGTTTCAAGTCTTAACTTGTCATGTCAAGTTACAGTACATTTACAGCACAGAACAACAATAGTACAATATGACAGTGACATGGCTTGTCAAACTGACAATAACTAACTGGCCAGGATTATGCAGTAGTTGATGTATTTCATACCACAGTAAAATCACTGTAAAACTAACCACAGGAGAAATTAATGTGGTAAAAAAGTACAGTATAACACTGTTCTTTTCACACAATACTGTACATTTTTACAAGCAATTTTGCAGTCAGTTTGCATTACTGTAATAAGTAAACAGTAGCTAATGATGGTCTACACTCTCAGAAATAAAGGTACGCAAGCTGTCACTGGGGTGGTACCTTTTCAAAAGGTACACATTTGTACTTAAAGGGTCCATACTGGTACCTCAAAAGTATATATTAATACCTAAAAATTTTAAGAGGTACAATTTTGTACTTTTTAAGTACTAATATGTATCCTAGAGGTATTAATATGGACCTTTAAGGTACAAATTTGTACCTTTTGAAAAGGTACCACCCCAGTGACAAATCGCGTACCTTTATTTCTGAGAGTGTATTGTAACGTTGTAAAATACATACACAGTACAGAACTGTTGAGTATATCATTATATTATGACAACAACAACATGTACATTAACATACTGTCTGTGTCTTATACAACAAGAAACTTTAGAGAAAAATAGTATTATACCATCAAAACGGCAAAAAATGATTTACAGTGTACCAAAAATAAATGACATCATTCAGTTTAAGTCAACATAATGTTGATTTAATTTAGATCAATACATTACCACACCACCAGTAAATGCAGGATCAGTCTTGTGTGTTGTAGAAGGCACAGCTTTGGACTAATGATTTTGCACTGATGACTTATATATTCAGCTTTTTCCCCACCTCCTCTCTGTTTAATCGTCATTAACCAACGTATTTCTCAACCCTGAAAGCACATGACACCACCTTCAACAAAAAATGTAGTTGATATTCATTCATTCATTTTTTTTTCGGCTTAGTCCCTTTATTAATCTGAGGTCACTACAGCGGAATGAACCGCCAACTTATCCAGCATATGTATTAAGTAGCAGATGCCCTTCCAGCTTCACCTCATCACTGGGAAATATCCATACACACTCAGTCACACAAATACACTATGGACAATTAAGCTTACCCAATTCACCTATACCACATGTCTTTGGACTGTGGGGGAAACCGGAGCACCTGGAGGAAACCCATGCGAACATAGGGAGAACATGCAAACTCCACACAAAATGCCAACTGACCCAGCTGAGGCTTGAACCAGCAACCTTTTTGCTGTGAGGCGAACGTGCTATCCACTGTGCCATCACTTAGACTTAATAATTTAAATCTAAGTGATTCTAAAAAAAATGTTAAGTTGGCCTAATAAAGCTTTTGTGTTAAAAACAAACAAGGTCACAATGATTAAATTGTAATCTGGTAATTAAAAAGTTAATTAGCTTAAAAATGTAAACAAATTAAATAACTGTTTATGAGAAGTCATACTAATTTTGTATACTAAATGTGTATTGGTTTTCACACAAAGAATGAGCTGAAAAAACACAAATCATATCTTATCCAGAGTTCAGACAAGGTATAGCCACAATAATATGACAGTCAGTGTGCCCACACTTCAGTTCTTTTGGTCCTGAGCAAAAAATAAAATGACACATTTGGTCACGGATGACAAAAAAGTGTTCAAGCTCAGATTTCTACGTCTCTACCTAAAAATACAAACAAAACCAATATTGGATTTTATAACTGAAGAACTGAGAATAGAACTGCTGCAAGGAGATGCTTGTGTTGAACTATAATCGATATCACTGCGACTGAGAATTTTTTTTCTCTTTTTTTGCTTGAGCATGCTGTCAGTTTGTTTAGATGTCCTAGGTTTATGTTGTGTTTATAGGTTAGTCAAACTAAATGAGCCGCTTTAACAGAGCATTATTATCTAACCAAACCTGCCATCAGTGTCGGGGAAAGTTACTTTTAAAAGTAATGTATTACAATCTTGCATTAGTTCTAAAAAGTTATATATACACTGTAAAAAATGCAGGGTTCCACACAATTCCTTCATGTTGACCCAACACAAATTGATTAAGTTAACTTAACACTTTTAACAAATTTATGTGGATTGGACATAAAAAAAATACGTTATCCTAATTTTCCATTTTTATTCATTTAATATTCATAGTTATTATTGATTTTTATTCATCAAGAATACAGAATCTGGTTTTGTGATTTAAGCAAATACATGTTTACATTTAAACTACACTGTAAAAAAATGTCAGTTTTCAGTATTCTATGATTTATGTTTTTTTCACTTATTTATACCTTTGAATTGAATTATGGGACCTTGATCTTTTCTTACTTTTGATTTTAAAAAGTTGTACTTTTATTGACATTTTTAATAGTTTTTATTAACATATGGTCTGGGTTGGGGGTGCATGTTATGGTACAAAAACCTGCTAACAAGCTGCCAGTATATTTTTCGATACTTTATAGACTTAGTTCTCTAAATATTCTTTCTTAAGCAATATCTGGTCTCAAACTACTAAAATGTCAATAAAAGTCACTCTGTTTAAACTGCTGAGTTGAATTTTCAACATCGAAAGTCCAGAGATCAACATCCCATAATAGAATTCAAAACTGCAAAAAAACTGCAAATACTTGTAAAGCACAGATATGGAATCTGTTAATTAACATATTTTTTACAGCGTACTGTAAGAATCAAGTTTACACACTTTACACTGTACATCTTCACTTCATGTAAAAAATATGATTTGTTTTCGCGAATCTGCCAGAGGCGGTTGACCAATGGTCACATGACCAAATTCTTTCGCGAGTACCATTTATGCCTGCTCTTCTCGCGTAAATCCACCAGAGGCTGCTGTCGACTGACTGACTGACTGACTGACTGACTGACCAATAACCCCTTCCCTAAACCCAACTGAGAGTGTTTTAAAAAACACAGCTTGACCACAGTGTCTCAAATCTGCCATTGTATGTGGTGAGCCACTGAACAAACTGGTAACAGCGAAAAAGCTGTCCACATGGGGCTACGCTGCCTCGTAGCGTTTCGTTTTTTAAATACAAAATACAGCTATATGTTCCTCTGGCTACATAATTTATGATCTCCAAAAGTGTATATAGGGGTACATTTTCAGAATGAGCCTATGTTGCTAAGAACTGATCTACATTATTTTATCAGTGGACAATAATTTCTGTATTTCTGTAAGGCAACCAAAGACTGCACCTTCAAAACAATCTAACCAAGGTGTGTAGACAAAAAAAAAAAAAATCCCATATAATAAAGTGACTGAAAAAAGTCTTCAAAATCAAAAAGTCACAAGTGAGATAAAAAGGAGTGCAGGTGATTTACTGAAAAAAGCAAGGCTAAAGTTTCAGTCACATGGACTATTGTCAATGCAGAGCTAACACTTTTGGATTTCAGTCACTTTATTGTATGTCTGTAAATATATAATATAATGAAAGATTAAAAACAATTCACCCACATTGTTACACTTTCTGTGGAAAGTCCTAAACATTGCAATCGATGGTCATCTAGCATCTGATCTGCCACAAACCTCTAATGTTGACTACAGCAGGTTTCAGATTAAAAGAAAAAAAAAACATTACCAGAAATTATTTTGTTCAGTATCAGTCAAAAAATGTCAGTTCCTTAAACACTTTATTAAAAACTAATCTAAACGTTCAATCATATATAAATGGAAATCGGACACCATCATACAAATCATTTAGTGAATCATCTGATCAGTAAAGCAGAGATAAAAAATATTATAACTGTTTAAAAACCCAAGAGAAACATAAAGTTGAAACATAAACTTTAAGAGTAATACACTTTAAAGATTGCTGGACTGTCATGACCAGACAGAATCTGCATACATTTATTGTTGTTTCTGCACAGAAGTTTGTAAAAAAAAAAAAGAAAAAAAAGGATTTAAATGAATGATTTTAAAGAAAAGGAATGAATGAATGATGTAACTAAAATGTAAAACATAAAATAAAAAAGAATAACTTTTTAACATTTATGTAAGGTTTATGATACAAATCTAATTAGATTTACTTGATTGGTAAATAAAAGCAAATCTCTCATATAATATATCTAAAAGACAGACAATAATTACTTTCAAACTGTATTTTACATTTGCATATTAGTCAATAAAACCACTGAAAATAATATAAAAACTGAACACACAATTGCATAAGTAAATAAACTCAATAACACAGTGAAAATTCCTTGTGAGCCTAGTCATGACCCAACACTGGGTTAAACATTATCAAAATTCACATTGGGTTGATTCCTTTTATTATTAAATTAATTAACTTTTTAACACAATAGTTGGCTTAGTCCACATTTGACCCAACGTTGGGTTACAACAGCCTAGTATTTTTTTCTCAGAGCTATTATTCTCACCAAAAACATGATGGACTTGTCATGACCAGACAAGTAACTAACTAACTAACTTACTAACTAACTAACTAACTAACTAACTAACTAACTAACTAACTAACTAACTAACTAAC
>CAIGQZ010016425.1:4327983-4355409 GCA_903798205.1 Danio tinwini
TTTTAATTGTGTTTTGAATTTTACGATATGGATTTGTGTATTTACGAATTGTGTTTTGAATTTCTGAATTGGATTTAGCTAATGTGACTTGTGTTGTAGATGTATGAATAATATTTTGTAAAAGTATTATTTTTAGACTGATCCAACTCCATACTAAAGTATGAAGTATGAACAGAAAAGTTGAACTCTAGGCATCTCAGAAAGCTCTTATAATAACAACTGTATCACTACTCTCATAAATGTCACAAGTCACATAAATGTTGGCGCTGATAGCCTAGTGATAAGTTCATCGACATGTATAGCATAATACAATCTCCGAATAAAAATATTTCCATTGTACTTTTGGTCAAATACAGTTCCATTAGTTACAAGTACTACTAACATCAACTAAGAGTGAACAATACTTTTATACTGCATGCGTTTATTATAATTCATACTTTTTACCTAGCACTTTTTTGTTAACATTGATTATTTATTTGTTTAGGATATGTGTTTTCACATTCTGATTCCAATGCCTACTTATGAAATTGTTAAAATGACTAAAGTTAATTGAAATATTCCTAAGAATGAAATATATTATGTGTTCTTTGGAAGAGTGTACTTGCATTAAGATGATATTATATTGTGATTCTGGCATTATATAATGAGTGGCATAAAATGGTCTTAAAATGACAATAATATCGTTTATCACAATATATTTTAGTGCAACATATCATACAACAAAATAATAGATATTGTGACAATAATGTTACTAACGATTAATAAATACTGTCATAAATCTATTGTTTGTTATTGTTCATACTAGTAAATAAATTGATCAGTAAATAAAACGGATATTAATTAAACTTATAGTCAAGTGTTACTCTGTTTTTTTTATTATTCTTTCATTCTACTTTTTCCATTTTGTTTTTATATGTGCTTTTTTACCTTTTATTTCGAGCACTCCAAAAAGTGTACAAATTTAATGAAGAGCTTGATATTCCAGTAGTATCTTCAGTCAGTCAGTATTTTTGCTGCAGCAGAAGTATTGTCATATGATGATATGATAAAAATACATTAAATATAAACCATTATAACCACTGCCAAAACGAAAAGTCATAATGAACATTAAATAATCACATCTGGTCTGATTTATCACATACCACAGTAAACTAATGTATTTAAAAAACAGCTTTACCAGCCTCCTGTGTTTATGTTGAGTTTTTTTACTTTAAAGACCATGAGAAGGACTTATCCTGTGCCGTAAAAGTGAAATTACTGAACCTACACAGAGGAGCTTGATAAAAATGCTCATTTTAGAAGAAAATTTTCAGATGGCATTTACAGGTTTTTGCATTAAACTCTTCATATATATATATATATATATACACTCACTGAAATAAGTTAAGCAGAGCTACTGTACATGAAACAGTTCAATAAGACTGTCGGTCAATGGAAGTTTCTGGAATTAAACATACTGAGTATAGCTGCTAGTCATAAAAATCATGACGACTTTGATAGACACTTTAAAAATGTATGTCAATATTAATATCAGATACGGAGCAGGTGCTGGTACATCTTGCCCACAAGCCCTGATCAACAGTAATTGAAGATGACAGTGATATAATATACAAATCTGAAGAGCTCAAACTCTGTCAGTTTTTGCCCTCCACTGAACATCTGTGTCTTCAAACATATCAGGGCCTCAGTTCTGGGGAGAGATAGTTCCTCCGGCTATGTAAGAGACTTAGATTTAATTGCAAATGTGATGGAGTTTTTCCGATGTAATCTGAAAGTAGCTCTTGAATCCTCTCATATAAATAATACTCCTAGTTGCCTCTTTATCATATGGGTGATTTCAGAACTGTGGGCTCATTTTGCAACTTCAAGATAAACCTTAGAAAAACAATAAAAGCGTAAAGAAACAGTTATAAATGATAACAAATGAAATATGTGGTAACACTTAACTAATACAACACAATAGGGTTGTATTTATTAATGTTTTTTAATGTATTTACAAACACAAAAAACAATAAACAATACATTTATTGCAGTATTTGTTCATGTTATTTATTGTTATTTAATGAAAATACAGTCATTCATTGTTAGTTCATGTTAATTCATGATGCATTGAATGTTAAAAAGTTATATGGATTTGAATGATGCATTAGTACAACTATGATTAATGAATGCTCTACGAAGTATTGTTCATAATTAGTTCATGTTGTAAATACATTACCTAATGAAACCTTATTGCAAAGTGTGACCATAAATGTTTGGATGTGTATAAATTTAACTTAAACACTCCCACTAAATCTATTTTTGACCATCTCTGCCTCCCGAATCAAACATTTAGCTTCAATTATCATTATATGTTTTCACCTTTTCTTGTGTTTGCTTCACTAAGTTACATAAACAATTGCATTATGCGTCTATTCTCGGTGTTATTTGTCATTATTCTTCTTATTAATTTATGCAAAATACACCAATAGATTAATTATATGTCAACTCTGTTATTGTAGTATTACAGCAAATTGTTTTCATTAAATATTTATAAGCAATAATATAAAAAATGCATAAAATAATATTTTAGACATGCCATGTTGTATCTGGTTTGAGCATCTTGAACATAAGCACAAAATAACGGAAAATATCAACTCTGTTAGTGGTTTAGCAATAATTTAAACAACAATTAGCTACAGAATAAAATGTTCTCTTTTACATTTAAGCACTAGACTGAATTATTCCACATGGACTGTGCTTTTATAATTCAGTGAATTCAGTTTTCTTATGATCATTTGCCATTATGTCCACTAGGTGGTATAAACACCTTAATGTTGTTTTCACGTCTCTGCATGACGAAGAAAAAACACGCAGGTCTGTCCATGCAATCCAGTCACAAAGAGTAGGTATGTCATAGTATTGTACCATATTTTCGATTAGCCATTAATTAATGTTTAATTTGTCTGACTTTTGAACTATTTGTGAAATATGTAGGCTACACTTTCATATTAGCCCATGATGTTTGTCGTCAGAACTGCCAATTCAGAAAAGTGCTAGAAATATTACTCGGAGATTTCAGTTCACATTTTGTCCAGTAACAAGGCTGGCTGTGGTGTTTAAACTCTGCTCAGTTGGTTCTAATAGGCCCAAAGTGTGAGAAGAAAACATTTCCCAAACCATTATTACACCACCAGCAGCATAAAACATTATTACAAATTGATGATTATTTTATAATCGCACATTCGTTCAATAACAACTTGTGACATGCGCCTTATATTATTTACCACGCTGCTTTAAACATTCGGTCTGAAATTGCATGCAAGTATGACTTCAAACAACATTAGCATTATTTAAATGACTGAACAATGTTGTACTTTTATAGCCATTGGCTGCTAATATGAATTCCCTATTTACAATTTGCATAGAATACTTTTCTGAATTACTAAGGAGAAACTCTGAATGTGCGAATATAAAATCAACTTTACCTCAATTTAATACAAGGCAAGATGAGTCCATGCTTTCGTGTTGTTTATGACACATTTTGACCCAATCGTCTCATTAGTTTACACTTGCAGAAATTGAGAGTCATCAGACCCATTTTTTGTCCAGTTTTGGTGAGCTCATGTGCATTTGTCGACTCCGTTTTCTGCTGACAGGAGTGTGAGCGATGTGTTTTTCTGGTGCTGTAGTTAATCACTGTTTGTTTAAACCCTATGGTTATGGATGAAATTACCAGTAGATCAGCAGTTTTTGAAAAATTACCAAAACAATGCCACATTTAAAGTCACTTAAAGGGATAGTTCACTCAAAATAAAAATCCTGCCAACATTTACGCGTCCCACTTTTGAACAAAGGAGGATATGCAGTACTGAAGAAAGCTGGAGGACAAAAACTACCATTCACTTCCATAGTATTTATTTTTGTTCCTACTATGGATTTCAATGGCTGCTTTCCCCCCAAAATTTTTCTAAATGTGTTTTGTGTTTAACAGAAGGAAGAAATTCATAGTTTAGAACCATTTGAATGTGAGTAAATGGTGAGTAAATGAACATGTTTGGGTTATCCATCCCTTTAATTTCTCTTTCTTCCTCATTTTGATGTAAATACCTAAATGCATCAGTTGCTACCCTGTGATTGGCTGATTAGATATTTGCATTAACACACAGTTGAACAAGTGTACAAAACAAAGTGACCTGCATGTGTAGCCACTCTGTAAAAAAGTCACGACAAACAAACGTTTTTAATCTTAACCAGTTAAACAACATTTTTTATTTACTTATATAAAGTTTAACTTAATATTTGTTGTTAGTTTGACGGATGTAAGTTGAGAAATGTAGCTAAAAATTTTTAGGCAGCAATTTTATTTTACAATGTATTATGAATAAAACAAAATGTAATACAATCGTAGCCTGTGATTGTCTTACATTTTGTTTTAGTCATAATACTACATAATACTACTAGTGAGCCATATACGGCTGCAGGCATCTTCTAATTTCATCACATGCTCTCTTTTTCTTGTACCCTAGAGATATGTACACCTTTTGTTGAAGTCTCGGTATGCTTATGTAACAAGCTCATGGCCTGGTTTTAAAAGCATCTTCTGTGCTGCTGCTGCTGGGAGTTGCTCAAAATGGAATTTCCTGCCATTTTGCAATGTTCTCTCAGTATTTCGGAGATCAGATTGGCAGCTGTCCTGCTGTGCTCGGGACAGATAAGAAAAGTCTTCAGACAGCAATCAGCTGCAGGTTACAGTACGAAACAATGGCCAAATCACCACAGAGATGTGAAGTCCCGATATGTCTAAACTTGTGCATGTATGGGAAGCAAATAAGGGCATTGTGTGTACAGCATGTGTGGGGTTTTTACACAGAATTGTATCAGTCTTATTTGATCAAGTTTACACTCATGTGACAACCAGGAAAGGAGGATAGTTTGGTGCATGTACTGGCGTCTCGTCTGATTAAAATATTTATTTAGTTTTTTTTTTTATAAGGATGCTGTCCCAGGCTATCTGAAAGAATTGTTTCAAGTTTACAATATCTAAACTTTTTATTCTTAAGTGAAATTATTATTATTACTATTATTATTATTATTATTGTTATTTAATACTTTTTTTTGCTCTATTCTATTTTAGTTTCCAGGAAAACGCATCAAAGTTTCAACCAAAGTCCACATAAACCGGAAGTTCCTGCAGACGTTTATTAAAGTCCCTTTAAGGCAAGTCATTTTTCTCAGCAGCCATTATTGAAACATCTTTGGAAAGGATAGGAAACATCAAATTCTCCAAAACTGTTTGCCAAATTTTAGCTAAAATTTCATATTTGGAATCTACAATGAATTTGTACAGCAACTGCCTCTTAAAATTTGCCTCTAAGCGTTTAAATCAAAAACATTTA
Organism: Danio tinwini; assembly: GCA_903798205.1. NCBI lineage: Eukaryota > Metazoa > Chordata > Actinopteri > Cypriniformes > Danionidae > Danio > Danio tinwini. Next base: position 4,333,362 of record CAIGQZ010016425.1, read on the forward strand.
TAAAAAAATGAAGCAAGTTTCTTTGAAGTGAACGGTGTAGGTAGGAATTAATTTGAAAATAATGATAAGACTACCTCACGTTAATTTCAGATTAGAAAACCAGGGAACATTTGATTCAAGTGTAGTTGGGTTGTTTAAAAATAGAGATTTTGTTGGTGCCAGTAAAATAGTATCGAATATATTTCAAACTTTAAGTAGATCGGTGGTCTTAGACTCGATCCCTGGAGGGCCACAGCTCTGCACAATTTAGCTCCAACCACTTCCAACTCACACCTGCTTAATAGTCTCTAGAGTTGTTTCTCAATTCTAAGAACACAGAGAACGGACTTGTGTTCTTGTGAAGAGCGGTCTTGCCAGGTCACCTCGGAAGAACGAACTCGGGAGACCGCGAGAACAGAGAATGCATTCTGTGAGAAATGAGATACTGCGTTGTTCCTGATGGTCACATGTCCTTTACGCGTTTTTAATGGAATTTTTTTAAACATTACAGCACAAATATGATTTATCCTTTTTCCCCTTTTCAAAATATACAGCACATTGCGCAATATAAATAAAAGAAAATTTTAATAGGAATTTCAGCAAATAAACACCCTTTAAGTTTTTTTTTCCTTTATTAAGATTTTCATGGTAATGTTTACTTTCACCTTCTCGTTTAAGGAAACTCCTGAGACAAATAAGTTGTATCTCTGAAATTTAATAATAAATCTAAATAAAATGCTGCGCTTCCCACCTACAGTTGCAATGACTTCTGGGACTGCTCAAGCGCATTAATTGGTGCGTTAAGTCTGCATCCATGCGTCCTCGATATCAAGAACACATCCGGGAAGTTCTTCATGCTTTTTTCGTTCTTGCGGTGTTGAGTATTGGAACTGAACTTCGGCAGTTGATGAGATTAGACGAGAACATGAGGACACAAGATTGCTGAAGAACACATATTGAGAAACAGCCTAGTAGTCTTGAACACCTTGATTAGTTGGAATAGCTGTGTTGAATTAGGGTTGAGCAAAACTGTGCAGAGCTGCATCCCCTCCAGAAGTCGAGTTTGAGACCTATGAGATATTTCTCATGTCTGTGAGACCAATATTACAGCAAATTTGACGACAACAGAGGATTTGTTAAAATGAAGCTGCAGAAACTGTCATAAAAACACATGTCTGAAATGAACTACTGGTCTATAGCAATCAATGATTAACTTGTTTTCTAGAAAACTCAAATTTTCTTCCTTTTCTTTTGCTAGAGCATTTATATTGACCATTACATTTTTCTTTATTTAAAACAATACGAGTTTCATGTCTTGTGTATTCTACTTCCAACTAAAACTGAACATTTAGTTGGGGATGGGGTTGATTTTGCACCTCCCTCTCATCTTTCACTCACAGCAAACTAATGGTTGGATGGGTGTGGCTGAGCATATTTTAGCCAATTCATCAAACTGACATCATCAGAGAAGGACCACTTTTCCAGAGCAGAAGCAAATAGTCAGATTTTTAATTAAAGATTACCAAAGAAAGTATTTTTTTGTGTAGATTAACTGTATAGCACAGATTAATTTTAGATTTTAAGAAAATAAACATTGTAGCCAATTTGTCAAACTGACATCATCAGAGTAGCACTGCTATTCCAGAGCAGAAGCAAATAGTCAGATTTGTATTAAAGATTACCAAACCAAACAGTTTTCTTGTAGTGGTTTAAATTGCACATAATAATTTTCTGCTTTAGGAATGTTTAGCAAAATAAACATTGCAGCCTACATTCTGATTTCCTTCTGTGGACTTTAAGAAGTGGCTGGTTTGCAATTTTGGTGTGAAATTCTGCAGGTTATTTGGAAGCTACATTCTAAATTCTGAACATTCTAAATCCTGCATGTAGGACTGTGCTTCTAGAGGCTTAGAAATAACAAGTGCACATGTGTACTGCTTAGGGATAATCATCTAAATGTGCTTCGCAAGATGCTTACACTAAAATATGCTGGGTTTCACACAATTCCTTCAAGTTATCCCAATACAGATCAATTAAGTTAGCTCAATCGTTTTTACAAATTTAAGTAGATTGAACATAAAACAATTAATTTGTTCCCCCTAAAAAAAATTACATTTTAAATAAGTAGTTTGAACAAGCAGCAAAAGTAATTTTTTTAAGTATACAGTAAGAAAACATTGGATTCATAAACCATGGTGTGTGGACTGACAATTTGCAATCGCCGGCTGTTTTTTATATGCACTGCAAAAAATGCAGGGTTCCACACAATTCATTCAGGTTGTCCCAAAACAAATCGACTTAACAAATTAAAGAAGATTGAACAAAAAAACAATTAAGTTGTCCCTAAAAATTCTCAAAAATTGTTTCCTCTCATTATAAATAAGTAGATTGAACAAGCAGCAAAATATCAATTTTTTTTATTGCGAGATGTGTACCTGCAGACTATGAATGATGCCACAGCGATCATGTAAGCCAGATATGGGTCGTTTTGTGCTGATAAACCTGCTGGATAATATCTCACACTGTTGTTTTTACACCTGGAACTGCAGGTCATCAGATTAGCAAACATGTACAGTACACAAAGCAATATCGGCTATGTATTGCATTTGGCAGTGCGCTGATGCGACGTAGTGGTGTTTAGTGAGTTTAAAGATGAGTGAAAGGATTGACGATAAATAAATCTGTGCAACGGGGTGAAACATTCATCAGATATGCACCAACGCGAAGGCCTCAAGTTAGCAAATATAACAGGACAGGAGTCTATGGTATGCTTAATGAGAAGATGCATGTGTGTGTGTGTGGATTTGTGCTTGGAAAGCCTCCAGTGTTGCATTTTTCCAGCATTTGTCAGAACGAGGTGAGTGTGGGTTTCTCTGGTAAAGTCATCAGAGTGAGACCACAGGAGATTGAAGAATTTTGTCCAGGTAATGCTTTTGTGTGAGTGTGCATGTAGGCATAAAACTGAAAGTATAACAGAATAAAAAGCTCTTATTCTGCAATTATATTGTTTTGTTTATTAAGCTAGTAAGTAATCAGAACTATATTAAATCTAAAATGATAGTAGTGACTGACAGTTTTTATTTTGTGCTTTTTTTCTATTATAGAAAGACGTAATTATACTGAAAGCATTTTTATTTTGTATATATTATATTATCTTTGGGTGCTCCAGTTTCCCCCACAAGTCCAAAGACATGTGGTATAGGTGAATTGGGTGAGCTAAAAATTGTCCATGTGTATGTGTGTATGAGTGTGTGTGTGTGTGTGTGGATGTTTCCCAGTGATGTGTTGCAGCTGAAAGGGCATCCGCTGCGCAAAACATATGCTGAATAAGTTGGCGGTTCATTCCGCTGTGGTGACCCCAGATAAATAAAGGGACTAAGCCAAAAAGAAAATGAATGAATGAATATTATATTATTATGACTGAAAAGTATACTGAAAACAGAAATGATTTCTTTTGTATCATTAGATTTGTTTATTTACAGGCGATTATGCTATCAAAATGTTTCCAAATGCTGACATAGCCATAAAACGGTTAAAACGTGTCAGACAGAATGCTGTTTCCTTGAAAATGAATTAGGAAAATGGATAAAGATTCTTTCAGGTTTTTTTTTGTTTAAACGCCCCCTTAAACATTAAATATTAGTTGTCCATTAAATAAAGTTGTTTGTTAACATTAATTAACTAAATAAACTAAAAATTAACTAAAATTAATTAATTAATAAATTAACTAAAACTTGTAACAATCTACTGCACGCATTATAATAGATCTATAACAGGGTTTCTGCAGGGTCTTAAAAAGTCTCAAAAAGTCAAAAAATTTTAAATCAAAATTTTAGGCCTTAAAAAGTCTTAAATTTGCTGTTCTAGGTCTTAAATATTTTTGCACAGGCCTTTTTTTTTTGATGTCCATGTAACGCTACATCTAATGCTAATTTAAAGTCTTTTTTGTTGTTGTTGTTGTTGCTTGGTTTTCATGGTGTTGTAGTTCTTTATTTCACTAGTCTAAATGTATTTTGCGGTATTACAACTACAAATGAGACCAACATGCAATAGCCAATTAGCTTTTTGTTATTGAACTCAGTGCGAGTGGCGAATGTGACGTCATTGCTGTGTTTGCAGAGGTTCGCTTTGGGTGCGTGTGATATGATTTAGCTTTTTTTGCTTTTATTTTTTTCTTTAATAAAAAATATAATTGAAGAGAAATGCATGTTCTGTTGTCAGTAATATTTAACTTTAATAGGTAGAACTGTCCGAGATATGAACAAAATCGAGTGATGCATCATAGTTTGATTTAAAAAAATCTTGAATGGTTATAAAAATCCTTATAATCATTAAAATAATTTTTAAAGATAATAAAAATAATTAGTTTCAAAATCTTGAAAAATATTAATGATATGCATAGTTCCAGAAACTTCCTACCTCTCTGTTTATCCATCTGACTTCACGGTGGGTTTCTTTTGACCGTCCCCTACCGTTTTAAAGAGCCTCGTCTGTTTTGTGACGCAGTCAGCTTAGGTGCGCGATGTGGTGCTAGGCGAAAGTATAAAGCAGCCTTAAGATGTTTGATGTTTTTTTCCTGTAGTTCAATGATGCATCTAACATGACTTCAGTACTGTTCAATTTGAATACATTTATTTTGCCACTAATTTTGTGATTTTTGCATTTTCTCTTTGTGTATGTGTTACGATCCCTTTTCTTTTAAAGGCAAAATTAGTCCATCAAGGGAATGCAACATAAAGAGTCCACATGAATCAAGTTGTCTAACTAGTAAATTTATTACAACAACACAAATACAATCAAAATCATGTGAAACAAACTAAACGAGAATGAATAAAGAATCAAAACTCACGTTCTCCAACAATATACAACACCAACATAAGACTAACAACTGAACAATTAACAAAGCATAAGAAACTAAGACTCAAGGAAAACACAACTAGAAACTTAAGAAAACAAATGAAGCTTGATGGCTGGCAGTGAAGTCTCCTCTCCCCTCCCTCAATGTCGGTCCATATTTATAGCCAATTTGCAGATAGTGCAACTCACCGCAGGTGCGCAAAGGCGGACCGCTCTAGGAAACAAACAGTGAGTGATGTCATAACACACACACACACCCAAGCACAAACAGGCAGCAGCCGTAACATATGTGTGTTATTGATATTGTGATATAGGCCTTAAATTGAATACTTAATGGTCTTAAAAAGGTCTTAAAAAGTCTTAAATTTGACATTATGATATCTGCAGAAATCCTGTATAAAAAATATTTGTCTGTTTTTCTTATAATGGCTTAACGTGAAGTGCTTGAAGGACTTCATGATATGTTGCCATATGGCAACAACGTTCAACAGTAGATCTAACTTAGACATTTTAAATTTAGAACTTCCCTTATGATTAATAACTTTGTTCTTTAAAATGACTTATTGGTGTTGCAGTATTATAAGCTTTAACACAGAACTTATAAATGACACCTTAGACATACTTTACAACAACTGATATTCCAACTGCTTTTTATTTATTCCATTCGTTTCTGCTAAATTTGATTGAAAACAATCATAATATTGTATTATCATGTATGCAACATACAGTAGGTATACATTTTTCCTCCAGTAAATATTATAACAAGTCTAATATATCCAGATGCATCAGAAAAATGTAGCTACTAGCTAACAATGTTTATATATTATACTAAATACTATACTATGCCTGTCTTGTATGTCTCTGAGGTAACTTACTTGAACTGTCTCCATCACTGCTTTTATCAAATGTCCAATCTGCATCATTTTCATGGTCACTAAAACCCATCTCATCCTCACTTTCATCAGCAGAAAGAGCCATTTCTCTCCTTATTTCTTTCAATTACCATAGGTCCTTACTAATACACTGTTTCCTGTATTTATATCTAATCAAAAGTATTGCCATTAAAATTTGATTTTATCCATAATGCAAATGTCATTACCATATGACTAATCAACATTATATTACTAGCATTCATGTTGTTATTTTTACAACTTAAAAGTTCACAGCTGCCCTTGCTAGCTAGCTAACCTATTGCAATATTTAACATTCCATTATTGCACAGTGTTGCAATTTGGCGACACGTGCATTTGATCAATTTACAGAAAACAAATTTGATTTGGAGTTGTGAATATGTCTTCATAACTTACTGGAGGTGATGTCTCAGATTATTTTGTGGATCTGACATGAGTTGATCCTTTGTTTTTATTGACGTTTTCTTTTGCATTCAGCAACTACTCACAATAAATGCCATCGCATGCAACAATTCAAAGCACTTCACAGGACTTTTAATCAAAGTTACATTTGGCTCATGTCAAATCTGACTTTCTTGCCGGTCAGAAATCGCGCCACAGAAAAACACTGCATGTCATCTGACTTAGGCCCAATCCCAATTCTATTTTTGTAACACACGAAAACAACATTAACATTATAGCAGACAGTGTAAAAGGCTCAATCCTAGCCACTAGACTTTCCTGACAGGGTATTTGAGTGTCATTGAGTGTCAGAATGTTGTGGGACTGCTGTACAGGAGTTATAATTATGGATTATAGATTGCGAAATTTTTCTTTTTTTGTGTTTTTTTTGAAGCATGACGGTAAAACACGAACGCGGTTATGATTATATTAAAACATATGTTTGTTTGTCTTAAAAATTCGTAATAATGACAAAAAATACTAATTTGTGGATCTCCTTACTTCCGGGTTCAGCAATACTGCCGTTGTGGCAGATGTATTCTGGGAAATTTTCTTACCCCTTGGTTTCGAGTGTGCTCCTGAAAAATCTTTGATTAAAGCACCACTGAAGCATTGAATTGGAACACCACTACCCCTTGACGTGAACACGCAAAACGAGGGGTAGGGATAAGGGCTAAGGGGTAGAATTGGGATTGGGCCTTAACCTTAGCACATCATTGGCTGCACTAAAGTCTTCTCTTTCCAACAAAAAAATTAGAACGTTGGTCTTTATTAATCCGGTAGCTAGTACTAGTAGCTAGTAGTCCCTTTATTAATCCGGGGTCGCCACAGCAGAATGAACCGCCAACTTATCCAGCACGATTTTACGCAGCGGATGCCCTTCCAGCCGCAACCCATCTCTGGGAAGCATCCACATACTCTCATTCACACTCACACTACGGACAATTAAGCCTTCCCAATTCACCTGTACCGCATGTCTTTGGACTGTGGGGGAAACCGGAGCACTTGGAGGAAACCCATGCAAACGCAGGGAGAACATGCAAACTCCACACAGAAACTGGCTGAGGCTCGAACCAGCGACCTTCTTGCTGTGAGGCGACAGCACTACCTACTGCGCCACTGCGTCACCCCTTAAAGAATCAGTGGCAGAGAAATAAACATAAATATCATATTGCCATATGGCAACACCATGCGGCAGAGGGTAATGTAAGTTAAAGTTAATGTACATTTAGAAATTTACCATTTCATTATTAAATCTAATTTTGTATCTGGACTAACATTGAACGATATCATGCAGTTTACATAATCAAAGATTCAAAAAAGCTTAACAGATCCTGACATTTTATCTGACATTTCAGAATCGTTTTATTCTCATATTCTTAAACTTATTTACATTATTTAGTTATGTGTGTTTGTGTAAATTTTGGGACTTTTTAGAAAATTCAATATTTAATTTTCACTAATGGACCTTTTAGTAAATAAATGTTCAGAATTATAAAAATATTATAAAACCCCAAACTCTAAAACAGCCTACTTCAGTCTTTGAAACCCACTGTTCAAAACAAATATGTAATAACACATTGAAAGTCAGTGGAAGATAGGTGGTGCTTAAGGATCTGGCCTGACAATACAAAGGTCGCAGGTTCAAATGTTGGCGAAGACATAATTCAAACATTGTGAATTATGCCTTGCTTTTATCTCGGTACCCTAAAGCAAGGCAATTAGAAATGTTATAAAATCTGTCTGCTTAGTGCCAAGTAGGTCTTCAGCTCTTCTGACGTTAATGGAAAACACCAAACATTTCTAAAAACAATAATAGAATCCCACCGCTTTCCCTGCTCCATTTCACATCAGTAATTAGATAAACAAGCAGACAACAAAAAAACCCCATCACAATACTTTCTTTTGTGGTAAGGTCAAGCGAGCCCAAAACAATCAACTCCAGTTTTTATTATTTGTTCCTTGCTAGTGTTTACCCAGTCTGACCAGGAATTTATGACCCACTGTACAAGGTCAAAAGGTTGCTCGTCGGTTAACCACTTGACCCGCTGGTTGCCATCACGTTGACATAATTCATACGCTGTGTATGTTTGTGAGTGTTTGTGCGTTCCTTCAGTTCAGTTTGGTCTGTGGGAAGGAGTGTCCACGTCATCCATTACCATTAAAGTCATGACCTTGTACCCCTGAGACATATTGGAATTCGACACATCCACTGCATGCATTTGTGTGTGTGTGTGTGTGTGTGTGTGTGTGTGTGTGTTTGTGTGTGTGTGCCTAAGGAGCTTGAGAAGAGGGCTGTGGGAATGTCCTTCAGTACACATGGCCAAAAAAATCTCCTTATTTTCCTTTCTTGCCTCCACATGAGGAACATCCACTTCCTGCCTGAAAGTGCTGTTGCTGTTTCTGATGCGTGTTTGTGTGTCTGTGTCTCTAGGACAATAAACTACCAGACTGTTTATAAGGAAACATTAAGTGCACCGGAGAAAAATGCACAAACAGTGAAAAAAAACGACTGAAACAGGAACATTGATGGAGCACAAGGACAGTGTTACAATTAAAAAAACACTTGAATGGATGAAAAACAAGAAGTGAAATGTTGATGACACTCAACTCATTGATAATTGTTTCTTAACATGGAATTGTAGTTTAAATTTCAGTGCTGATGCTGTTTGTTTACAGTACAGAGGAGAACACATGTTGTGTTGGTCATTAAAAGTTTTACTTGGGCTTATTCTGGTTGCTGCAGTCTATAACATATAGTTGATGTTTATTATTGTGTACATACTGTACACAGAGATGTGGATTAAAATACATCACTATCTTCCACTATCTTATTTTTGGTAAATGCACTTTTCATTTGTCCATAATTCCATCATTACACATTTAGGGTCCATTAGGAGTAGTCAGGATTGTTGACATGGGGGCACTGCTCACATGATCATCTGTGGCAATTTACCATATCAGTTCTAAATGTTTATAATCTAGTTGCTTATGAATTAATGTTAGTGACTATAGCAGGCCCATAGCCAGAGGGGGTTCTGGTGGTTCGAAATATCACCTTCTGACAAAGTCCAGATTTTGGCCCCCATATGAGCTCATTTCTCCCATTTCTGAAAGTATTCCATCATAAATAGTGAAAATAACCAAAAGAAGAAGGCTTTAAGAAGAATAACCAATAAAATGACCAATAAAAGAAGGCTTTTATTACTTAAATGGACAAATTCTGTCTGAGGAAATGAGCTGGCCAGTTTGTTATTTGCCTATAGGCTACAGTTTTTAATTTAAAACAAGTTTTAACAGATTCTCAATTTTTTTATTATTTTTTTTATGATTGATAATAATAAATTAGCATTTAAAAATAAGTATTTTTTCATATTTTTAAAATTCTAATCTCATTATATTATATATAAAACTGTAACATGGTGTCAATAAACAAATTTTTGTAAACAAAAAATTGCATAATAAGCAAGTATTTTTGTTGCATCAAAAAGTGTGGTAATGAAAACCATCCGACAAGCTAATCCAGCACAAATTAGTGCTTAAAGGGCACCTATGGTGAAAAATCTCTTTTTTAAGCTGTTTGGACAGACATATGTGTATGTATGGTGTATAGACTGTCATATTGGGGTGATATAAACACACTCAGTCCTTTTTTTTCAATTTAACAACATAAAAACGGTGGACCAATTGGAGCCGTTTTGAGATCGACCGCAACTTGACGTAGGAGTGCGGTCCCCCCGCCCACCGAATTGATTGACAGCTGCGTATTAACATGTCTCCGTAGTAACTGTATAATCATATCAACCAGACACAGGACCAGGACGTGCGCAAACTAAGTAACCGTAAATAAAAGTCTGTTCAGTTTAGGATCATCAATCATCATCAAATGTGATCAAGAGTGAGTTTTACAAGTTTAATATGTTTTAAAACAGTGCATATTTGTAATGAATTACAGCCATTTACTTCAACACAGCCGCGTGTCAGAACAATTATAAAAGACGCTTCAATCCCGGTTTGTGGACGTTAAATCAGGTTTATTTTGTACATTAACAAAACAGATATCCATACAGCAGTGGAGATTAACCTGCATCCTATCACATTTGCGTGCAAAAACAGTGTTAAGCTAAATGCGCGCTGTCTGTGTGTGCCTGTCAGCGCTGTGTGTGTGTGCGTGAACTTTGTAACTACATTGTGTGTGACTCATCCTTGCAACTCCACAACATGCATCAGATACTTATTGGTAAGATTCTTACTGTAGTTTCTCCTCACAAACGTTACGTGAGATCTTATTCCTTCATATTTGTCTGTTGTCTGACGCAGCCGAGGGAGCCGCTGCCAGACACGTGGAAACAGTGGGCGTGAAGGACTAGCCTTAAAGGCGCAGTACACAAAAACCGCTAACTGATGCTAAATGCTACAAAAGAGAAACCTATGACAGGTATAATAAAAAATCTGATGGGTGTTTTGAGATGAAACTTTACAGACACATTCTGGATACACAAAATACTTATTAAATCTGGAAAAAGTGGTAACCTAGGTGCCCTTTAAAATGTCACTAAAATGCAGTATTTGAACCTCGAATATCTGCACAAATGTACACTTTTTGAGAAAAAAAGAACCTCCCCTTTTAATAGGCTGGCTACGGACCTGTATAGAATGGTTAATAAATGTGACCTCACAGTAAGAAGGTTGTAGGTTTGAGTTCCAGCTGGGCCAGGTGGCATTTCTATTTCTGTTTTCATGTGGGTTTTCTCCGGGTGCTCCAGTTTACCCCTCTGTCCAAAAGGCATGCACTACAGTTGAATTGGATGAACTAAATTGACTGTAGTGTATGAGTGTGTGATTGAGAGAGTGTATGGGTGTTTCCCAGTGCTGGGTTGCGGCTGGAAGGGCATCTGCTGTGTAAAACTGCCAGAATAGTTGGCAGTTTATTCCAATCTGGTGACCCCTGATGGATTCGAAGGATAGTGAGTCACTATTAACCCAGGCTCATTCCGAAAATGTACCGCTATATACATGAGAGCACCAAATATGTCCCAGGAGGTAATTCGCGAATTCACTAGAGGCCGCTGTGTACACTTTTTCAGATCTTAAATTTCTCTCGTTAGTGCCATTCGCGCCTGCAATTCTCACGTAAATCCACCAGAGGCCACTGTTGACCAATGACCAATCGACCCACCCACCCTCCTCCTTCTCTAAACCCAACCTATAGTGTTTTCAAAAGCACCCATTGACCAGCATCCACCCACTTCCCTAAACCCAACCAACAATTTTCAAAATCAATCCAGAAAAGGAAAAGCCCTCTCCTGATTTTTACCCCATTTACCCCATTTTCAGATTTTACCACATTCTCACCCTGTTATTTACTTGTTCATTTTATTTTTTGGCTTCTGTTATTGTCTTACCTGCTTTATGGAACCGTTCTTCAAACACACATACACAGCTAAAGCTCATCAGTGAATCATTAACTGGACTTTAAAGACACCTCTCTTTGAAACACACATTGGTGAGTCTTGTTTTACCCTGTGTAACATTACAAATCGCTTTCCTTATTTGTCTTGCCGTGTTTCGATTCTTGTTCGCTTTGTTTAACTATTTTGATTCTTTGCCGCCTACTCTGACCTTTTGCCTATATTCTGACCATGTATTTTAGATTACCTTTATGCGTTTGTTTTGCTTCTGTTTTGACTATTGCTTGTCTAACTCTTATTATTAAAGAACTGCACATGGATCCACAACCCCAGCATCCTTACATTACAGTCTTAAAGGGTTAGTTCACCCAAAACTGAAAACTTTGTCTTTGATTAAAGATTACCAAAACAAACTAACTTGTTTTCAGTGGATTAACTTGGCTTGATTAATTGTTCACTTAACAAACTACAGTGTGCGCTAGCAAAATAAATGCTATACATTTTGCTTTCACATAGACTTTAATAGCCCATCACTAGGCCCACACGGAATCTGCACGCGCAGAATTCTGCAGATTTTTAGTTTATCATTAATTCTGTTTATTTACTTGAGTAAATGTGTGTAAATCTGAATTTATTCAGTTTTTAAATTACACATATTTCACATATTAAGGTTTTAGTTATGAGACTCCCAAAATAATTTAGTAGAAATCGGCAGATTTTTACCAAAATTCTCAGCAGAAATTGCAAAAAACATCCGCAGATTCCGTCTGGCCCTACCCATCACTCACACAAGTTACTAGAAATGAAAGAGGCTAAAGCCAGGGCAAGCGAACAAAAGAAAAGACAACTTTATTTGTGAAGAAAAGCTGAGTCAGTTCCATACATAATGATGATAAATGACTGATGACACGTGACCCTTCAGGACTGGTAAAAAGCCTCATACCAGACCAACCTGAACTCATTCCTGCGTCTCAGTCACGTGATTTCTCTGTTCAGGTGTGTTTAAAAAAATGATGCCATTCCCAATGAATTTGACTTTTGATTTGCTATTAATTTACATAAATGGTCAACTAACATTAACACACTCTAGAACACTATTAATGGTGGCATTGTGGCTCAGTGGTTAGCACTGTTGCCTCACAACAAGAAAGTCGCTGGTTTGAGTCCTGGCTGGGCCAGTTGGCATTTCTGTGTGGAGTTTGCATGTTCTCCCTGTATTCGCATGGGTTTCCTCCGGGTGCTCTGGTTTCCCACACAATCCAAAGACATGCGATATAGGTCAATTGAATTAACTAAATTGGCTGTAGTGTGTGAGTGTATGAGTGTATGAGTGTTTTGGAACCATACTATAGTAAAGTACTTAAATTAATCTGTTGTGGTAATTCTATAATCTGCAAAGTTATACAACACTGTAAAAAAAATAAAAAGTTGAGTTAACTTAAAATTTTGATTGATGATAATTTTTTGTTTATTAAACTTCAGTGGTTGAAGTTGACCGAAAAGGCTGGTTTAAGTAAAGTATACTTTATGAAATAATTTGGCACAACTTCAAACACTGAAGCTTAATAAACTCAAAATTTCTTTGCAGCCGGTTGCTTTAAAATTTTAAGTTACCTCAACTTTTTTTTTTTTTTTGAAGATATGGTGAAATAAAAATTTAAAGTCTCCTCAACTGCATATTTTACTTTCATTGAACAAACAGTTCCGAACATGCAGCTGAATCATTTTTATGAGTAAATTCAACTCTGAGCTCAAAAATATGTCCACCTAACTTACAATTTTAAACTGAGTTGTAAGTTGGATTTTTTTTACAGTGAACTACTATAGTATTATTAACAAGTTACACAACGCTACTAAGTTTCAAAGGGTATATTCTACAATCTACCACCATTTACTGTTGTATTAACTAAAGTGTAATATAGTATTTATTACAGTTTATTAGTTTATAATTAATGCTATAGTATGCCATAACATTTATTATCAATGTTTTAATTATTATAATATATACAATATAACACATATAGCAACAAATAATAACTTTACTTCTTGTTGATCATTTGGAAAAGTGGCGGAAGGTAGATTTTTCTGATGAATCATCTGTTAAACTGCATGCCAATCATCACAAATACTGCAGAAGATCTATTGGAACCCGCATGAACCCAAGATTCTCACAGAAATCAGTCAAGTTTGGTGAAGAAAAAAAAAGTTTGGTGTTACATTCAGTATGGGGGCGAGTGAGAGATCTGCAGAGTGGATGGCAATCAACAGCTTGAGGTATCAAGACACTTGTGCTGCCCATTACATTACAAAAGACAGGAGAGGGCAAATTCTTCAGCAGGATAGCGCTCCTTCTCATACTTCAGCCTCTACAAGTTCCTAAAAGCAAAGAAAGTCAAGGTGCTCCAGGATTGGCCAGCCCAATCACCAGACATAAACATTACTGAGCATGTCTGGGGTAAGATGGAGGACGCATTGAAGATGAATCTAAAAAATCTTGATGTACTCTGGGAGTCCTGTAAGAACGCTTTCTTTGCCATTCCAGATGACTTTATTAATAAGTTATTTAAGTTATCGCAGAGGCATATGGATGCAGTTCTTCAAGCTCATGAAAGTCAATGAGCTCTATATTCTTTTTCCACTGCAGCATGACTTTATATTCTATACTGTACATTATTTCTGTTAAGTGACAAGACTTTTGTGTAAGCAAAGTCAGACCTTACTGTCCTAATAAAAAAATAAAAAAACAAGGCATGATCATATTTTATCTTGGTAAAATAAGCGTAATCTAGAGGCCTTTGCCTTACATATAAGCCACTTCTAATAGCAAATGATCAACTAGAAGTCAAGTTAGTATTTGTTGTTCCTAAAACTTGGACAGGTGACAAGACTTTTGTTAGGTAGTGTAGTATGTTTTATGTGGGGTTTAATACATCCTATTTAATTACAAATTATATTACAAAATGAAATGAAAGCTGAGTTACATTAGTTACGTTTCTGCACCTAAATAGTGTATTATTTTATTTGTTGCCACAGATGTTTGAAGTAAAATACCCTGTTGCATTCCACACAATTTCTTCATGTTGTCCCAACATAAATCGATTAATTTAACTTCCTTGTTTTTACAAATTTAAGTGAATTAAACATAAAGGGCCCTATCATACACCCGGTGCAATAAGGTGCAAGATGTGTTTGGCATGATGTGCTGCTATTTTCAGACCAGCGCAACAGTAATTTTCATGTTTTGCGCCACATTGTTTAAATAGCAAATCTGTTTGTGCCACTTTGTGGACTCATGGGTGTTCCGGTCTAGAAAGGAGGTGTGTTAAGGTGCATTGTTGGCGCGTTGCTATTTTGAGAAACTAAAATAGACTCTGCAATTGAAATGAAAATCGGGTTGACATCAGAACCCAACGTTAGGCCGACTTCAAAGTCCAACCTAAAATCAACCAAATATTAACGTCTAAAAATGTTACACCTTGATGTTGTGTGGACATAACCACAATGACATCTATCAGACGTTGGATTTTGGTGACTTACCAACACAGCCTAAAATCAACCAAATATCAATGTAATTTGACGTTGTTATTGGATGTCAAAACAACATTATACTTAGATGCTGGACATTGAATTTTAGTCACCTGACTTCATGACCTAAATCTAATCTAATATGAACGTCTTATGATGTTGTGTGCCTGTTGGGGAAATTAAATATGTAGGTTGATGGATGTCTTCAGTGGTGTGCGTACAACACCAAAAGAAAAAGGAGTAAAGTAAAGAGAAAGTAAAAAGGCTGAATGGAGCAGGTTCATTCTTTATCCTTGGCACTGCAGATGGTCTGTTTAACTGTTTTCTCGCTAGTGAAGCGTTCAGTTTTTTCACTTACAAAGTCTGCCGTGTAAAATGGGAGATGAGACTCTGATTGGTTTAATGCACGTTATGCTCAAAACACAGCCATAACTCATTAAGAGAATAAGCTCAACCCTGTTAGACCATGTGCTTGAACTTTAAATCTTCTGAAACTGTTCAGCCGTTAGCTTACTGAATTACTTTTTTCAGTTCTGAATTCATTCTTCCTTTTGTTTTTAGAGAACAACGGCTCATTTGACTGTCCCTGGGTGTGTGACTTGGTAAAATATATAAGAATTGAAAGTACAAAATGGAATTACTTGCATAATCATAACTATTTCAACAATTTATCATAACAATTCCTCAGACTACATGACATAATTGTTTACATGCCACTCCTGGGAAAGCTATCCTACAGTATGTGTTTTCATGTGATCACAGGTATGACAGGTATGGCTTGTTTTTTTGTTTTTTTTCAGCTGATCTTTCATTTCCATAGTAGACCTGCATCACAGAAGAGCAGTTGTGAAATATTTGCATTCCAGAAAAGGGCATCTACTTCATTCCTCGTGTATTTTCCTGGTCCTTCAGTGATTTCTTCCTGTTGAAGGGTTTCAGCTGCTATTTTTAAACTTCGTTCATTGCTATGTAATGTCACTCAACTACATACTTTTTAATGTACTACAAGTCTTACATATTTGGCAGTGAAGTGAAAGAAGCTTAGTAAAATGTTCATCATTTATTCTGTCTTTGATATGTTTTCATATTTATTTTACTTTTTAACATTTGCAAACATCTATCTATCTATCTGTCTGTCTGTCCGTCCGTCCGTCCGTCCATCCATCCATCCATCTATCTATCTATCTATCTATCTTGTCCTTTCCTTTTTTCTTTCTTTCTTTCTTGAATATCTATCTATCTATATCTTTCTATCTATCTGTCTGTCTGTCCGTCCGTCCGTCCATCCAACCAATCTGTCCGTCCGTCCATCCATTGTCTGTCAGTAACTCAAATAACCACTCGTTACAATTGAGGTATGAAGAAGAGCATCTCTGAACGCACAGCATGTCGAACCTTAAGGCAGATGGCCTACATCAGCAGAGGACCTTTAGGATCTTCACTTTTAACAGTTTTCACAATCCAGTTTTAACACACTGAAGAAGAATGTGCAGAAACATGCTGTAGATCATATTTGTTTTAATACGGCAATGCATTGTTTTGTTGTCAAAGGAACCACAGACAAAAGATTGCATTACTTATGGACAATAGCATAACCTCAGGCTGCCTTGTCCCAGTTGCAAAACTTCAACCTTTTTGTATTCCATTGTGTGTCAGTAGAATAATAATTATGAGAAATCCCAGTACTGCATGATCAGATGTCTGCTTTTGAGACGTCCATGCTCCCGTTGTGTTTTGAAATCAGCGAGACATTGTGGAGATTATATAAATCGGATTGAAGGAACTTGACTCTAGTTTCAGATGAGATACAGGATTATGAAAATCACTGTTATCATAATGTCTCCCCATCCATCATGCCGTAAATGCAAATGCACTCTGCTGGGTGAGGGATTTTTCCATTCCTCCCTTTTCCGTCATTCCTGCTGATCAGTGGAAAGACAGACAACACAGAGACTCTGTTTCAGGTTTTAATTTAGTCCCTTTCAGTCTTTGTTTCTACTGGCATTGATGCAGTATGGATGATAGTCAGCTTTGTGATCAAGTATTTGGTTTTCCAAAATATTAGCGTTGCCTCCAAAACTGAGTTTGTGGCTTTATGCGTCAACACTGAGGCGTCAACTAGTATTTCTAGCCCCCTGGTGACTAACACAGAGGCTAGCACAACTTTCACACAAAGGCACATTCTTTCATCCTTGTTTTTTTTGTGGAAATAAGGATCTGCTTAATAATCGGGCACCTTATAATATTGTCCAGCATCTGAAAAAAAGCACAATACTGGGTAAATATTTTATGCTGGTAAAAATCCTGTGAGTGGTGCTTCCCTGGTTGCTAGCGTATTTTGGCTGGTTTTGGCATTTAAATCATTTCACTCAGCAGCCATCTTTGAAATGCATGCAAGTGCAGCTTTAATCTCTTTCAATGGGGAAATATCAAATTCTCATAAACTGCTTGCCAAGCTTACGATTAAATTTCATATTTGGAATCACCAGTGAAATTTAACCACAACTGTATCTTATGTATTCCCAGCAGACACACAACATCATAAGATGTTAATATTAGGTTAGATTTAGGTCACCAGTGTCTAAGGACAACATAATTTTGACGTCTAATAATTAGCCTTTTCACATAGTGATATCGGTAAATATCCGGGAAAGTACTGAAACGACTTTACCAGTAAATTCAAAAAATTCACACAGGCAAAGACGTTCCGGAATTTTTCCGGAAAAGACTGATCACACATCTATTCCAAAATACCAGTAAATTCTGACATCATTAACCAGCAATCTAAATGGCTGCACTTGTATTTGTAAACATAGAAGTGGTCAGACTTTCGTTGATGATTTCACTTTTATTTAAAGCTTTAGCATTCATGCAGCTGCTTTTGTCCCAGAGGCATCCAAAGGCAGAAGAGCTAACTGCAGCTAAATGTTCACACATTTGACGACATTACAAATTCTGTGGATGGATAAGTATTGTGAACAATTTCAATGAAAACATATTGAGGAACACTTTTGCATGTCGAGATGTATAGACCAATTACCTTGTTTGTAAACATTCAGGATGCGCGCGCAGGGAGGTGGCAGAAAAAAACGGGAGCGCTACCATTTACAGCGAGGGAATGACATCCGATGCGGTACAGAGTTTGTTGTTGTCTTAGAAATAAGATATATTGATTACATATTATATATATTATTTACATAATGCTTTCAGCGTATTATAACAGCTTGTCACCTAGTGATAAGCATAGTGATTCGGCAAAATTAACGTTAAAGTTAGCGGCTGACAAGTCCATTTGCGATAGCACCCTCCCAATGGATATTGAATAAGACGAAATGGCAAGCATCCAGCCCAAAATATACAATCTCATTGAAGCTCCAAGGAAGTTAATTGAAGTTAAAGGCCTACAAGTGTTTGGATGACAACTATTGTGTTCAGTGTGGTCATGTGCAAGAAATAATGTTCCCTGATTACCAGATTCAAAACTATGTAGTGGTAAAAACTGAGGTTCTGCCGAGCCAAAGACAAGGAAAAAAAAGACGGCGCTAACATTATACAAGGCCTGGACCCGTAATCATCAACAAGCAAAACTGCATTCTAACAGCGAACTGCACCTGTACGGCAGGCCCAGGGTGTGTGAACTTAAAGGTCAAGTTGGTTTTATATTCGCACTTTAAGACTTTCTCCTTAATAATATAATTTCATAAAAGTATTATTTGCAAACTCTAAATAGCGAAATCACATTTGCAGTCAATGACTATCAAAGTACAACATTGTTCACAGTCAAATAAACAGTGTTAATGTTGTTTTCAAGTCTTACTTGCAGGTTATTTCAGACCGAATACTCAAAGTGCCGTGGTAAACAATATAGGGAGCTGTCACAATTTTTCACTGAATGAATGTGAATATAAAACCAAATTTAATAACTTTCACGTTTCATTCTTAGCATTCAGTGTCCACAGTTTAATTAATCATATGTAACTGTTTTGCCGAAATCATTGCTGCAATCAAAAACGATTAATGTATATGATTCAGCATAGCCTGAACTTACCTGATATAACATGAGAACTGCAGAGTCCAACATTTCTAATTAGGTCGTCACTTCATTCAGCTCCCTTTTAGCCAAAGATGTCTGCAGTCGGCATTGAAAGCAGTTTTGTGTATGGTAAAAGTTAAGCTTTTTTATTTTTGGACTTTTGAATTTGGCATCCTACCACAAAACACAACATGTTTGCTATTGAAGCCAGTCTTTTTTTGCAACCGGGGACCCGTGTGACATCTTGTGTGACGTAAGTTGGTAATTCGTCTATATAATACTCACCGATCACCGGTTGCTTCACGTGCACACGCGTCAAGCAACTGAAGCAGAGCTTAAAGGTAAACAAACAGCGGTTTATCATAAGCATTTTATTGATGATTTTTTTTACACAGTTGGCATTAAGGAGGAATATAGAAACATTATCTGATGAACAATCTAGCAGCTAAATGTGTCTGGAAAAATATTCAAAGGCTTTTTTTTTCATAAACCACGAGGACTTAAATGCTTCTGAGTGTTCTTATTGGCTAAAGTAGACGTCTCACATCAGCACAATCTAACCATAAACGCGCTCTTTTTGGCAATTTTCCTTTCTGCATTCACACAGAGCAGCATACTGGCAAATTACCGGTAATGTTACAACTTCTCTTTCCGGAAAAATGCCGGAACGAATTTACTGGTATTTTTAAAAAGAGCCTGTTCACACATACAGATCTTTATGGAAAATTGCCGTTAATTTTCCTGTAAAGATCTGTATGTGTGAAAGGGGCTAATGACCAGGGCCAGACGGAATCTGCGGATGTTTTTTGCTATTTCTGCAGAGAATTTTGTAAAAAATCTGTGGATTTCTGTGGAATTATTTTGGGAGTATCATAACTAAAACCTTAATATGTGAAATTAATACTATCTTTTTAACTTTTATTTAATGTTTAAACTGCAAATCCAATTAGATTCACTTTATTTGGTAAACAAAGCAAGTCTCTCATATAATAGATCTACTAAAACAAAGAAAATATTAGAGTACAAACTGCATTGTACATAAATCTGATTAACATTTGCATATTAGTCAATAATATTACTGTAATTAATAAAAAAATCTGAAAAATTATAGATTTACACACATTTATTCAAGTAAATAAACAGAATTAATGATGGGCTAAAAAATCTGCGGAATTCTGCGCGCACAGATTCCATGTGGGCCTACTAATGACATAAAATGGCATTGATATTTTGTTGATTTTAGGTTGCATTGGAAAGTGACCATAATGCAACGTCTGTCCGACGTTGGACATTGACATCGGCATGATGTTGGGTTCTGACGTTAACCTGACGTTTTCATTTCCAAACCAAATGCAACGTTCCATGACATTGGGGTACAACGTCAATCTGATGCATATTGACCTCCTGTGCCTGCTGGGTTGTTTCTATATTTGAAATCATAACAAAAAACTTTTTTTTAGGTTACCCAAGCTGATATGCATGTAAAGGGAAAATGTTCATGGCACCAGTCTCCTTTATGGCTGTTTCCCAAGATCAAACATCATCCTGTCAATTAAACTATAACTACAATAAGAATCAACAACTTGCACGTTACACAATGTCATCTTCTGAATAATGGCACAGCCAATTGTGTGGGTCTTCTGATTTCAAACTTGTTCCTCATAGCATATCTCTTCCCAAAATTACAGCGATTTAAAAAAATAATAATAATAAAATAAATATATATATGTATATATTTTATTACACGTTTGTGGGAGTTTGTGGGCATTCTGTCATGTGAATTGCATTTGAATAGCGGGAATTGCATTTGAATAGCGGGAATTCACTTTATATAGCTCACACTATACCTGTTTTACCATTTGTTGTTTCATACAGATTACAAAACCAGAGACAATTTATTTCAAGCGTTGCTGGCTCATTTAGAGATAGTAGAGATATTAAGCATTATATGTAACATTATGTCATAAAAACACACGTCTGGACTGAGCCCCTCCCCTGAAGAACCATCAGTGTATATAGCAATTAATGATTGGCTCCTTTACTTGAAAATGGGGCTTTCTTCCCTAGTGCAGCCCTATTGACCATTACATTTTCCTACCTTCAAACCTACACAAGTGACACATCTTGTGTATTCTCTAGTGTTTAGTGTATTATTTTCAGTGGTTGCTATAGGATGTTGCTGTTGTGCTATCAAGTCTAATATAGGACAAAGAAGATAAATATGATGGTATGTGCTTGCATTTGCAGGGACTGAGATCACAAACTGTCAGGCAACCAGTAAAAACACCATTCAAATCATCAGCATGTTTTAATGCACTGTTTCAGATGGAGAGGGGCTGGTCAGTCATAATGTTCTGTTAAGTTATTTATGACGTCTGTGAGATGACTTCCAGATTTACGACTCTATTGTTTTACCTATTTCAACTTTTTCTGACATGTTATCCATGTAACAGAGAGACAGTTACTTACAAGTGAGTTGGGACATATTGAAGGTAGAGTTCACTGTCTGTCTGTCTTACTATCTGTCTATCTATCTATTCATCTGTCGGTCTATCTTCTTTCTGTCTGTCTTTCTATCTGTCCATCTGTTTGTCTTTCTTTATATCTATCCATTTGTCTGTCTGTCTGTTTTTATTTATCTTTCCATCTGTCTGTCTATATATTTCTGTCTCTTTCTATCTGTCTGTTTGTCTGTCTATTTATCTTTCTGTTTGTCTTTCTGACTGCCTTTCTATCTGTCCATCTGCCTGTCCATCTTTCTATTTATTCAGTTATCTGTATTTATCTTTGTCTATTAGTCTGTCTGTCTGTCTGTCTGTCTATCTATCTTCCTGTCTGTATTTTTATCTATCTATCTATCTATCTATCTATCTATCTATCTATCTATCTAT